>OZ005653.1:73498090-73683090 GCA_963930645.1 Salticus scenicus | reverse complement strand
AATTATTTAGAAAATTCCCAAATAAAAATTACGGTAAACAACGGTGTAATTTCTAATAACACATGTATATAATAATAATAATAATAATAGTAATAATGCACAGCTTTTTTCTACAGACGACTTTTTTTTTTTTTTTTTTTTTTTTTTGTTTGTTTAACTAGTGGCTCATGGATCCCCGGTTGACGATCTCTCCTATAGTGAACCTGAAAAGCACGTATGCATTTTTAAGCATTTTAAATATATTGTTGGTGTTTGAATTAAGACCAATTGTTTATTCTAGGGACTGGGCCTAAGGGAGGGTATGTCCTCCCTCCGTGAGGGTCTTTCTAAAGGGCGCTAGTTCGTATTCACGCTAGTTTCGGAGAAAACCATGGAAAACTCTAAACAGCTAGATCGATGAGTGCGGCCTGGGACTGAACGTGGCACTTTCCGTCAGTCATTTTCGAGAGCAGAACCTCTCGGTCACCAAAACATATTTAGGAAAATAAGAACGCAGAGTGACAGACAGACAAACTGAAATTATAATCACTTTTGCTTTGAACTTTGTTGGAATGTGTTAAAAAGCATTTAAAGTCTTTTCTATATTTTTTAATGAATTAAATTGTACATTATTTTAAAATTAATTTTTTTTTTACTCTTTTCTATTTTATTTTATTTCTTCTTATTATTTTATTTAATTTATTTGTTAATTTTTTCGTTTGCTAGATTATTGGAAGACAGCTCAGCCGCAGTATTTCTGTGATGCAAACGGACGAACGTTCCAGCCGACCGTATAATTGACAGGCCGGTGGGATTGTCGTCCGTGTGTGGTGCAGATGGAAAACGTCTGACAGCAACCTAATAAAATTTGACAAATCAGCTGACTCTGTTTCTGACCAGCGGATGCTCTATGATTGCCTTCTTTCTCAAAGGCATTGGTATATCATTTTATTTTTACATTTATTTATCCTTATATATTAGGTGTACAAATAAGTTTTAGGACAGTTTTCAAAAAATTCAAGATTTATTAAAAAAGAAGTAAAACACAGTTATTCATCAAAGTAATCTCCATCGCACTGAATGACCTTCAGCCATCTCTCAGGTAACTCGTGGATGCCTTTCGCAAAGAAACTTTCGTCTTGCAAGGTGAGAAATTTAGCGACCCATTTTTCCACTTCTTCAAATGTTTTGAATCGCACGTCAGACAAATCGTTCTGCATTTTCCGGAATAAATGATAATTGGATGGGGCTAAGTCTGGTGAATACGCCGGGTGTGGTACAGCTTCCCATCCAAGCGCTAGTAACGTATCCTTGATCGGTTTACCCACTTGAGGCCGCGTGTTGTCATGGAGCAGTTTTACTGGACGTTTTCCTTTACCAGAAAATGGACGTTTCTTCTCAATTGATGACAATAGCGATCGGCAGTAACTGTTTGACCAGGTTTGAGAAGTTCATAATACAGTACGCCTTTCATATCCCACCATATGCACAGCATGACTTTGTGACAATGAACATTGCGCTTTGGCGTGGATGTTGTCGGCTCGCCGGGGTCAACCCAATGATATTTGCGTTTCGGATTATCAAAATAAATCCACTTTTCATCGCCGGTCACAATTTTCCACAAGAAAGACTTTCTATGTTGCTTGTTGTAAAGACTCACACAAATGTTAAGACGGCTGTTTTTATTTTCTTGAGTCAGAAAGTGTGGTACCCACTTTGTTCCATTTCGAATCTTACCCATTGCTTTTAAACGATAAGAAACAGTTTGTTGAGTTACTCCAAGCTGTTCCGAAAGTTGTTTCTCCGTCTGACAAGAGTTTTCATCCAGCAACGCTTGCAGTTCCTAATCGTTCACCTTTACAGGAGGCCCGGTGCGTTCACGGTCACTAACGTCGAAATCACCTTCTTTGAATCGCTTATACCAATACTCACATGTACTTTTAGATACAATGTTGTCTCCAAGAACAGAACATATCGATTCACACGCTTTCCTAACACTTTTTCCTTGATGGAATTCATAGCGAATGCAGTGTCTAATAAATAGCTTATCGGTCTGCATGTTTAATTTACAGAATTTATAGGTTATGTTTATGACTCCTTTACGTTTCGATACTACCTATCAAGCGCCATCTATGATAAGTGAGCGGGACCTTTGAATTAATTTAGAATAGCTGTTATGATACAAAATCGAAGTGTCCTAAAACTTATTTGTACACCTAATAAAACTTGAAAATTGAAATTACTCGTTAATAACTTATAGATTCTTTGAATTTACTGGCCACTTTTTTTTCGAAAGTTTTTCGGATGATTATCAGAATGAATAATTTTCTCATTATTTTTTATTTATTTATTTATTTTCAGATTAGCTTATTTCAGGAAGGATTCGTTTAACGATCTTTGATTTTTTTTTTTTCAGATAATTGCTGCTAAAATAACTGATTATTTTACTGCTAAAAGTTAAAATTCGCTTAAAAAAAAAAAAAAAGCCTGATTCCTGAAAGAAGTTATTACTTTCGCTGTAGATCACCGAAAATTCTGTATTTTTATTGTCTAAAATTTACGAAATATACCATATTTTTGGGCTCTTCCCGAAATGCGGGATCATTTGCAGCCATTTGACTTAATGTGCGTTTAAATGCAAAAAATACGCAACTTGTACGCAGTTAATAATACTTTTTCTTATGATGGTGAGAAGGAAAATAGAAAAAAAAAAAACTATAAATAAAGGGAGAAAGACAAAAAGAAAAGGAACCGAAGCCTGTTTTTCTTTTCTAAATACATAATAGATATAAAATTCTCTATGGAACAGAATTCAATTTAGAAAGACTAAGACAACACTTTTTTCAGTCTATTTTTCCATATAAAGCCATACGAATCCCAGAATAAATCACACAGGAAAAAATCGCACTCGAAAAAAATCACACAGAAAAACATGCATGTTTGCGTACACATGCCTCCCCAGGAGACAAAGCTAATCTTAAGATTTATATATGCCTTAGCCAATAAATTTTAAATTCTATTTTATCTTATAAACACAGTTTTTTTTTTTTTTTTTTTTTTTTTTTTTTTAAGGGGGGGGGGATGGTTATTATTAAATTATAATCTTTGTCCCTTTAGAGACGGAAGAGTAGACATATCTATATAGAGATAAAAGAGTCCACTCATTTAATCTCTTTGCTATAATGATCATTGCTTTTTGTTTTTTCGTCGATAGATGGAGGTATTAATGCACTGTTATATAAATGAGTGGTATAAACTTTCAAGGAAACTGTCAGTTCATTGAAAAAATTGCAATACTTTTGCTAAACGCAAATACAACTGGTAGGCGGTAAAAATGGCACCGGTAAAAATGGCACCGGAAAAAATGGCAACGGTAAAAATGGCACCTGGTAAAAATGGCACCGGTAAAAATGGCAACGGTAAAAATGGCACCTGCGATTTGCGTAACATATACTACAATGAAAAATAGCCGCATTATTGCTAAAAATTAGGAAGTATTTTGAGCTTTGTTTGACTGTCGTGATATATTTGGCCATCACATACAAATACCTGTATTATAAATAAAAAGCATTGAATTTTTTATTTTTTATAGAAATATTATAGATATATTTTATAGAAAGTACTGATTTTATTACTACTACTAATAATAATAATTTGAGCTTATTTTGTTACTCTAAACTTTGAACGAAAGGATTTATTATTATTATTATTTTATTACATTTAAACGAAAAAAATATTTCATTACTGTAAGATTCTTAATAAGTAATAGCTAGAAAAGTTAATTTTAATATAAAGCATTATACATAAATTATTTTTTTTAATCAATTAATATATTTTGTTTTGTACCGTATCAATTAACTAAGGGTAAAAAAATGATTAAATAAATAAAAATAAATAAATTAAATTAAATTAAAATTAAAATGACTGAAAATACATATGGTTTATTACTTCCAAATTATTATTAGGTAAGAGCGAGAAAAAGTTGTTTTTATAATAACAAATTATTTTATTATATAAATAAATCAATTACATTTTTAAACTTTCGCATATGACATTTTTAAAGCAATCTCCATTAAATATATATATATATATATATATATATATATTTATTTATCAATCTGTGTATATTTTTTTCCCCATCATGCTATAGGTATGGGGAACTTAGGCAATCATAAAAATTATTACTTACAAACTTTGAATAAACACCATAAAATGCAATAAACTCGCAACAATTGTTTCGGGTCGAAAAAACACACGACCCTTCATCAGGCGAACAAAGTAAGCACGAGTGCTGCAGTCAAAGCGGCAACGCACAATAAAAATTGTCATCCTTTTTTTTTTTTTTTTTTTTTTTTTACATTTCTACAAGTTTTGTGGTGTGAGAAATCTAAAAATCACAAAACTGATATGGTTTATCCGTTTGTGTGTTAGTTAATTAATATATGTACTCGACATCATAAGAATTTTTTTATTATTATTATTAAAAACTTCTTATACATTAAGAAATTAAAAATTAATAAATTTTTATTATTAGTTTTAAAAATAAATTTTAATTTTATTAAAAGCATCTATTAACACATACATACATACATACACACATATATTATATATACACACATATGTAATCATAAGTCATTATTTTAATTCTTTAATTCATAATATATATGATTGATTTAGTTCATATAAATTTGGTTTTTAATTATCAGTAATTATTATTGTTTTTTTAACCTAATAATAAAAATACTTGTTCATCCTGCTCCACCAGTCTTAAGCCGTGGTGGCCTCTGCTCCTTCTTAGTTTTGTTTGAGTTTCATTTGTTTAAAATACTGCCTCTATTTCACATAGTTTTCAGTTTTTATACTAAACATGTGTACTCATCACATACTCACTCTAAAACATTCTTACAACCTTTTAAAACGCATTTTTATTTATGTATGTTCTTTTATTACTTTTTTATAGTGACTTTTTTCCGCATGACTTCCTTTCCGGTGACTTTTTTTCGTGACTTCTTTTTCAGGTGACACCGTTTATACGTTTTTTAAGGGACCGTTCCAGAAAAACGTACAAATGAAAAAATCGTGCAACTGAAAATCTGTTTTAACACATTAATACATAATAAAGGATCATATTATTATTAAATATCAAATTAATTTTCATGATTTCCTTTACATTTGTTCGACCAAGATAATTTTTAATGAAATTTAAAATAATTTTAAAAAGTAGGATAAATTTTAAAGATAATTAAAAATGTAGAAATTCAGGTAATTTCCTTAAAATTTTGATATTAACCTTTAAAGACAGTCTTTCGTTTTCTAAATAAAGATGACATTTTTGCAAACGGTTAAAGAAAAAAAAAAAAAAACTGCTTTGTCTCTCCAACAGCAAAATGTCAAATAAGAATAAGCATGATAAGAAATAAGAAAATCTTCTGGTATCCTATTCAAATTTACCCAAAGGAAGTGAGTAATAGACCTTTAAGTTTACAAAATGCCTATGAAGTTGTGAGATTTTTTTTTTTTTTCACATCCCGTCCCTAGAATACAATTAAAGGAGAGAGTGGGGCGGAGGTCTACAAGTTATCAGTTTACTTTCTCTTATGGAATTGTAACACCATTGTAGTCGTACGCTTTCAGATAAATGGATCAAGCATCTCAAAGTATTGAATCAATAATAAGGACTCAAAGCATCTAAAAATAATAATATATTAAGAAAAATGATCAGAATTGAACTTCTTATACATCGTGCGTACAACGTACCGGTAACGCACGCTAGCTCACATTGAAAAAATTATATTTTAGTTGCTGTTACAGTTACAGTTAATGATCAGCATGTTGTTACAGTTGCAGTTAATGATTAGCATGTTATTACAGTTGCAGTTAATGATTAGCCATGTTATTACAGTTACAGTTAAAATGTCAGAATGTGAGTTTATCAGTCAATCACCAGTTGGTGGTTACAGTTAACCGCCACAGTACTCCGCCCCAAGTACTGAACCATCACAAATATCGCGGATTGAACCGGACAACTCTGCCAGAACGAGTAGTTTGGTTTGGAGGTAGACTTGGTACCACACTTGTCGGTTCCCCTAAGTTAGGTGTAGGAGTATGGGAACTGTCTGTAGCCCCAGCAGGCGGTGCTGACGGAATGTCATCCTGAGCTCGGAAGGCTGGCTTAAGTCTGTCTATACCAATTACACATTCTTTTCCATTTATTTGGATGGTGAAATGTTTGGCACTACGTTTTGTGACACAATAAGGTCCATTGTATGGCTGTGTCAATGGTGCTTTGACTGAGTCATTACGTACAAAAACATGGGTACAAGTCCCTAATGAAGGATGCACAAAACATGATGGTTTGCCATGGAAAGACGTAGAAGTTGGCGCAATATCTCGCATGGTATGGCACAGCTGCTGTAAGAAAGACGCTGGGTCTGTTTGTGGCTCCTCTTTCGAAGGTTCCAAAAACTCCCCTGGTAAGGACAGTGTTGTTCCATACAGCATTTCGGAGCAAGTACCACCAAGATCTTCTTTAAATGTGGCACGGAGACCTAAAAGCACAATAGGTAAAGTCTCCGTCCAGCGAGGACTGTTATGACATTTTAGGGCCTGCTTAAGAGTCCGGTGAAATCGCTCTACCAGTCCATTGCTTGATGGGTGGTAAGGGGTGGTGCGAATACGATGCATGCCCAAAATTTTCATTAAGGAGGAAAATAAATGGGATTCAAATTGTCGTCCCTGATCTGTAGTGATTGTTCTAGGGACACCAAATCGGGCAATCCAATGTGCCACCAAGGTTCGTGCCACTGTTTCAGCTGTGATATCCTGCACTGGTATTGCCTCTGGCCAACGAGAAAATCTATCTATGAAGGTTACCAAGTAGGTATAGCCCGCAGATGGAGGCAAGGGTCCCACGATATCCAGGTGCACATGCTCGAATCTCTGTGAGGTGATGGGGAACTGCTGCAGTGGACTACGAGTATGTCGATGGATTTTTGACTTTTGACAGTCTATACATGACTGTGCCCATTTGGCAATGTCTTTCTGCATGGAAGGCCATACAAATCTATGCTGGATCAGCTTTCGAGTGGCTCTAACACCTGGGTGTGACAAGGAATGGAGGCTTTTGAAAACGCCGAAGCGCAATGACTCAGGAACATATGGTCGCACTTTACCAGTGCTCAGATCACAATAAAGTTCTAAGTTAGGACCTATTGTCATTTTCTGGAGTTTGAGGGATAAATCCGGCTTGACAAGGATATCAGCCAATTGCTTATCTGTCGCTTGCTCTGCAGCCATTGTGGAAAAATCAGTAGAAGTATGTTGGATATTATTTATCCGTGACAGGGTGTCAGCAACTACATTGTCAGTTCCAGCAACATGCCGAATGTCTGTACTAAATTGGGATATGAAGTCCAACTGTCTCAGCTGGCGAGGAGAACTGGAATCTGAAGTTTTTGAAAAAGCGAAGGTCAGTGGCTTATGGTCTGTATATATAATGAAGTGTCTTCCCTGCAAACTGTGCCGAAAATATTTTACAGCTGAATAAATTGCCAACAGCTCTCTGTCATAAGTGCTGTACCTTTGCTCAGTAGGACTCAATTTACGCGAAAAAAATGAAAGGGGTTGTAAACTATTATCATTTAAGATATTTAAAACAGCGCCTATTGCAATGTTGGATGCGTCGACCATTAGATTAATTGGCTGGTCCGGAGCATGATAAGCAAGAGTTGCAGAATGAATTAGATCGTGCTTACATGCCTCAAATGCCTGGATTAATGTATCATTCCAGGGGACCGGGCGTTTATCATTCTTTTTAGAATCTTTTAGCAACTCGTGTAAAGGTGCCTGAGTTTTGGCCGCATTTGGGATAAATCGACGATAAAAGTTGAGCATCGCCAAAAAACGTCGCAACTCTATAATCGTTTTAGGTTTCGGAAACTCGGCTATTGCCTTAGTCTTTTCAGGAAGTGGCTTTACACCAGAGGCTGTTATAAGGCATCCCAAAAAGGAAACCGAAGATTTTCCTAGAACACATTTAGCCGGGTTCAACTTAAGCCCATGGAGTCTGAGGCGATCTAAAACTTGTTTAAGATGCTCCTCATGCTCATCTTCATTAGCTGACGCAATGAGAATGTCATCGAGGTAAGGTATACAGAAATCAAGATTACTTAATATTTGATGGATGTACCTCTGACAGGTCTGACCCGCATTACGCAAGCCGAATGGACAAAACAAAAATTCAAACAAGCCAAATGGTGTTGTTACGGCTGTTTTTTCTATGTCTGCAGGATTAACAGGGATTTGGTGGTAAGCGCGAGCTAAATCCAAAGTTGTAAAAATTTGTTTCCCATGAAATAACTGAGTACAATCTTGGATATGTGGAAGTGGGTAACGATCTGGGACAGTAATGGCATTCAAGCGTCGGTAATCACCGCAAGGACGCCATCCACCATTCGATTTCCGAACCATATGAAGAGGGCTCGCCCATGCACTTTTGGAAGGCCGCACGATACCCTGAGCTAGAAGAAATTCAAATTCCTGACGAGCAGCTGCCAGAAGTTCTGGCGACAATCGACGTGGTTTAGAGAATACAGGTGGGCCTTTGGTCTCAATATGGTGAAAAACCGAATGCTGTGGTTGCTCTTTTGGGGCATGGGAAGGGTTAGTAAGTTCTGGGTAATTGGCTAAAATTTTGTCAAATTTGGAAGAACCGAAAAGAATGCTCACAGCACTATTGCCTGGCAGAATTTGAGTAGCTTTACCCTGCGATGATAGCATCGTTTCACCATCAATGATACTATTGTGTTTAGCATCTACCAGTAGATTGAACCTTTTTAAAAAATCTATGCCTATGATAGGTTGGCTAACTTTAGCAACCACAAAGGACCAAGTGAATGTTCTACGTAAGTTTAGATCAAGGGTAAGCCGTTGAGTTCCGAAAGTTGGTATTTTTGTGCCATTTGCGGCATAAAGAACAAGCCCCTCATTAACAACTGGTCGTTTGATGACACTAACAGGGATGACCGAAATATCTGCACCCGTGTCAATGAGAAATTTTAATTTAGAGGAAGGATCGGCCAAAAGGATGCGATTTACTTGGCGGTCGCAATCATGGCCCAGATGCGAACGCCGAATTAGTTTTCCTGGGTTCGAAAAGTGCATGGAGAATTACACTTTTTTGCTCTTGCCCCAAAGTTAGTATGATAAAAACATTGATTATTAGCTGGTTCTTTATAGCGACTTTTGGAGCGGCTACGATTACGATGACTATATTTGTTGCCCCGTGAACGTTCACGCCTGTTTACAATAGCAGCCAACTCACTCATCTGCTGAGTAAGCTGCTCGATTTTAACCTCCAGGGATGAATTGTGTGCTGGTGGAGCACATATACTGCTGCTAGTAGCATTAACCTGCGGGGTTGATGACAGATCATTAATTTTGTCCGCGACCCCTGCTAATTTTGACAAGTCATCACTTAAGGCACCTACAATGCTACGCGTAGTTTGAGGAAGTCGTGCGAGCCATAAGGATTTAAGGAAAGATTCCCCAACAGCATCCCCAGCTAAGGTACGCATACGTGTCAGCAAATGGGATGGGCGAGAATCGCCAAGTTCAACACCCTGCAGTAGGGTACGTATCCGGGATTCCTCACTTTCTGAATGAGATTCAATGAGACGCTTTTTTAATGTTTCGTATGGGTTATCAGATGGAGGAGTCATAATAAGGTCGCTAACAGACGTAAGAATATCTGCATCGACTGCCGCAACGACATGATTAAATTTTGTACTTTCACATGTTATTTTAGCTAAAGAAAATTGTGCCTCCAATCTGAGAAACCATAGTGATGGATTTGTCTTCCAAAACGGGGGTGGTTTTACCCCAACATATGCCACCTGATGGCTACTGTTTTCATCAGTCTCGGGCATAATGAAAAATATATATAAAAGCTTAGATGTACGTAATACGATATAAAATAGGAAATGCAGAATACAAAATTACCATTAAGAAAGTTATGTACAAAAATTATTGAGCAAAGGTTTCATATGAGCAAAAATAAAGCACCCATAACAGAGAATTGAAAAAATACTATTGCAAAATAGCATATTTTAAACCTTAATTTTTAGATACTTTAGGGAAAAATACAACATTAGTGCATAAAATAATGGAGTAAAATATGCTTACTGACCATAATTGAGTATCCCCGGTAATAAAAATTTGAAGATATATCGTGCACGAGGCTTCGCACACAGTCGTAATCGTAAACACTGCGTATCATATAAATAGTTGAAAATAAATGCACGACATCTTTCTCAAATCACTTATCTTGAGATTTTAAATATTGCATTAGCTGAATGATGACCTATCCCTCGGATGCATAAAGATATCGCGTGTTGCTGAGAAGGAAGTTGATGCGCGATCTTTTCACTCACAAGTCACCATTATGGAATTGTAACACCATTGTAGTCGTACGCTTTCAGATAAATGGATCAAGCATCTCAAAGTATTGAATCAATAATAAGGACTCAAAGCATCTAAAAATAATAATATATTAAGAAAAATGATCAGAATTGAACTTCTTATACATCGTGCGTACAACGTACCGGTAACGCACGCTAGCTCACATTGAAAAAATTATATTTTAGTTGCTGTTACAGTTACAGTTAATGATCAGCATGTTGTTACAGTTGCAGTTAATGATTAATATGTTATTACAGTTGCAGTTAATGATTAGCCATGTTATTACAGTTACAGTTAAAATGTCAGAATGTGAGTTTATCAGTCAATCACCAGTTGGTGGTTACAGTTAACCGCCACACTCTCAAAGAAATCCTGTCCACTTTTATACTTACCAATTCACCCAGTCCCGAATGCTTGCTTCTGAATGTTTCTCTACCCCCCCCCCTCCTCCCAGCCCTACTTGGGCGTTATTGAGTTGCGCTTAAGAATAGGAGGTACTACTCAATTGCGCTTAGGGCCTTCATCCTCATAGGCATCTGTTGCGCCGAGATCATATCCCCCCCCCCCAAAAAAAAAAAAAAAAAAAAATATATATATATATATATATATATATAAACGCATCAATTGCGCTCGTAGGTTTTTCAAAAAATCAGAAAAAAATTCTAAATAATTTTGACCATTCAAATTTGCATAATTTGTCGATAAAGCTTTCTGATAATCATTAATATTTGTTTGTTTCAATTTTTTGAAAGCTTTTCAGGAATAAATTTGTTTTTCAAAATACCATTTTGCATACCAGAACAAATTGTTCAGCTTATTCTGTCATAAGTTATTGATGGTATGAGATTTTTGGATTTCTTTTTGAAGTACTTATTTTTCATTTAAATGGGAAAATATTTTGAAAACTATACAGGTAAGACAAAACTAAATAAAAATATGGTGTATATTCAATATTTAAACTTAAAACTTCTTCACAGACCATAAAATTCAATCCAGCGCAACCGATTTCGAAAGGACTTGGCATTTCTTCATCAGGTGCAAAAAACATGTGCTACTGCCTTGGAGGCAAAAGCAAGACTTGCTTTTATTTGTGTAATATAAATATTTCTTTAAATAAATAATATAATATAAACATTTTTTTAATTGCTCATGTTTGAATTTATTGGAGCCTATTATCTTTACCCAGGAGTTAACACGAGAATAAGTAAATAATTTTTTCCTTCCCAGAAATTATAATTCGTTACCTTCCCGTATACAAGAGGGGGGGATGACAATGAATGTTATCAGTAATTTTTCTCGCGAGCGCAATTGATGTATTTTTAACAATGGGGGGATTAACGTAAGCGATGTGAGCCCGTGTACTTAAATGATATTTTAAACTTATTAAAAGCTGTATTACGATACATGACAGGATACTTCATTTCGTATATGCCCGCCTTTTCTCTCTTTTATAGTTAACCATGTAAACCTATCTGTTACTTTATTTGAAGTATGACAATGTCCCAACTGAAAATACCTCAATGTCATGACAAAATATTTCTTTGTTCTACCAAACACTAATATTCGTTATGCCATGCCTTTTTTTCTTTCGATTGTACAGTATTATTTAATTATTATTATTATTATTTATTTTTGTATAAATATTGGAAAAATATAATTCAATAAATTAAAATTGAGTTTTTCCGTAATGCACTTTTTAAAAGAAATTTTCTTATTTTATAAATTAATTTTTCTTTTCTTAAGATTTTTTTTTTAGCTGGTAGTTAGCTCGAATATTGTGCTAACTTAGCATTTCATTACCTAGATAAATGTTTCTGAAGGCTACATATATCATGTTGACCAAACAAAACTCTATCTCCTAATTTTTCTCAATAATGCGATCATTTTTCATTTTAGCATTTGCTTCGCAAATCGCAGGTGCCATTTTTACCGGTGCCATTATTACTGGTGCCATTTTTACCGGGTGCCATTTTTACCGGTGCCATTATTACCGGTGCCATTTTTACAGGTGCCATTTTTTCCTACATTCAATACAACTGCATACTACCGATACTGCATTCCAAAGTCTTACTAAAGCTAACTAAATCCGAGGCACGCACCAGCAGATACGCGGGTGCGATGTACGTTGATCCGATAGGCAAGCATCGGATCTAGTTAAGTCTTACCAATAAAATGAAAAGTGGAGAAAATTTTTAGACACGTTAATAAAAAATATGCGGTTTGTTTTGTTTGTTGTAATATTAAAGTACAAGGAAAAGGGGCCCATTGAACATGAGTGTCCTGGGCCTCCAACTGAGTAAATCGGTCCCTGTCGGCAGTGTTTATATGATTCGACAGAAAATTTATTTAACTAATTTCCCGACTAGCTAGACATTTGAAACTTTCAGAATAGTTCAGAACACCGTGAAAATGCATTTTTTTAAATACTTTTAGCCAACTATTTCGGGTTCCTGCTGCCTTCGGCAGCGTTACCAGTACAAAGCTTGCAATCGATTTTTAACTAACTTTTCGACTAGTTAGACATTTGAAACTTTCAGGATAGCTCAGAACACGGTGACAATACATTTTTTTTTTTTTTTTTTTTTTTTTTTTAATACTTTTAGTCAACTGTTTCAGGTCCCTACTGTATTTAGCAGCGTTTATATGATTCAACAGAAAATTTATTTAACTAACTTCCCGACTAGCTAGACATTTGAAACTTTCAGAATAGTTCAGAATACAGTGAAAGTGCATTTTTTAAATACTTTTATCCAACTGTTTCGGGTCCTTGCTGCCTTCGACAGCGTTACCAGTACAAAGCTTGCTTTGACTTAAGTCAAAGATCCAGGGTTCGACTCCCGGTCCAGGCATTATTTTCACTCAGTCGGAAAAATAAAATTTCAATAAATATGATTTTCTTCCACAGTTGATTGTGTGATTTTATTAGAAATTGTATTTCTTTCTCCCATTGTTTAATGGTGTTTTCCATTACCTGCGGCTTATTTCTGTTGAGCTATCTAAATGACAGACCAGATTGTTTCAGACTAAAGGTTGTCTAAGTGAGTAATGTCGATCGGGTGTCGGCCTGGATAGCTCAATTGGTAGAGCCTTGACCATGTAAGTCAAAGATCCAGGGTTCGACTCCCGGTCCAGGCATTATTTTCACTCAGTCGGAAAAATAAAATTTCAATAAATATTATTGTTTTAACTCTTAATAGTAAAAACCTATATTAAAATACTTTTAATATTATTAAAACAATTTCTTTTCTATGAACGATAATAATAATAATAGCTAGTTAAAAAAATCATTAAAATATTCTAATTAAAAAATAATAATTTATTTATTAAAAATATAATTTTTTATAATTAGGTGAAAATACTTAATACTTAAAAAAAAAAAAAAATGTTTAATTAAAAGGCCTATTTCAGTAGCCGACCGGTTCTGCTCTCCAAGCTAATAGACGTGCTATTGTTGGTGTTTGGGAATAAAGCCTATTGTCTATTCTAGGGTACTTGTCCCGAGGAGGAGTACCTTCCATGGAGGTTTTTATAAGGGGTCCTAGCCCATATTTATGCAAGTTTCTGAGAAAACCATGGAAAACTCCGAACGGCTAGATCGACGAATACGGACCTGTGATCGAACCCGGCACCACACGTCAACCAGCTTTGAGCGCAGAACCGCTCTGCCACTAGTGGGCCCTGGTAGATTGGAATTGCCGGGTTCGATCCAAGGTCTCGTTTGTCAACCTAGACATTCAGAATTTTCCATGTTTATTTTTCTGAAAATCGCATATATCCAGGACAGACTCCTTACAAAGAACTCTCATGAAAGTCATTTCACCCAGGCTTAGGACCCGTATGTTGTCGATAGGTTTTAAAGCTTAAACCACAACTATCAAAATATTTTTAATAAAAAAACTTATATATATATATATATATATATATATATATATATATATAAATGATTATATATAAAAAATAATAATTAAAAAATCATTTAATAATACAGTTTAATAAAATATAATTTAATTATTAAGAATATAAATTTTTAATAATTAAAATAGTTGAAATTGCTTAATACTGTTGTTTAAGCCTTAAACTGAAAAATCTAATTCAAAATGCTCTTAAACATAAAAATATTTTTTTCTATGATTGATTGTAGGAATAAGGATCTAATTAAAATTATTTTATTTAGAAAACTTTAAAAGAAAGGGTATATTAATTGTCTATGAACTAAATGAATTACCAAAAACATAAATTTTAATAATTAAATTAGCTGTGACTCCTTAATACATTTTTTTTTTCTGCTTTCAATAGAAAATATTACTTTAAAATACTTTTATTATTAAAATATTTTATTTACTGTGAACAATTATTTATTTTAAAAATTTTAACAGAAAGACTAAATTATCTATCTAAAAACTAAAAGAATTATCAAAAATATAAATTTTGATAATTAAATAAGCTGAGATTGCTTAATACAATTTTTTCTGCTTTTAGTAGAAAAATTTATTTTAAAACACTTTTAATATTAAAAGATTTAGTTTCTAGGAATAATTATACATATATATATATATATACAGCTAGTTAAAAAAATCTGGAGTGACTCCACTCGACTTTCCGAACATTGAGTAACTAACAGTTTTGTAGATAAAATAAAGAAAGAGGAATTGCTAAACAAACAAAAGAGAGAAAACCATAATAGAGTGTTTTTTTCTCCATATATCACACGAGGTTTTATTTAACGCTACTGAACTTTGAGCCCTTAGATCATAATGATAAAGAATTTTTCGTTTTGTCCCTGTAAAAATCTATAGATGCTAGATTCACCAAAATGCTTATAGTTAGTGCAACAGTGATTTATAATATTCATACAAATTTTCAGCTCAATTGAATAAGGCGTTTAGATGCTATCGCACTTTTAAAAATTTGGTCTCATAGGCCATAATGATAAAGAATTTTTCTTTGTGTCCCTGTAAAAAAACTGTAGTGCTAGATTCACCAAAATCTATACAGTTGGTGCAAATGCGACCTATAACATGTGTACAATTTTTTTGCTCAGATTAATAAGGCGTTTAGACGCTATCACACTTTTAAAAAATTGGCCCCATTGGCCTTAATGATAAAGAATTTTTCTTTGTGTCCCTGTAAAAAAACTATAAGTGCTAGATTCTCCAAAATCTATACAGATTGAGTATCTGTGACCTATAATATGGGTATAAAATTTTTGCTCAATTGAATAAGGCGTTTAGATGCTATCGCACTTTTAAGATTTTGGTCCCATAGGCCATAATGATAAAGAATTTTTCTTTGTGTCCCTGTAAAAAAACTATAAGTGCTAGATTCACCAAAATCTATAGGGTTCGTACTATGGTGACTTACAATATACGTACCAACTTTCAGGTTAATCGAACAAAGCCTTTAGACGCTAGCGTGTTCACAAACATACACACATACACACATACACACATACACACACACACACATACATCATCGTAAAAATAGTGAAAACGGACTCAGGGGACCTCAAAACGTATAGAAACATCAAAATCTCGAATTCGGATTTTTGACATGATTACAATACTTTCCTCACTATAGTGTTCGGAAAGTAAAAATATTTAATGAAATATTCCAATTAAAAACACTAATTTATTTATTAAAAAATATAATTTATTATAATTAACTTAGTTGAAATCGCCGAATAAAATTATTTGAACTTTTAATTAATAAGCCGAGCAGTTCTGCTCTCCAAACTGGTAGACAGGAAGTGCTAGGTTCGATCCCATATCATGATCGTCGTATCTCATGTTCTCAATCGGCTTTACACCTAAACAACCCCCACCAAATTATTTTTAAAATAAAAAGTTATTTTAATCAATGATTATATAAAAATAATTAAAAATAATCCTAATGTAATAACAAATATTACATTTAATTAATCTGTTATAATTTTACTAATGTAATGTAATCTTATGATTTAAAATAGTTTAATTTAACTCCGCTTTTATAGTTTCAGTGCAAAATCAAAAATTTTTTAACTATATAACCAAACTTTTATTATAAATTATAAGTTTAATTCCATTCAAAATTTAATTTTTTATAGGTAATGATTAAGTCATTTCTGTCTTGCAGTTGATAAATTCTAATACTCTGCGGTGCATATTATGGTTAAACATACTGTATGCCAATATGAGAAATTGAATTGTCAAAAAATTCTCAATTTCATTAAAAAAATTAATTAATTAATTAACGAAAAAAAAATAATATGTTGTAGCCACCACAAGACATTCTTCTATATTTTCCTATATAATCGAATAAAAAAAAAAAATTGTATAATCACGTAGAATTTGTGAAAATATTACAGTAATTGTCAGACATACTTGGGGTGGGGGGTTAAAGAGAGGGGGGGAAGGCTGAGGAAAAGAAAGTAACTTTTTATATCACTATTTTACCGCTTTAAATGATATATTATATAACTATCACTTACTTTTTAAGAGTGTATTATATACCTGGGGGAGGGGGGAGGGTTGCAGATGGAAATTAAAAAAAAAATAAACTACCCTAGTATCGATTTAAATAAATCTTTGTGCATATACCACTTACTGTTTCAGAAAACTACAGAAAGTGTTACACAGATCTGGGTAGGGAACAAAATAAAAAAAAGAATTGTTTTTATATCACTATGCTAGCTATTTATATGAAACTTTGTTTGACTATCACTTACTTTTTATTAAAATTATAATGAAAGTTAAAAAAAGGGGGCGAGTGTGTGTGTGGTGATGGTGGGGAGGGGGGCAGAGGAAAAACAAAATCTATTTAAACAACACTTATTATCTTTTTTTTTTTTTTTTTTTACTTTCTCTTACCCATAAGGTAGAGAAAGTATTGTTTTTGGCTCAAATTTTCGAACGCGAGATTTTGTTATATTTACACGTTTTGAGGTACCCTGAATACGAAAATCATGTTTTAGCAAATGGTCTGTGTGTCTGTGTGTGTGTCTCTGTGTGTGTGTGTCTCTGTGTGTGTGTGTCTGTTATCAGCATATCTCAAAAACAAATTATGGCAGAAAGTTCAAACTTGGTATTCTAAATGTGTATCATATAGGGATGCTACAGTAAGCTTTTCGTTAAGATCAAGCAAATGGTTCGTGTACAGGGACAATCAAGAGAATTCTAATACATTACGTCTATGGGGGAAATTGCAGGTAAGTAGAGTTTAACGTCTATAGACTGCACTAAACCAAATGAAACGAATCAAGGCCGTAGGCAAGGGGGGGGACGGGCCCAAGCTCCCCCCCCCCCCCGAAATAAATGATGAAAGACTGATTTCATGTAGTATGTATCATGCAAACATTGCTGTCTTGAAAAAAAAAGTATTTAAAAATAATTTAATAAAACCTATTAATTCAATTAAATTCCCCATTACGTTCTTTCTTTTCTATATTTAAGCTCTAGATCGCCCTAAAACCCATTCAACCTTAATCTCGCTACATTTATTCACTTAATTTCATCCTCCACCTTGTCAAAGCTATAATGGACTGTCCTACGTCATGAATTCAATCTTTTTACTTTCTTCTGTATTCAATAGAAGTATTGGATTCGAAAAAAGTTTTTCATTTCCGGTTTTCGATGGATTTACATGTTTTGAGATATCCAGAACACGATTTGACCATTTTTAGAAAATGTGTGTCTGTGTGTGACAAATATTTTGTTCCAATTGTATCTCAGGAACTACTGCACTGCACAGAATTACATATACATTTATATGCAGCCGCATCATGACATAAATTAGTGCCTAACACTTTTTTGTGAAAATCGTCCAACAGGTGACGCTGCCGTCTGAATTTTTCTCAGTTTTTAACTTAGCGGTATAGTACAAAATTTCTTATAAATGTACACAATAAGAATTGTATTTATTATAGTAATAATCAAGTAGGCAAAAAAATTTGGACACATAGGAGCAATGCTTCTCCCTAGGGGTGAAGTCCCCCCCTCGGAGGGGGACAGTTATTCGATATGGGTATCTTTTAAAAGAACTCGTCAGTATCTTTAAGACTAACAGTTTAACTATTAATGTATGTTAATTTGAATCTAAGTCTATTTGCATCTAAGTTTCCTTTTTTTTTTTTCCCCTCATTTTTAACAAAACGAAAAAGGGCAAAAAACATTTTTAAAGATATTGTTAGTGAACATAAAATTGACTTTCTTTGGACATTAAATGTTACATTTCTATTAGAAACAAATCATCTGCATTCATCATGGAAATTAATTTTAATAAATAAAAGTTTTAATAAAATGATTGGTATTGAGTGAATTTGTATAGGAAAATATAGACGAAAGATTTGTGTGCAAAGCCTGATTAAAGCAGGGGCATGTAAGACATGTGACCTGAATAGCAGGGGCCATATAATTCGCCCTGAAAATGCCATTTAACCTTTTATGGACTAAAAATGGTATCATATAGTGCAAATTCTGACATATTACTCCCATAAACAGGTATATATATGTACCTGTGTTTATTGGTGCACAATGCGAGGAGGAGGCGGGCTCACGAAACTATGTGTGCCCCGGGTCTCGCATGAAGTTAATCAGGGTCTTTTGTGTAGGGTCTGATTAACTTCCTGTGAGGCCCGGGATAAACACACTTTTGTGGGCTCCACCCCTACCATTCGTACTGTGCAGGAATCAGCAAAAGTACATATATATACCTGTATATAAAAATAAAATAACAAAATTTTACATTTTATGATACAACTTTTGTCATTTTTAGAGGCAAAAGGGCATTTTCAGAGCCAGTTTTAGGGCTCTTTGCTACTCAGGGCCCGGGGCACCATTTGCACCTGTGTTAATCAGGCCCTTGATTGCGCGTGTGTATGTTTTTTTTCGTTGGGTATGCGTATTATTATAGCATATTCGATGACCTTGTATTATAAATGTGATGGGGACCCTCCCGAAAAAAAATTCTGGCTACGGCCATGAAACGAATATATATTTTTTGTAAAAGAGATAGTTAACTGAGAAAAATATTTTGTGTATGTACGAGCCTTGCCTCCCCCCATGGGGGGGGAAGTCCCCCCTCGAGGGGAGTAAATTTTCATGATGGGTATCATTCAAAAGAGCTCATCAATACCTTTAAAACAAATGGTTGAACTATAAATCTGTGATAATTTAAGACAAAGTTATAGATTTTTTTTATTTTTAACAAAAAAAAAAAAAAAAAAAAAAAAAACTTAGAAAAAAAATCGTAATTTTTCTTTTTTTTTTTTTTTTTTTTAATATTGAGAGTAAAATGGACTTTTTTTTTGGATATTTAGTGTTACACTACTTCTCTAATATGGAAATCGTCTGCCTTATCATAAAAGATAATTTTTTTAAATAATAATTTTAATAAGTTATTTTTTAAAAAATAAATTATTTTTTAATAACCGAATTAAATTCTATATAAAAGTAGGTGCATTAAAGAAACGGGGGGTTGAGTGGGGCGGTACCCCCCCTCACACAGAACTAATTATCGTATAAAACTCTTCTGAAGCCTAATTTGAATTGTTTAGCATAGGTTTACATGTCAGTTCTCGTTATCTTAACTCTTAATCTGCAACCTATATTTATAGTATTAAATTTCAGGGTAAGAGAAAGTCGTGTGAGTGACACACCAGATTTTTTTTTTTTTTTTTTTTTTTTTTTGGTGACATTTTGTGCAAATGTCACTTACTGTTAATGAAAAATTACAGTGAGTGTTACATATGTCTGGGTGAGGGGGGAGTGGGTGCTGGAGACATAAAGATACAAATAATGTTTTAATTCATTCTGCTTTGCATTTTACTAAAATTTATTATAAATATCATTTAATTTTAAAGAAAATTTACGCTGATTTTTAAATATATCTTGGGAGGGTATACAGGCAGAGGAGAAAAATGATTGTATAAATATCACAATGTTACCAATTTTAATTAAAATATTAACAACTATCACTTACTTTTAATGAAAAATTACGGTGAGTGTTACCTATACTTGGGGGACAAGGAAGGGAGAAAAAAAAAATACGATTGTTATTAAATCACACTGCTTCATATTTATAGGAAATTTTGTATAAATGTCCTTTATTATTTATGAAAATTTTTAGGGAGGGCTACGTATCGCAGTATTTTTCAGTTTCAAAGTTAGTACGCAAAAATGCAATGCAATGTACAGATCAGACATTAATTAAAAGTTAATATAACAGATTTTTTTTTTTTTTAATCTGTCCCATCCCCCCCCCCTACTTTCCCCTCGTAGAAACAAAAAAGAAAAGTGCCCTTTTTTCCGGATCACGGAAAATCGCGCACTTTTCTTAATTTCTCCTTGTAAAACTCATGCTAAACATCAACGAGAGCGTAAGTTTTTTACTTCTACGTTGGGGGTGGGGGATGGAAAAAGAGACAGATTTAAACAAGAAATTTCCTTTTTTAGTAACATTTTTCAGATTTAAATCATGCATTGAATTTTTGCGTACAAACTCAGGAAGAGAAAGAAACTGATACTTAACCTCACTGTAACGTTTTATACACGGTAAGTAATATTTCTTTTAAGTTTCATTAAATCGACAACAAGATGGTACAAAAATATATTAGCCCTCAGTTCTCACCGGGAGTGAAACCCTCTTCTCTTTAATTTTTGATAAACAATAAGAGATATTTATGCAAAATTTCTTATAAATGTAAAACAAAGTGATTTAAAAATAATATATATATATATATATTTTTTTTTTTTTTTATCTGAGCACCACCTTCCTCCTAGATATATGTAACACTTTTAGAAATTTTTCATTAAATGTCGGTGATAGTTTTTGAAATTTTAATTAAAATCGGTAACATTGTGATACTTATACAGTCATTTTTCTCTTTCACCCCCTCCCCATAGCCCCCAAGATATACATAACAATCAGCGTAAATTTTCCAAAATATTCAGTGATATTTATAACAAATTTTATTAAAATGAAAAATATAGTGATATAAACATTTATTTTTTTTTCCTTCTGTGCTCCCCCCCCCCCCCCCTTCCCTCAGACATATGTAACTTCACTGTAATTTTTCATTAATAGTAAGTGATATTTACACAAAATGTCAATTAAAAAAAGTGGATAATAAGTGTTGTTTAAAAAGGTTATTTTAATTTTCATCTCCCCTCCCCCTAGCCCCCCTTATCCACTGTAGGTCATTTTCATTATAATTTTAATAAAATGTAATTGATAGTACAAAGTTTCATATAAATAAGTAGCATGGTGATATAAAAACAACCATTTTCTTCACCCCCCCCCCTCCTTCCCTTAGTGAACCGCCCAGATACTCAGTATGTAATTTTTCTTAAACAGTACGTTGTATACATTTTTTTTTTTTTTTTTTTTTTTTTTATCGATAATAAGGTAGTTTAAAAAATAATATATTTTACTTCCATCTGCGCTCCCTTCTCACACTAGTTATAATACATTTATTGTGATCATCATTAAAAGTAAGTGATAGTTATAGAATATATCATTAAAATCGGTAAAATGGTGATATAAAAAACCATTTTATATTTCTCTATCCTCTCCCCGCCTTCTTTAACTCCCCATCCTCCAAGTATGTCTGAAACAGTTATTGTTTCACAAATTGTACGCAGTGCCTGATTTAAGACAGGGCATTAGGGGCATGTGCCCTGGACCCTTACACTGAGGGGGCCTCCAAGAAATTCCATCATACATTAAATAAATATATATATATGTGTTTAAAATGAAATTTTTTCAAATTTTGCTCTAGTGGTTTTTGTTTTTTCGTCAATGGATGGAGTTGTTACTGCACCGTTATATAAATCAGCGGTATGGTCTTTCAAGGAAACTAGCATTTCATTGAAAAAATTGCAATATTTTCGCTAAACGCAAATACAACTGCATACTACTGATACTGCATTCTAAACTCTTGCAGGCTAACTAAATCCCAGATTCGCAGCGATAAAAATGAAAAGTGGAGAGAATTTTTAGACGCGTAAATCAAAAATATGCGATTTTTTTTTTTTTTTTTTTTTTTTTTAATATTAATGCATGAGGAAAAGTGCCCATTGAACATGAGTTCCCTGGGCCTCCAAGTCAGTAAATCGGTCCCTGATTATACGTGATTATACTTTTTTTTTTTTTTTAAATCGATAATAGGGCATTTAAAAAAAAAAAAAAAATCCATCCCCCCCCTCTTCGTGTGTATAATACACTCATTGAGATAGTCACAAATTGTACGCAAATATACAAAGTTTCATTAAAATCGGTAAGAAGGTGGTATAAAAACAATTGTTTTCTTTCAATTTTCTGCTAACTCTCCCTCCCCCTTTTCTCAAACAAAAAATAAATGAATGGTGTACCAAATCAATTGAAATTCATTATTTGATATCTTTATTATTTTGCAATTTGCGAAATGAAAAAGTGCCCTTATTACCGGTGCCCTTCTTTTTTCAAGATCCCAGACCGACATATATTTTCTAAAAATGGTCAAATCGTTTCCTGGATCTTTCAAAACATGTAATTCCATCGAAAACTGGAAATTGAAAATTTTTACGAATCCAAATACTTTCTATTGAATATAAAAGAAAATAAAAATGCAATAACTTAATTTGTGATGCTAAATTTACTATTCATACAAAATCAGTGCTTCAGATGATTATAAAAGATATTTTGTAATTAATGCCTATCTTCAATGTAATCATCACTTATTATTATTATTATTATTATTTGTACTTAAGGCAAGCAATCATAATGTGTATTAAAATTTAATTACTATATTAAAAAATATATAAATTCATATTACTTCATTAAATATTACTATTAAATGACAAACTAAATCTACCATTGAAAACGTTAAAAATTTTAAAATACTATTCTTAATTATTATTTTATGTAATAATATTACGTAAAAATTCACTTGTCTAGACTAAATTTGAATGTGGGAAAAAATGGCACCGGTAAAAATGGCACCTGCGATTTGCGAAGCATATGCTAAAATGAAAAATGATCGCATTATTGAGAAAAATTAGGAGATAGAGTTTTGTTTGGTCAACATGATATATGTAGCCTTCAGAAGTACAAAATGGATAATACTTTATCGTCTGAGGAGACTCACGTTTCTGTTGAACACCCCCCTTCATCAAGTTTTGAAGATGAGAAGTTATCCAAGCTTTTTATTTGTCCAACATGCAATAAGTCATTTTTAAAAAAATCCTATCTTACTAGACATGTTAGGGTTCACAATGATATTAAACCTAATATTTGTTACGTGTGTGAGAAAGGATTTGTTACTTTACATCGTTTAAAAAGACATATGGAAACCCATTGAAAAATTTCCATAAGATACAAATGTGAATATTGTATTGAAAATTTCAATCGCAAGTGTGATTTATTTAAACATAAGAGATTATTTCATCAAAAAGTCTTAAATGAACATGTATGTATTACTTGTAAAGATGCTTTTAAACACAAGTATGAATTAGAAAAACACAAGAGGGTGCATTATCGTAAACCTGAGTATCTATGTGAGGAATGTTCTATAACCTTTTCAACTAAACATGCTTTTTCAAAGCATAAGCGTAAAAGTCATAAAAAGACTTTACATACATACTGTTGCGACGAATGTACTGATACTTTTTCAAATAAACGACATTTTTTAAAACATAAAAGAAATATGCATAAAAAATCTTCAATGCAAACTAGATGTGATGAATGCAGTGAAAATTTTCAGTGTAAGTATGAGTTATTGCAACATAAGAGAAAGAATCATCTTAAAGACTTTAACATACGTAGAAATTGTAATGAACGAAGTACTAACAATGAATTACCAAATCACTAATAATGACAGTGAGAATCTGGACTTGTTAAATTTTTTGGATAATTTTCACATTGAATGTATGAATGGTGTTTTTGATTTACCTTTCAACAACTTTCAGAATGAAAATATGGACTTAGACTTAAAAATTTTTTTGAACAATTCGAATGTGGAATATACAAGTGGAAATAATATTGATGATTTATCTACCAAAGTTGAAAATAAGGACTTAAATAATTTTAACCTGATACAAACTGATTTACCTCTAGTAAACTGCGACAATGAAAATCTAGACTTGCCTAATTTTTTGAATAAATTTAATATCGAATGTATGAACGATATCCCAACAATATAGATTTTTTGTGAATTTGTTGTCTTGAATTATTGTGAATGAATTTCGAATAAAAAGATTTCAATGAAAATGGTTTGTTTTAATTTTTATTACAAAATCACCTTTTATATAATATTTTCTATTAGAATACAAACTTAAGTGTCATCTTTTTAAAATAAAAACATGTAAAAAGTTTACTTGTGTATTAACGATATACTTTTTCATTACTGCAGTAGAATTGATTGAGTATAATATTTAAACACTAAGTAAAAATTATACACGATAGTAGTTTTATAAACTATCAAACTTACATCGAAGAAGAAAAAATTTGTAAAATTGTTTTACCACTCAACTGTAAAGTACTTGTGAAAATCTTAAATGAATTTATCTTATTAACAATTTTCCTGAAAAACTAACTTATAAAAATTGTAGATATAATTATGAAGTTAGTATTTTCCTAAGTATCACGTTTGAATCTTACTTTGAATATGCATCATCAAAGTGTTTTGTACTTTAACTAAAATCACAATCTCTATTCTAAAGAGTGTAAAAATAATTTTTGAGTAACAACTTCTATATATAGATACTTTCTTTCACGATTGTATTTTAACTTTTTTTTTTTTTTTTTAGAATACAGAAAATATTTTATAAGAATTGTGAAAGATTAATTTTAGGAGTTTGTAAAATTTCACATTTTTTTTTTTTTTTTTAACATTTTTGTCAAATGCTTTCCTGATGTCACATCACTTAGAAAAAATTAATTGTTTTTAGCAGAATTGCTAACACAAAGCATTAAGTTAGAAAATTTGTAGATAAAACTTAAAAGGTATGAAAAACCATATGTGATGTAATAACAGAAATATATATACTTTCAAGTTTAGACATGGTTGAACAAGCTTGAGCAGACACTAAAACCTGTTGCTGACGTCATAACGCGTGTGATGGAAGATTATAATCATTGGATACGAGTTCCCCGTTCCCCCTAATACACTACGTCACGAACCCATGATGTGACAAAAACAACCATTTTGCTCACACTTCTCACCTTTGTTGGACTTATATTATTTTACTCTGCATATTAACGATAATCTGTAAAAAAAACTTTGTCGTTTTTACACTTTGTTGTAAAAAGTTTTCGTCTAAACATCAAATGATATATTTTAGACATCTTTTCAGTATATGGAAAGTTGATACTTTTCTCATGTATAGTAAAATTATGATTAATCGAAATCCCGATATGACTTAAACCACTGTCCTATAGAAATATTTCAAACATACATGTTTAAAACACTGATGTTTTACCCCAATGAGAATAATGAGAGTGATTTAGAAGTATTTCAATCATATATACAGCCTCATGTACATGAAAAACTTAAGTCTGAATTAAAAGAAAAGCATACCCTGAAGTTGTATATGGTTATGAAAGTATCCTTGGAACGTAAAAAACCTGATGAAGACATGGAAGAGACACATACATATTTTAGAAGTTCCTGTATTATCGAACTTATTGAAGATACTATTGAACAGCATATTAGCGAAGGATATGCAAAAATTAATATGTCCTTAGAAGAATTCATCCAAAAATTCACTATTTGGAACTAAAAATGGCTAAATGCCATCCTCTAGCTGCTAGTAGCTATATTAAGCTACCTTCAAAACTTGTTTAAAAAGATTTGGGGCGTCACATATTTCTACAAATGTGACGGATGGAGGTGGGACCCCAAATAAATAAATTTAAAAAATTTCTATATATCATTCAAAAATAAAACTTAATCTTGAAAAATAGTAGTGTGAATTTGTTTAAGTTCATACGTAAAAACTTGTACACATATATGTACCTTCGTGAATTAATATGCACTAGTTTTACATATCACTGAGTTATGTTTTACTAATTTCAAATTTATCCTTATCTGTCACGAATACATAATTTAAAAAAAGTACTTATGTTTACCCACAATTCTTGACTTATATTATTTTACTTTGTGTATTAAACTGACGACCTGTAAAAAACTTTATCGTTTTTATACACTTTGAAGTAAAAATTTTCACTCTAAACATCGAATTATCTTTTGCAAACATCAATTGATATGTATTTGTTTTAAATATCGCTAAGTTACATTATACCAAAGTATATTTTCTAATATTTAAACAATTTTCATTTTACAAAAATTAACTTGTATGCATTTCTAGGTCTTTAATAAAAATCTTTTAATTTTTTTCTCTCAAAGACTTTAAACTATTGGAGATGTTTGTACTTGAAGTACAATCCAATACTATTTGCATAACAATGTGGAACATCATATGTTAAGAAAATCTTAAATTTTGACTAAGTTGCAAATCTCAGTGAAAGTATTTTAAGATTACTTTGCTAAAATTTACTAAGTATTACAATATTTTTCAGTTATTAAACGAAAAATTGTGTAAAATTTACTAAGTGTTTCACTAAAGAAGAGAATTCCACAAAAAAGTTTTGACAAGAAATACTAAATTCACTAAGTCACATACACATAATATAAGAGAAATCTTTAAAACATTATTGCAAAAACGATTTTTTTTAAATTATTAATTTTAGATTGTAAAAAATACTTAACAATATTTCATAATGATTATAATCACAAGCATGTGTATTTAAAAAAAGTACTTATGTTTACCCACAATTCTTTCGGGACTGCATGGATACCCTCGTATCTGGGTCAGTCGATGATGGGGCGCGCTTGCGTGTCACCTGTCTTACCCACAATTCTTGACTTATATTATTTTACTTTGTGTATTAAACTGACGACCTGTAAAAAACTTTATCGTTTTTATCGTACGTGTAAAAAACTTTATCGTACGTGTATAGAGTGTAAAAAAAAAAAAAAAATATTTAATAATATTTCATAATGGTTATAATTACAAGCATGTGTGTATGTATACGTGTATAGATTGTAAAAAATATTTAACAATATTTCATAATGATTATAATTACAAGCATGTGTGTATGTGACTTAGTGAATTTAGTATTTCTTGTCAAAACTTTTTTGTGGAATTCTCTTCTTTAGTGAAACACTTAGTAAATTTTACACAATTTTTCGTTTAATAACTGAAAAATATTGTAATACTTAGTAAATTTTAGCAAAGTAATCTTAAAATACTTTCACTGAGATATGCAACTTAGTCAAAATTTAAGATTTTCTTAACATATGACGTTCCACATTGTTATGCAAATAGTATTGGATTGTACTTCAAGTACAAATATCTCCAATAGTTTAAAGTCTTTGAGAGAAAAAAATTAAAAGATTTTTATTAAAGACCTAGAAATGCATACAAGTTAATTTTTGTAAAACGAAAATTGTTTAAATATTAGAAAATATACTTTGGTATAATGTAACTTAGTGATATTTAAAACAAATACATATCAATTGATGTTTGCAAAAGATAATTCGATGTTTAGAGTGAAAATTTTTACTTCAAAGTGTATAAAAACGATAAAGTTTTTTACAGGTCGTCAGTTTAATACACAAAGTAAAATAATATAAGTCAAGAATTGTGGGTAAACATAAGTACTTTTTGTTAAATTATGTATTCGTGACAGATAAGGATAAATTTGAAATTAGTAAAACATAACTCAGTGATATGTAAAACTAGTGCATATTAATTCACGAAGGTACATATATGTGTACAAGTTTTTACGTATGAACTTAAACAAATTCACACCACTATTTTTCAAGATTAAGTTTTATTTTTGAATGATATATAGAAATTTTTTAAATTTATTTATTTGGGGTCCCACCTCCATCCGTCACATTTGTAGAAATATGTGACGCCCCAAATCTTTTTAAACAAGTTTTGAAGGTAGCTTAATATAGCTACTAGCAGCTAGAGGATGGCATTTAGCCATTTTTAGTTCCAAATAGTGAATTTTTGGATGAATTCTTCTAAGGACATATTAATTTTTGCATATCCTTCGCTAATATGCTGTTCAATAGTATCTTCAATAAGTTCGATAATACAGGAACTTCTAAAATATGTATGTGTCTCTTCCATGTCTTCATCAGGTTTTTTACGTTCCAAGGATACTTTCATAACCATATACCACTTCAGGGTATGCTTTTCTTTTAATTCAGACTTAAGTTTTTCATGTACATGAAGCTGTATATATGATTGAAATACTTCTAAATCACACTCATTATTCTCATTGGGGTAAAACATCAGTGTTTTAAACATGAATGTTTGAAATATTTCTGTAGGACAGTGGTTTAAGTCATATCGGGATTTCGATTAATCATAATTTTACTATACATAAGAAAAGTATCAACTTTCCATATACTGAAAAGATGTCTAAAATATATCATTTGATGTTTAGACGAAAACTTTTTACAACAAAGTGTAAAAACGACAAAGTTTTTTTTACAGATTATCGTTAATATGCAGAGTTAAATAATATAAGTCCAACAAAGGTGAGAAGTGTGAGCAAAATGGTTGTTTTTGTCACATCATGAGTTCGTGACGTAGTGTATTAGGGGGAACTCGTATCCAATGATTATAATCTTCCATCACACGCGTTATGACGTCAGCAACAGGTTTTAGTGTCTGCTCAAGCTTGTTCAACCATGTCTAAACTTGAAACTATATATATTTCTGTTATTACATCACATATGGTTTTTCATACCTTTTAAGTTTTATCTACAAATTTTCTAACTTAATGCTTTGTGTTAGCAATTCTGCTAAAAACAATTAATTTTTTCTAAGTGATGTGACATGAGGAAAGCATTTGACAAAAATGTTTAAAAAAAATTTGTGAAATTTTACAAACTCCTAAAATTAATCTTTCACAATTCTTATAAAATATTTTCTGTATTCTAAAAAAAAAAAAAAAAAAAAAAAAAAAAAAGTTAAAATACAATCGTGAAAGTATCTATATATAAAAGTTGTTACTCAAAAATTATTTTTACACTCTTTAGAATAGAGATTGTGATTTTAGTTAAAGTACAAAACACTTTGATGATGCATATTCAAAGTAAGATTCAAACGTGATACTTAGGAAAATACTAACTTCATAATTATATCTAAAATTTTTATAAGTTAGTTTTTCAGGAAAATTGTTAATAAGATAAATTCATTTAAGATTTTCACAAGTACTTTACAGTTGAGTGGTAAAACAATTTTACAAGTTTTTTCTTCTTCGATGTAAGTTTGATAGTTTATAAAACTACTATCGTGTATAATTTTTACTTAGTGTTTAAATATTATACTCAATCAATTCTACTGCAGTAATGAAAAAGTATATCGTTAATACACAAGTAAACTTTTTACATGTTTTTATTTTAAAAAGATGACACTTAAGTTTGTATTCTAATAGAAAATATTATATAAAAGGTGATTTTGTAATAAAAATTAAAACAAACCATTTTCATTGAAATCTTTTTATTCGAAATTCATTCACAATAATTCAAGACAACAAATTCACAAAAAATCTATATTGTTGGGATATCGTTCATACATTCGATATTAAATTTATTCAAAAAATTTAGCAAGTCTAGATTTTCATTGTCGCAGTTTACTAGAGGTAAATCAGTTTGTATCAGGTTAAAATTATTTAAGTCCTTATTTTCAACTTTGGTAGATAAATCATCAATATTATTTTCACTTGTATATTCCACATTCGAATTGTTCAAAAATTTTTTTAAGTCTAAGTCCATATTTTCATTCTGAAAGTTGTTGGAAGGTAAGTCAAAAACACCATTCATACATTCAATGTGAAAATTATCCAAAAAATTTAACAAGTCCAGATTCTCACTGTCATTATTAGTGATTTGGTAATTCATTGTTAGTACTTCGTTCATTACAATTTCTACGTATGTTAAAGTCTTTAAGATGATTCTTTCTCTTATGTTGCAATAACTCATACTTACACTGAAAATTTTCACTGCATTCATCACATCTAGTTTGCATTGAAGATTTTTTATGCATATTTCTTTTATGTTTTAAAAAATGTCGTTTATTTGAAAAAGTATCAGTACATTCGTCGCAACAGTATGTATGTAAAGTCTTTTTATGACTTTTACGCTTATGCTTTGAAAAAGCATGTTTAGTTGAAAAGGTTATAGAACATTCCTCACATAGATACTCAGGTTTACGATAATGCACCCTCTTGTGTTTTTCTAATTCATACTTGTGTTTAAAAGCATCTTTACAAGTAATACATACATGTTCATTTAAGACTTTTTGATGAAATAATCTCTTATGTTTAAATAAATCACACTTGCGATTGAAATTTTCAATACAATATTCACATTTGTATCTTATGGAAATTTTTCTATGGGTTTCCATATGTCTTTTTAAACGATGTAAAGTAACAAATCCTTTCTCACACACGTAACAAATATTAGGTTTAATATCATTGTGAACCCTAAAATGTCTAGTAAGATAGGATTTTTTTAAAAATGACTTATTGCATGTTGGACAAATAAAAAGCTTGGATAACTTCTCATCTTCAAAACTTGATGAAGGGGGGTGTTGAACAGAAACGTGAGTCTCCTCAGACGATAAAGTATTATCCATTTTGTACTTCAGTTTAGAAAAGTATAAAAAATCACTCTAAAAGTAAGACTTTAAAAATGTTTAAAAACTACTAAGTATGAGAACTTAGACAACTCTACAGCGAGAAAAGATAGTAGTAACTAATTCAAATTTTTTCTTCGTTCATCAGTTTTACTTAAGAATTTACGTCAAATTCTGTTATTTCTTGCCAAATTTTTATAACTATCGCCAATATTAGTGGAAATTTACCCAAATATTATCTCATACCTTGCTATAATACTCGAATCTTGTGGAAAATTCTAGTTTATCAACATGTCTGAACAGATAATTTGGACACTTTCACTCTGTATTTTTATGAATGTCGCATCTACGTTAAACTTTTTAGGGTGAAAAATATTCTAAGATCTATGATTTTTTTAACAGTTGATTACAGATTTGTCAAAACTCATGGTTTAGTATTTTCAAAGAAGGAAGGTTGTTAATACATAAGTTTCAAGTTCATGATTTCTTCATACATCTGCAGCTTCTAAATTTGATAAGTGTTCGATTTTTAGCTTACATTTTCAATTTAAAACAAAAAGTTAATTTTTCTGTGATAGTATTTGTATTAAAATAATTTGTGTAAAATTTTTCATTTACAAAAAATTTCGTTTATAAACATTTGTGTGAAAAACTTCAAACTAAATGACTTTAAAAAACTTAGTACTTTGTAAAATAAGATGCGTTAGTAACATATGTGAAACATTAAAATTCCATACTTCATGATTTTTCAAATATTTGTAGTCTCTTAAATTTATATGAATGAGATTTTACCTTACATTTTCATTCTTATCATTAGTAAAAATGAGTTTCTTATATTTTTTATTCAAGAATAAGTTATCTTAATTTCTAAAATACTTTGTAAAATTTTTCAAGTATACATATGTTTGTAATCGACAATATTTGGTTAAAATATTTTTTAAGTATGATAAAATACACTTTAGAAAACTTAAGTATGCATCTGTGAACATGAATGTATTTAATAAAACATATATTAATATTTTTTCAGCTCTGAATTTTTTCAAAGTTAGCGCTCATCATTTACAAACTTGGTATCTGGAAAAGAAAAACTGAGTGAATGTAGCATTGACGTGGACCATTTCACTATGGTAAAGTGATGAAAAGTAGTGAAAAGTGGTAAAAAATGTAGTTGGGAAGTCTTTATTTGACATAGATTATTGAATAATTCTTAGGGAATATGTCTTAAAATAACTAATGTTGGGTTTTATTTAACAAATTATGTAGAAACTTTTGTTTTCCAATTTATTGAATATAATGAAAATACATGAGATAAGTGATACACGAGTTAAAATTTTACCATACAAAGTTGTAATTTGCTAATTTCAACTAAAGTACAACCTAATTCTTGATCAGTAAATTCTTCAAAATTTTCTATCATTTTGTTGAAAGCATTTTCAAGATCATTATTCAAATCACTTGATGAAGATGTAGTAAAGGTTTTTGATTGCAAATGATGGGAAATAAATTCTTCTTTACCATCCATAGAACGTTTAAGGGTGAGTTTAACAACTATAAACCATTTCATCCCTTTTTTATCACTTAATTGAAAGTTCAATTCGGTTAAAATGTTAGTTCTTAAATTTTTAAAAAATGATAACAAATCCATATAATTATTTTCATTGTCAAAGATAGTGGATGTATGTACAATAACAACACTTCGTCTTTTAAAAAACTTAGTTTTCTCCTTAAGTGGATCTTGGGAAGAATTTTCTGCAGTCTTTGGTGTTGACTGATGCCTGACTGAAGTATGTAAATGACAATACAAATCAATTTTACTATTGAATACTTCATTACATGATTCACATAAATGTTGGGGTGAAGGCTTTCGATGATTTTTTCTTATGTGTTTCAATAATTCATATTACCATCTGAAGATTTCACTACATGCATCACAAACATGCTTAGATAAAGTTTTTTTATGATTTTTTCTAACATGAATCGATAAATCATACTTGTGATTAAAACCTTCATTACATTGTTCACATTCATATTCTGTAAGAGTCTTTTCATGAATTTTTAAATGTCTTTTCAAATCGTTGGGTCTTCTAAATGATTTTTGACATACATTACAAATAAAAGGTTTCACACCCGTATGAACCTTCAAATGTCGAATTAAATTAGACTTTTTACAAAATGTTCTATCACAAGTTGGACATATCGGAAATTTGCACAAATTCTTGTCATCCATTCGCGATTGGGTTAACGGTTGATTTAAAATAGGTATCTCTACGGGTAGACTCATCTCTAACACGAATTACCAATATGTAACACTGGATTCGGGTTATAAAATAAGCGTTCTCACTCCAGGAAAAAAAGTTAGCAAGTGATAAAATTTTACTTTACTCGATATTAATATTGTATGTTTCTTGCCAAATCTGAATTATCTTATCGCCAAATGCTTTAAAAATCTTGTTAAATGTATCGTAAAATATTACTGTTTTAAAATCTCGCCAAAATTCTAAGTGTAGAAGCGGGTAAAGTTTATTCAAAAGTAATGTAAGAAATGAATTTATATTTTAAAAAAGGGAGCGGAAATCTATAAAAAAAAAAAAAAAAAAAATCTGATATTTTCTCTCTTATCTCTAAGAAGTCAGGAATTGTCAAACCCTTCGAGGGTGTGAGTAGGGGGTGCAAAAACAGGTTCGGGGAGGGTGGATATGACCTTCACGTTTTCGAGGAGAATTAATAGTAATGAAAGATCGGATAATATTAGCTTTCGCGTACACTCTTCATCAAACATTATTCTATTTATAATAAGAATATATATAAATACAGTTTAAAATAGATACTGATTATTAACGATTTAAAATTTTTTATGGAAAAAGTATTTTTTAACGAACTTTCTTCAATTAATTAATTAATAAGAAATTTTAATCACTCTTTTTTAGTTATCCTTCAAAAAACAATTCTCGTCTTTCATCCTAATCTAATTTCACTTACACATTTGAGTTTTTAAACATCTGGTGAATTTTTATAAGATCTTTAATTATTATTTTTTATTAATTTATTTTAATTATTATTCTGTAATTAATATCATTTTTATGGTTGATTAATTTTCAGACAATAGTATTCTTAGGTTAAAAAAGATCTGCATAGGCATATAATAGAAAAATCACTCACACATATGCGAAAACTACTGAAATATTTTTTTTTTTTTTTTTTTGCTGCAAGGTAGCAGGTTCGAATCTCAGTCAAAATCTATGTTTCTAAACTTTCTTTCATTCTTTATACTTAATTTTTGCTTTCATTGCCTTTTTTTTCGGAAAATATTTGATGATTTTTTACAAGAAGATCCTTAATTAATATTTTTCTTAATTATTATTCTCTAATTAATATTATTAAAACGATTGAATTCTTTTCGGACACTAGCATTCATAGTTTTAAAAGAGCATTGCAGACATATACTATAAAAATCACTCACACACACGCGAAAACTACTGAAATATTTTTACTGCAAGGTGTCGGGTTCGAACCCCAGTCAAACCTCTCTTTTTCTTGCATACTCTACCCACATCCACATCCTTAAATTCAATCGATTTCTTATTTATCCCTCAATTTTTAAATTTATTTTTTTAATTAATTTTTTAATTAATTTCTTAATTAACCTCCTAATTAACTCCCTAATTAATTTCCTAATGACTCACAAACAATATCCTGCTTTTTTCATTCTACCACAAACATCGCTTTAAAACCAGCGTCACCTTTTACAATAAATCACTCATTAATTTTTTTAATTAAATTTCCTCATTAATACCTTCGTCACGTTTCACGATTAAGTTAGAGGATGTCTCAAGGTCAACGCCAACCCATCTAGACCCCTCAGGGGGTGGTGCGGCACCCGCACGGCTTGCCTGCGCACCAACGCACCCCCCGCCTGGGCTAGAACCGGCCTTTCTTACCTACTTCTATGAAATACCAATGAAAGAAATTTAGCCTTCAGTATTTAGCCAGACCCTTACTGGTGCTTATTAGATTTGAGGATCAATCGCTCAACAAGTGACGCTGTGATCCCATTTTCTCAAAATTTTTAACGTGGCAGTATAGGACAAAATTTCGTATAAGTGGACATAATGAGTTATTTTTAACGTATGACTGTAAAATTAATATGGATTATTGATAAGAGTAGTAGAAAACTAGGAAAAAAGATTTGTGCGTGTGGGAGCGTTGCTTCTTACCCGGGGGGGGGGGGGGATTTTCAGTATGGGTATCTTTCTGAAAATTTCGTCAATACCTTAAAGACGAATGGTTGAACAGGTCTGTGATAATTTAAAACAAAGTTATAGATTCTTTTTTTCTTTTTTTAACGAAAAAAATCGCATTTCTTTTGATATTGGCAAAAAAAAAAAAAAAAAAAAAAAAAAAAGACTTTTTGTCGGCATTGAATCATATAATTCTGTCAGATATAAATCATCTGCATTTATAATGAAAAATAATTTTACAATTTAATAAATAATTTTCATTGCATGATTTTCGGTAAAATTATATAGAAGAAAGTCTTGTGGTATGGCCACATCGTACTACTTTTTAATTTATTTAATTTATTCACTTAGAGGTAAAATCTCTCTCTTTTTCTATATTTATTATTATTATTATTATTTTATTTAAAAATATAAATACATTATAAAACATTACGAACAACAATAACAATAATAATCTTTATATATGTAAATGGCAATGTTTGTGTGTCTGTGTGTGTGGACAGCGTAGCGCAAAGACGGTAGTTAGAACAGTCACGTGTTTCGACACGAAGGTGCCCTCCGAGGGGTCTTTGTGCACCTCGAAACCCGATTTTCGAATGTTTGGTTAGTTTTCTTTTAATTAATTAAAATATGTAAATAACAGCTATTTAAATTTTAGCTAGCTATAATTTAATTGTTACCAAAAAAGAATTACAAGTTCTTTTTTTTTTTTTTTTTTTTTTCGTGTAAAAATATATGCATTTAATTTAACGTGAACTATAAAAAATTATACATCGCACAAGAACTGACGTCATTATCACTTAAAAAAATAATTTATACATATTGATAAAGGGCTAATATAGTTCATGATGCCAAAGTATGTTGTTCTAAATTGACTTTTCATTTTTAAAAGAAAAATGTTTTATATTCTTACTGCCAAGTTGTTGAAACAAAAAAAAAAAAAAAAAAAAAAAAAAAAAAGAAAGAAAGAAAAAAAGAAAGAAAGAAAAAAGAAAAGAAAAAAGAAAATCAAATTTTTTTTTTTTTTTTTTTTTTTTTTATAGTAACTTAAAGAAAAAAAAATATATACATATATATATATATATATATATATATATATTAAAAATTTTTGAAAAAAAAAAAAATAATAATAATAATAATAATTAGCTGAAAGAATAGCGAAAAAGAAAACTCAATTAACTTAATTATTAAAAAACTCTATTTTTTATAGTTAAATTAATTTTTGATTGTAATTTTTGATAAAATATTTTTTTAATATTTTTCTATAATAATTAATAGAAAAAAATCTTTTTTAAGTAAATGTCTTTTGAAGTATATTTTTCGAATAACAGCCTAAAGGATAGTACTGAGAAAGCTCGGCTAATTTAATTAGTATCTATTATTTATATTTTAATGTAAAAATTTATGAATAAGATTATTTAAATAATACAATTTTAATTACTTCTTTGTTCTAAAATAATGACAAATGATATCTTTTTATATTACAAAGTGTTTTGAAATAGTTTTTTTGTTAAAAGCTCAAACCGTAATATTAAGTAATCTGACCTAAATTCATCATTTAAAAAATATTTTTGATAATTAAATAAGTTTTTAATTATATTATATTATATTATTAATTATATTTTGTATAATTAGTGATTAAAATAACTTTTTATATTAAAAATAATTTTGTGGTTGTAGTTTAGGTATTAAACCAGACTGAGAACATGAGGGTCGACAACCATGACCTGGGCTCGAACCCGACACTTTCTGTCTACCAACGTGGACACTTTGGTACTGCTGGGCTTATTGATTAAAAGTGCAAATAATTGTATTCAGCAATTTCAGCTAACTTAATTATAATAAATTACATTTTTAATAAATTAATTAGTTTTTTAATTGACTATTTCATTAAATAATTTTTTAACTACCCCTCCCCTCCCCCCCCACACTTTTTTTTTTATATAATAATTATTCATAGAAAATAAAATCTTTTAATATTAAAAGTATTTTAAAATAATTTTTTTCTATTAAAAGCAGAAACAGTTGTATTAAGCAATCTCAGCTAAAATAATTATTAAAGTATATATTTTTGATAATTAATTTAGTTTTTGTTTTTAGATAATTAATTCAGTTTTTTATTAGAATTTTTTAAATAAAATAATTTTAATTAGACCCTTAACTAATTTTTTTTTTTTTTTTTTTTTTTCAATAATTATTCACAGAAAATAAAATCTTTTAATATTAAAAGTGTTTTAAAATATTTTTTTTCCAACGAAAGCAGAAACAATTGTATTGAGGAATCGCAACAAATTTAATTATTAAATTTTATATTTTTCTTAATTCATTTAGTCCTAAGATAATTAATTTACTCTTTCTTTGAAAGTTTTCTTTAAATAAAACAATCTTAATTAGATCCTTATTTCTATAATCAGTTATAAAAAAAAAATATATATTTTTATGTTTAAGAGCATTTTGAATTAGATGTTTCACTTTAAAGCTCAAACAATAGTATTACATAGCTGCCAAGTCTTTTATGTTTCTCTTTATATACAATTAATACTTGTTATCTGATCCCTTGTTTTGTAGTCTGCTTTTATAAAATTGAATTACAAGATAAGAGAAAGCCCAGTGAGTGATTTCTGGTGCCCACACCAGATTATTAAAGTAGGGAAAAGAACTAAAATACTAGCAAATACTAGCACCCCCTCCCACCTCAAGCTACGCACCTGAATTACATTACAATAATTGTATATTGTAAGAAAGGAAAAAAAAAAAAAAAAAACCTCTTTTTTAAATTTATTGACTTTTGTACGCGTTTGGGTTTTTTATTTCGTAAATAAATTCAGTTTTGTTAACTCCTTTTAACGAATTTAATCAGTGAAGCCTTCCCCCCCCTCCCTCCTTACACATAAACACATCTGCTGTGTTGCACCTGCTTTCGTATAGATCCGGTCGCAAGTGCTACCCTCAAACCAAAACGGTCGCAAATGCTACGATTTTAACCCCGGTCGGATCTGTCCCGGTCGCAAGTGCGACACCACCCATTCTGAATAAGTGATTTTTTTTTTTTTTTCATTTCTTCGTATACAATAATCATACAATCCCCCTTCTCCGTGTACCCACCTGCGAACAACAAATAGACAACTGAAGCTGTCACACATTTCAAAACTGACTAACATGCCAAATCCTCTTTTGAAAAATTATCTTTCACTGCATGACAGTTGCACATTCAGAAGCAAACATCAAAGTGCTATAACCTAAAATTTTTAGAAAAATAATTTTATAAATTTGAAAAGAATCTATATTTTACATTTGAACCCAACTTATATATAATTTTTAAAATTAAGTTTTCATTAAATAAATTTAAATACTCTAAGATACTATTGATATAATAATTACTGATAATATATATACTAATATGTATATATAATTATATATATTAATAGTATATATATGTATATACTGTACTGATACTATTGACACTATTATTTGAATAATAATAATAATAGAACTATTAATGGTTATTATCAGCTATACATATATATATCTATATGAATTATATAACAACTATCGTTATTGTTAGTTATATAAAAGTATTAATAACTATGTTTTTCACCTAATTTGATTGCCAGTGTAACTCTGTTAATTAATGGAGAAATTAGTTTCTTAAATTACTCATTTTCTAATTTTTCTAAATCCGTTTCCACATTTGAAAAATACGTAAACGTTACCGTTTTTATCGTTTTCCAAATATTGTATTTTTAAATTTTTAATATTTCACTTTGAAGCTAAAAAGTGATAAAATTCAACTTATTTATTTTTGCATATCACACATTTAAAGTAAAATATTAAAACTTTTTAAAAACAAGAAGAGTCATAAATAAGTAAATAATAGAATGATTAAAAAGAAAGAAAGAAAAAGAAAATCTGCGTGCACCACCCTCTTGGCCCCCTCAGCTGTATATAATGCTCAATGGGATTCATATTTGTATAGCATTGTTTGAAAAAGTTTTCAATACATATACCTCTGACCCTGCCCCCCGTATATGGAACACTGTAGCTTTTTCATAAATAGTAAGTGATTATTATGCAAAGTTTCATTAAAATCAGTAAGATGGTGATATAAAAACAATTATTTTCTTTCAGTCGTCTCCTAACTCCCCCCCCCCCCCAACCAAGCTTTCAACAGACATATACTAAGTGAATGTTGTACCAATTTAATTTAAATTTCTAATGTCTAATTTTCCTTCTAAAATTTTACTTAAAATCAGTACTTTCTATAAAATATATCTATAATATTTCTATAAAAGATAAAAAATTCAATACTTTTTATTCATAATACAGGTATTTGTATGTGATGGCCAAATATATCACGACAGTCAAACAAAGCTCAAAATACTTCCTAATTTTTAGCAATAATGCGGCTATTTTTCATTGTAGTATATGTTACGCAAATCGCAGGTGCCATTTTTACCGTTGCCATTTTTTCCGGTGCCATTTTTACCGCCTACCAAATTGACGAAAGATAGGATACAGGATACAGTCTTCCATGAATATAATCTGAAGTTTAAGGAAAGACAGAAAAACAACTGCCAAATGATTTTTAATTTCTTTTTTTTTTTTTTTTTTTTTTTTTTTAAGTTTATTATTAAAAAATATAAAATCTCATTAACAGTTAAATAATAATGATTTAAAAAAAAAAAAAAAAAATCGCACTATATTTTCTTCTACTCTGTGGTCGTAAAAATTTTTCTGCAGACCAACTTGAATAAAACATGATTTCCGGCTACATTAAGTAAAAGAAGGCATTTTTTAGCGTATCTTTTATGGGAAAAAAAAGAAAAAAAAAAATGTTCCTGATTAAATTGGTGGAAAGTTTTGAAATTTCTCATAAAATTTGAGATAATTAATAACTGAACTGAAGAACTAAGCAATAAGGACTAAGGTAGGAAGTTCGATAACATTAGAAAAGAAGAAAAAGATTTATAATCGATATTCGAATCGTATAAACAACGCAATTTTGCATTATATCCAACAGGAATGAATTTGAACTATACTTATACAAAACAGATATATAAAACGCAAAAGACGAATAAATGAAAGATGTAAAAACGATATTTAATTGTGTATAAATATACACAGTAATAATTACATATACCGATGATCAGAACATACAGTAGTAATATAACATTATCAGTACATACAGTTGGAATTTAAAGATGATTTAATATCAGTATTCAAATAATTAATTTGATCAAAAACAAAGACCACACAAATCAAACCAAAAAAGAAATAAAGTTAAATATAAATGAATTAAAGAAGTTGGGATAAGAAAACGGCATTATTTACATTCTAACGTTATCAAGGGCCTGGTAGAATGCAAACATGCTAAATAAATTAATGTTTTTCTGTCACAAAGATAACAAAAGCTACGAATTTCTTTGCGCACAGACCCAAAATATCCACTGGAAATAAAATAAGAAAAAACGTATATCAAAATGAACTCACCACAACATATGATAAAGAAATAAATTAGTTAAAAAATTATGAATGATAAAACACCAATAAAATTTGTTATTATACATCAATAATCACAAATAAAATAATAAAGAAATAAGCAACATAAAAATGCGCATATATATATATATCCTTATTATAAAGTTTGTTACTCGTTGACATCTATTCATTTATTTACTTTAAATTAATTTATATACATTATATTCAACTTTTTTTTTCTTTAAGACAGACAGAAGGACTGAAAGGCATACATATTGAATGACTGAATTCATAGTCACTCTTAAATATTGTTGGCAAATGTCAAAAACGCTTAACACAAAAGAAAATGCCGTCTACAGATTTTAACTGCAGTCCTTAATAGATCTGAGCATTTCAATGTAGCCCTGTAAATCTCGAGGTTAACCATACCACACTGTATACAAAACATTATTTTAGTATACTTACATTAAATGTCGATTTCTATATGAGTTTTACGGTAGAAAATTATTTAACGGGGTTTATACAAATGTCTGTCTAAAAACGCAATGCATTTTTTTTCCTGGGGGGAGAGGGGGGGGGGGTCTTTTACACAAACCTATGTATAGGACCTTTTAATACAATTTTAAATAGGGAACATTCCATAGTGAACTTGAACAACGAAGTATCGTTATTTAAAATTTTTAAAAATATTTATAGAAGCTCGGAACGGGCAGATGGACAGTCGGATAGATAGATATACAAATTGGAATCATATTTACACTTAAAAATTGTTAGAAAGGGTTAAAAACGCTTAATATTTAACGGAAATGCAGTTCCAGTTAATTTCCAATAATAGTCCATAATGTAACTGAATATTTTTGTGTGGCACTACAAATCTAATGCGGATCATACTATATAGAAAATATTGTTGTGCACATATGAATAATATACTATTTCAATTTCATGAAGATATGTAAGTTATTGAAATTTGTTATAAATGTCTGTTATAGAACGGTGTGCTTTGGAATACTTTCGGGTGTCCCCGAACACAAATTAGTTGCGTTATTTACTCCATTTTCTTTAGAAAACATCCGATGGTAAACTTGAATAACATATTTGAATTTCCTTAAGATTTGTGCAAAGTAAAAGTATTAAAATATGATTTATAGAAACACCTTCATTCCTTAAAGAACGGGCAAATTCTTTTTTTTTTTTTTTTTTTGTGTGTGTGTGTGTGTATATATATATTTATAATATGAAAACCTTTTGAAACATTGTACAAAATGAAATAAAGTGCATAAATATATCACATTAAGGTAGTAAAGATTTAAACAAAAAGAAAAATAAATAATCAGAATTCAAATAATGAAAGCATATAATACCTAACACGTCTTCATGGGCATTGGTTGAATATTGTATGCAAAATTCGATGTATATGCAGATTAAAAAATAAATAAATACGCTAGTATCGATTTAAATAAAATTTTGTGTATATACCACTTACTGATTAAGAAAAATTACACTGAGTGTTACACATATCTGTGGGGGGAGGGGGGGGGGAGTTGCTAAGAGGAGAACAGAGTAAAAATGTGGTTGTTTTTTATATCACTTATTTTTATGAAACTTTCTATGACTATCCACTTACTTTTTATTAAAATTATAATGAAAGTTTCCTGTAGTTAAAAAAGGGGGCAAGCGGGTGGCAGGTGAAAAATAAAATAATGTTTTTTAACAACACTTATTACCGATTTCTTTATTGACATTTTGTGCAAATGTCATTTACTGTTAATGAAAAACTACAGTGAGAGTTACATATGTCTGGATTAATTGGAAGGAGGGGGGGGGGGCTGGAGACTGAGAGGTGGAAAATGATGTTTTCTTTCGTTATGCATTGCATTTTAATAAAATTTATCTTAAATATCATTTAACTTTAAAAAAATTTACGCTGATTGTTATATTGATTTTGGGGGCTATGTGAGGGAAGGAGGGCTAAAGAGAAAAATGATTGCATAAATATTACAATTTTATCAATTTTAATTAATATTTTAACAACTATCACCTACTGTTAATGAAATATTACTTTGAGTGGAACCTATGCCTGAAGGGGGGGGGGGGAGGGGGCAGAGAGAAAAAAACATGATTGTTTTTAAATCACACCGCTTCATTTTTATAGGAAATTTTGTATAAATATCATTCATTGTTTATGAAAATTTTTGAGAGGGCTATACATCGCAGTATCTTTCTAAGTTACTAATTAATTAAAATTTAATATCAAATATTGGTAAAAGATTATTCTGAAACAGAATTTTTTTTGTTTAATCTGTCCCATCCCCCCCCCCTTCCGCTCGTAGAAACAAAAGAAAATACTATCGTTCGTATTAAAAGGGCACTTTTCTTAATTTCCCCTTGTAAAACTGATGCTAAACATCAACGAGAGCATACGTTTTTAATTTCTAGGGAGGAGGGAAGGTAAAAGAGACAGATTAAAAGAAGAAATTTCATTTTTGAGTAACATTTTTCAGATTTAAATCATACATTGAATTTTTGCGTACAAACTCAGGAAGAGATAGAAACTGATACTTAACCCTCACTGTAATGTTTTATACACAGTGAGTAGCTATTCTATAAAGTTTCATTAAACAAGCAACAAGATGGTACAAAAACATATTAGTCCTAAATTCTCACCGGGTAGTGTCTCTTCAATTTTGCTCTTCTCCTCAAATTTTGATAAACAATAAGAGATATTTATGCGAATTTTCCTATTTAAGTTACTTAAAAACAATATCCCCCCCCCCTCCTAGATATATTTAACACTCTTTGGAATTTTTCATTAAATGTAGGTAATAGTTTTTGAAATTTTAATTAAAACTGGTAACATCGTGATACTTATGCAATCATTTTTCTCTTTTGGCCCCTCCCCATAACCCCCAAAGGGTAAATTTTCCTAATTATTCAATGATATTTATAATAAACTTTATTAAAATGCAAAATATAGTGATATAGACATTCATTTTCTTTCCTTCTGTTCTCCCCCCCCCAGACATATGTAACTTCAATGGTAATTTTTCATTAATAGTAAGTGATATTTACACAAAATGTCAATAAAAAAAAATCCCTTTTCGGCAAGCTTAAAGGCAAAGGTAGATTCCTTTACGTTAATGTTACAATTGTAAAGAAATTTTACATATGCATTAATATCTAGCCAATGGCTTTGTTCCCACACATTGCATTATTTACGTCGCTATTCTGTTTTCAAGAAATTTAATTCTCAACTACAAAAGGGTTTTATTCATTCTACTTAAAATTTTAGGTTAAATTTATTGGTTTGTAAAAGTTTCAATTTTTTAAAATTCAAGCTCATAATCATTCAACAAATAGAAGCCTTAAAGATATACAATCCCAGCAATGGTGAATCCCGGAAGGGGCTATTGGGCTACACCCCCCTCCCCACCCAAGCTTAATCAAAATTATATTTTTTATTTAAAATCCATATAACTGTTGTTCAATGTCTTTCTTTTAAAAGAAAAGGTAATAGAAACGTGAAAATGCAATTGTGATTTCACTAGTTCTGGTAAGCGTGGCGTTGTTATGGTCAAGTCAAATACGCTTCACGGAAAAATGGGTAAGGGAAAAATGGGTAACGGAAAGATGGGTAACGGAAAAATGGGTAAGCGGAAAAAAGGGTAATGGAAAAATGGGTAACGGAAAAAAGGGTAAGCGGAAAAATGGGTAATGGAAAAATGGGTAACGGAAGAATGGGTAAATTGCGAATTGCTACTTGCGAATCGTACTCTGAAATTGCCCCAAATTATGCCATAGAGTTAAACTATGTTTCGAAGACATTTCATCTTTGTTAGTGATTATTTATTTCATCGTCAGTTAGAAATTTATTCTTTTAAGAGGGCTGAATATAAAAAATCTTTCACAGGACCTTTTTCAGTTAAAAAAATAAATAAATAAGCTTTTATTTATTACTTTATTCACATATTTACTATTTATGGTATTTTAATTATTTTTTAAAAGATATCATAATGTTAAAATAATAATTATAATAATAATAATAATAATAAAAACTAGTATGTTGTGGCCACCACAAGACTTTCTTCTACATTTTCCTATACAAATTCACACAGTAACAATATTTAAAAAAAAACGATTTTTTTCATTTTTTTTTTTTTTTTTTTTTTTTGTTAAAAGTAAAAAACTTTGTAACTTTGTTTTAAACTTTGTTTAAACTTTGTTTTAAATTACCACATATTTATAGTTCAACCATTCGTTTTAAAGGTATTGACGAGACCTTTCGAAAGATACTGATCTTGAAAATTTACACCCACCCCGGGGGGGGAAGCGATGCCCCAAATTTTTTCCCTAATTAACTACTACTATTATCAATAATTCATATTAATTTCACAATCACAGGTTAAGAATAACTCTCATTATGTACATTTATACGAAATTTTTTCCTATACTGCCATGTTAAAAATTTAGAAAAAAATACGATCACAGCGCCACCTGTTGAGCGATTGATCCCCAAATCTAATCAGCCTCAGTTTATGTCAGAGGCCAACTAAATACCAAGTCTGGTTAAATTTCGTTAAAAAAAAAAAAAAAAAAAAAAAAAACGATTTTTTTCTAAGTTTTTTTTTGTTAAAAGTAAAAAAAAATCGATAACTTTGTTTTAAATTATCACAGATTTATAGTTCAACCATTCGTTTTAAAGGTATTGACGAGACCTTTCGAAAGATACCCATCTTGAAAATTTACTCCCCTCGAGGGGGGACTTCCCCCCCACGGGGGGTGGCGAGGCTCCTACGCATACAAAATTTTTTTCCCAGTTGACTATCTCTATTTTAAATAATTCTTGTAAATTTCATAATGATTACTAAAAAATAATTCTCTTTATGCACATTTATACAAAATTTTGTCCTATATCACCATGTTAAAAATTTAGAAAAAGCGGGATGGCAACGCAACCTGTAAGACAATTTTTACCAAAAGTTGATAGGCACTAATTTATGTCAAGGTACAACTACGTACCAATTTGTATGAAATTCTGTGCAGTAGTTCTTGAGATACAGTTGCCCCAAAATTTTGTCACACACACACACACACACACAGACAGACAAACAGACAGACAGACATTTTCTAAAAATGGTCAAATCGTGTTCTACAGCTCTCAAAACGTGTAAATTCATCAAAAACCCGAGGTCGAAAATTTTTACGAATCCAATACTTTCTCTATATTACATATAGAAGAAAGTAAAAAAAAGAAGAAGAAGAAAAGAAATAATGGAGACTATTTTTATTTTTCGGACAGAGATAAATTGAAGAGCTTTGTTTGAGTTATGTGATGGCAGATGTTTGACAGGAATTCTTTTTCTTAGAAGTGTTCTCTAGTTTATATCATGCTTGGGGAAGTCATTGAGTTACGCTCCCCTGTAGCATGTGTGGAAAATCCTGTTTTAAGAAATACTAGAGGTTTATTCGACTTCAGGTCGGAAAAAAAGTCCCCGGAAAAAAAGTCACGGAAAAAAAGTCCCCGGAAAAAAAGTCCCCAGGAAAGAAAGTCCCCAGGAAAAAAAGTCCCCAGGAAAAAAAGTCTCCGGAAAAAAAGTCCCCAGGAAAAAAAGTCCCCGGAAGAAAAGTCCCCAGAAAAAATCCATTTAAAAAAAAAATAAATAAAAATGCGTTTTAAAGCTTCTAAGAATATTTAATAATGAGTTGGCTTCGTTTTGTCTTCCTTTTTGTCTGTTAACCTCTGTGATCAAGATTTTGTTTTTCCCGATAATATTTATTGAAGGGCTTGGAGCTGGTATAGCTAATTCAAGTTTTCTATGACATATCGATATTCTCTGTTGAAAATTGTATAATTTTCGCAACTAATGTGTGTAGAGGGACTTGCAAAGAAAATTTCTGATGCATTAAAGTTCATGATCGGTTTTTTGAAAAGAATTTTATTTTATACTGAACATAACATAGGAAGCGCCTTTGCGTTTTCTGCAGGTGGTAAAAAAGAGAGTGTGTCTTTTTATTCTATGAAAACTCGGCACAAAGATGTTTAAATGCATATAAAAAGGTAATATTTAAAAGATTAAGACAAATAAAAATAAAATGAATATTTTTTACGGATATAGGATATACCTCTTCTATTGGACTGATTTAATTTTCTCTCACAAAGCTTCTAATTATTTTTGTACAATATATATGGAAGGTTAATTGATGCTTTATTATTATAAATATTTTTTTTATATACTGAAAAGAGATTAAATGTTATAGTCATAAAAAATGAAAATTACACATATTTACCTTCTAAAAAGTTGAAACGCACTGTTGCTTTTAGTTTTTCCGTTTGAAATACGGTATTCCCTAATATTAAAGACAACTTTTTCTCATTATATTTTAATAATTAAAACTTAATTTAAAAGAAATCCGCTCATTGCGATTTTCATGAAAAGTAAATAATAGTTATAAATAATGAAAAATGTTCTAGAAGTGATGGTGATAATTTTTAAAATCAGTTTAAATATTGCTCGGCTGAACAGAACTTCGCATAAAAATCTTTTTTTTTTTTTTTACTTTAATTATCTCTTTTAGATGACGATTTTTTTTTTTTTTTCACAGGAATCTTATGATAAAAGATATAAATTATTAGAATAATATAATGACAATTACTTGTGAAATAAGCAGCTTTATTATTATTGATATTATTATTATTATTAACTAACCAAATATTTAGCGTAAAGCACTGTTTTAATTAAACCTTAATGTACAGCATTTTAATAACCTGTACCAGGTTTTTCTCTTTTTATATTCAGTACCTGATTGACTGTTTGCTTAATTCCGTTGTAAAAATTATTCGTAGCGTAATATAGGGATTCGTTTTCGAAAATGTGATAATAAAGGCCATGTGATTTTTTTTTTTTTTGTCTCGGATGGAGTGCGGGCTACCAGTAAAATCTAATTTTTCTGGAGATAAAACAAATTCAAAACGAATTATCATTTCAAATCCCTAAATCTAGCAATTTCCTAGAAAACAGGGTTTCTGCTAGGTTTTGTTCCAGGAAAAGCACGGGACACCAGAGACTGCTAATATTTAAATCTATTATCTAATAATCAGATTTTTTTTCATCTAAAAAAAAAAAAAAAACTCTAACACTATATTTATACATGTATATAAATCATTACAGCGATTTTCAAGAAAACCAAATTTCTGCCGTAATCTTACCAGATTTATTGCGAATTACCAGTGATCGATAATTTTTCCTGAAGATCCTTCCACTAACATTTACAATAATATATATATATATATGCATGTTTTAGGACAAGGGGAAGGTGCCAAATGCGAATCCAGATCATCTTCGTTTTCAGACATGACCTGGCTTAGTATGAGAAGAGTTCAATCCATTTATTGCGTGGGTTCGATCCTAGTCGCGCTCGTTGTCCTAGCCGTTAGGAGTTTTCCGTGATTTTCTCCGAAACTTGCGTGAATATGAGCTAGGACCCCTTAGAAAAAGTCCACAGAGGGAACTCCTCCTCAGGCCTAGAAACCTAGTGCAGTCAATCGGCATTATTCGGTCCAACAACAACAACAATCCATATATTTACTTGTTTGCAATGTATGTATACCATGTCGCGATTAACAAAAAATAAAAATAAAAAAGCTACATTTATCTAAATGCTATCCCACGATTAAAATTCCTCTTAGAAATATTGCATAAATTTCTTTGAAGGATTTTTGGGAAAAAGGCCGATTAATTGCTGTAGGTCCTAGGCCTGAGGGGGAGTGCCCTCAGTGTGGGGGGGGGTCTTTCTAAGGGATTCTAGCCCGTATTTCGCAAGTTTCGGAGAAAACCACGGAGAATTTCGAACGACTAGGCCGACGAGCACAACCTGGGATAGAACCCGGCACCTCACGTCTACCAGCTTTGAGCGCAGAACCGCTCATCCGCTGGTGGAGTGGACCCATTTCTTTGAAGTATTTCTGGTTATGGTATTTTACAAATCTCTATAGTTTTAGAAGTCGTATATAGAAATAAAAATTTTACTCATCACTTAGACATGCAAATGGAAATTCATTAAGGATTGATACGGTTTAAAATAATAATAATAAAAATAATAATGTATGGCTTAATGTTACAAATATCTTAAAAGGAAAAAAAAAAAAAAAAGAGGGGGTGGGGTATTCTTAAAAAAAATAATAGTAAGTATAAATTTAGCTGATTATTATTATTATTATTTTAATTTATGGTCAATCACGCACATTATCTTTCTTTCACTAACATATTTTCAATAAAAAATATGTAAATATACATATATATTATTCTACATGTTTTAGGAGAGGCAGGAGGTGCCAAATGAAAATCCAAGTCGTCCTCGTCGGCTTTGCCGTTCGGAGTTTATCGCTTGAATACTAGGACATTTTAGAAAGACCTCCCCAGGTTTATCGTGTAGACAGTCGGCCTTAATTCGTACATCACACATAAATTATTAATAACGTGTTGGTGCTTGAATTAAAGCCAAATAGCAACACTTGGGACATAGTGAGGGTTTTTCGAAGGGTTTCCTAGCCCATATTTGCGGAATTTTCGGAGAAAAAACACAAAAAATACGAATGACTTCGACAGGCGTAACCTGGATTCAAACCTGGCACTTCCCGTCTACCAGATTTGAGCGCAGAACCGCTCGGCCACTGTTAATAAAGTGGAGGTTGGTAATGCTGGTGTGAAGATTTAGGTTGATTAACTATACGAGGGTCCTAGGTCTGGGTGATGTACCCTCTGCAGGGTCTTTCTGAGGGGTCCTAGCCCGTGTTTATGCGAGTTTCAGCGAAAACCACGGAAAAATTCTAGCAATTAAATCGACGAGCGCGACCTAGTATCTAGTCCGGCACTTCCCGTCTACCAGTTTGGCATGCAAAACCTTTCGGCCACTGTTTAATAAGATGGTGGTCCTGCTGGGGTGAAGATTAAGGCCGATTGACTGCACGAGGTGATGTGCCCTCCATGTTGGTCTTTATTATGGTCATAGCTCGTATTTACGCGAGTTTTGGAGAATACTGCGGAGACCTTTGATCAGCTAGGTCGACGAGCGAACCCGGCACTTTCCGTCTATCACATTTTAATCACAGAATCACTTGGCCGCTGGTGGGGCGTTTAATAAAGAGATATATGTAAATTAAAATACTTTTTTAAATTTTTAACATTAAGAAACTGTTGATAACTCAGTCCGATATTCACAAACAAACACACATTCGTTAAATATGGATGTGTTTTAAAGTTTTTTTTTTTTTCTTAAGTAGGGGGGGGGGTAATAATAATCTTCCTCCCTGATCTCCAGCTATTTCTAAATAAAATTTGACCACTCTGTGCTGTATCTAATTTTCAAACTCTACGTTCTACTCTACTCTAGAAATAATTGTAGGTAGTTCGTTAAAACCATCATGCAGTTAAATCTTTAACAATAAAAAAGACATTAGAAAGGATATAAATATCTTACTTTTTTTATTTGGTCACAAAAGATTAAAAAAAAAAAAAAAAAGAAATCTTTCTGACTAAAATAAAAATAATTAAAGTTTTATCATACTGTATAGCGAATACCCCTCTGACAGCCCCCTCTTTCACACACTCACTTCTTATAAAAAAAAAAAAAAAAACATCACAATTGACAGGTGAGTGAAAGGAAACTGAAATGCTTGGTTTCTGCCAGTAATATAATCTTTTTGTCTTTTTATGCATGTTTCGTAATTCTTTTTTTTTTCGATATGTATATATCACTTACAAAAATCACTTGCAATATATGATTACAAAAGAATTTCGGACGTCCAGTTATTAAAATTTACGTTTGCATTTAAATATTATTTTGAGTTAGATTTCATTCTCAGGTTTCATAGTTTTTCTTTTACTAAATAATGACGAGTTAATTTATCTATATTTGCATATACAATAGATCAACTTATGATCCTGATGAAGTATACATTATTTTTGCACTTAACACTTAACAAAGTTGAAAAGTATTAATGACTTCGGTTTGTCTATTTGTCTGCCCGAGCTCCACTCCAGGAAATATTTATGGAATTTCTTGAAACTGATATAGGTTATTCGAGTTTACTATCAGATATTCCTTATTGAAAATGGAATAAACACCATCACTTGTTTGTATACAGGTACACCCAAAAGTATTCCAAAGTATTGCGTTCTATGACAGGTATTTCTATGAAATAGCATATTTAAATACCTTTAAATAATAATTGGTTGAATAAATCTTATTCCTTTTTGCATAAATCATAATGAAATTAAATATGTTATTCATACGCACAAAAGAATGCTTTTTGGTGAATACAGTATTAGTAGCGTTAAGATTTCTAGGGTCACAGAAAAATATTCAATTACATAAGGGCTATAATTGGAAATTTGTTAAATGCATTATCGTTCATTGAGTGTTTTTGACACTTTCTAACAATTTTTAAGTGTAAATATGATTTGAATTATTGTAACTGTTTGTCCGACTGTCCCTCTGTCAGCGCCCGTAAATATTTGCAGAATTTCTTAAAAATGAATGATGCTATTAAAGTTAAGTATGGAATATTCTCTATTTGAAATGGATATCATATTCTTTGCACAACTGGTTTGTGTACAGGGACATCCACAAAAATGTCAATGCATTGCGTTTTATGAGCGACATTTTTTATCACATTCAGATAAATTTCTACTGCAAAAATAATAATGAAGTTTTTATTTGTTGATAATATGCTAAAAAAATGTTTTTTATAGAACATATTATGATTCGCAATCAGACTTACAGAACTACACAAAAAATATACAGATATATTACGGCTGCATTTTCTTTTAAGTCAAGAATTTTTAACATTTTCCAAAAACGTTTAAGAGCGATTACGAATTCAATTACTCTATCTCTCTGACTTTCTGTTCTTCTGTCTGCTCGTTGTGTGATAAGATATGCAAAGAACATTTAAAGGTGTATCAAACAACGATCATCTACAGTTGAAAATGTAAATAATTAATGAGTACCGCATAATTTTTCATTCTTGTCTTTTATTGTATTTTGTTTATCCTTCCTTTTCTTTGCTAACAGAACTTATACTTCTTACATATAGTAGAATACTGAATTTTTCATTTTTCCCTGCGGTATGTTTGAAAAGAATCCATATATACATAATTAAATAGAAAAAGAATTAATTAAAAGAAAAAAAAAAAAAAAAAAAAAAAAAAAAAACAGCTTTAAAACTAAAAGAAACATAATGTCACTAAAAGTTATTAAAAAGTTGTATTTCATTTATGAAGACGACCGAAATTAATTTCCAGGGATTTTTTTTCCGGGGACTTTTTTTCCTGGGGACTTTTTTTCCCGGGGACTTTTTTTCCGCTTACCCAATATTTCATATAAGTAGGTAGCATGGCGATATAAAATCAACTACTTTTCTTATTCTGCTCCCCCCCCCCCCCCCCAAGATATCTGTAACACTCACTGCAATTTTTTAACAGTAAGTATATATTCAATGTTTTATTTAAATCGATACTAGGGGAGTTTAAAAAACTTTTATTTTTGTTTTCATCTGCAAACACTTTTGCCCCCCCCCCCCTCTAGGTATATATAAACCTCATTTTGATCTTAATAAAAAAGTAAGTGATAATTATAGAATATATAATTAAAATCAGTAAAATGGTGATACAAGAAAAAAAAAATTATGTTGTTTTCCTCTGCTACCCACCTTCAATTATGTCTGACACTGTAATTTTTTCACAAATTGTACGCGATTATATAAAGTTTCATTAAAATCGGTAAGAAGGTGGTATAAAGACAACCGGTACTAACCCCCCCCCCCCCCATCCCCCGTCCCTCAGGTATATACTAAATGAATGTTGTACACAATCAATTGAAATTTCTAGAAATGTGATTTAGAAATCATTCTTCACATGTATTATTCTTATTTATTATTTTGCGATTTGCTTATTACAAAAGTGCCCTTTTATTTGGTATCGAAAAAAAAATCAGCCTTGGAAAAATCACCACGGAATAAAGCACCCTTACATGAACTATCCACAAAAGGAGACCAAATATTAATGAAGTAAAAATTCTATTACGGTATTGCTGGTCAATCAAAAATAAAAATTATGAAATGGAGGTATTTGTAAGTATCTCTTTGAATCAAAAATTTTTAATGATATGATTGATACTTCATTATTATATCTTTACTAAATAATTTGACATTTTGTTCTGGAAAGAAAATCATTGTTGAAATACTTTACTATGTACTTTACTGTGTATAATACTTTACTTTACTAATAACAGGTCTGTGACGTTCATGCTGAATAAGTGATTTTTTTTTTTTTTTTTTTTTTTTTTTCATTTCTTCGTATACAATAATCATATAATCCCCCTTCACCGTGTACCCACCTGCGAACAACAAAAGGACAACTGAAGCTGTCACACATTTCAAAACTGACTAACATGCCAAATCCTCTTTTGAAAAATTATCTTTTACTGCATGACAGTTGCACATTCAGAAGCAAACATCAAAGTGCTGTAACCTAGAATTTTTAGAAAAATAATTTTATAAATTTGAAAAGAATCTATATTTTACATTTGAACCCATCTTATATATAATTTTTAAAATTAAGTTTTCATTAAATAAATTTAAATACTCTAAGATACTATTGATATAATAATTACTGATAATATATATACTAATATATATATATATATATATAATTATATATATTAATAGTATATATATACTGTACTGATACTATTGATACTATTATTTGAATAATAATAATAATAGCGATAATTATTAATGGTTATTATCAGCTATACATATATATATCAATTATATAGCAACTATCGTTATTGTTAATTATATAAAAGTATTAATAATTATTAATAACTATGTTTTTCACCTAATTTGATTGCCAGTGTAACTCTGTTAATTAATGGAGAAATCAGTTTCTTAAATTACTCATTTTCTAATTTTTCTAAATCCGTTTTCACATTTGAAAAATACGTAAACGTTACCGTTTTTCTCATTTTCCAAATATTGAATTTTTAAATTTTTAATATTTCACTTTGAAGCTAAAAAGTGATAAAATTCAACTTATTTAATTTTTGCATATCACACATTTAAAGTAAAATATTAAAACTCTTAAAAAACAAGAAGAGTCATAAATAAATAAATAATAGAATGATTAAAACGAAAGAAAGAAAAAGAAAATCTGTTACGTCGCTCTTGCGACCGGGACAGTTGCGACCGGGGTTAAAATCGTAGCACTTGCGACCGAATTCTTAAATCTATGCACACCTGTTCATCGGAGGGTAGCTTTTCCGACCGCTATAATTAAAGGCATGGCAATCGCTGCGTCAATGGATATATCCCGCAAAAGATCATCATAATTCCCTTAGCAATGCACATTCGATTTAATGATCATTATTTCAAAACAATCTATTTGTTGTCGAATTTTTCTCGCTAAAAAGATTAAATATTTTACTATGCAAAAATCATTTAAAATATGTTATAGTATATTAACATAACCAAAATTCTATTAATAATTACATAAATACAATGATGGTGCACAATCCTTTTTGCAATCATTATTATAAACTATTAAAATCATCGAATCTGGAGCATATTCAGATTTATTTATAAGATATTCCTATTAATAAAATTATAACTTTTACAAAAGTATATATATTTGAGTTAATGTAAGATTAAGTTTTCTTTTATGTTTTGTAGTATTTTAAATTGTGATATGCCGTTGAAATTTCGTAATATTTGGTTTTAACGCCCGATAATTCGATTGTGAATATTTTTGGAATCGTAGAATTATCAGGAAGGGCTTAAAGGGGAGGGGGGGGGGGTTACAGCGTTTGAAATTGGTATTATTAGATTTTAAGGCAAGATAAATCGATTGCGGATATTTTCAAGTGTAAATTTATTAGAAGGGACGGAAAGGTGGGGGACAAAGGGATAAAAATGTAGAAAAGGAACGGGAGTTTCGGAGAAAACGATGGAAAACCCAGAACACTTTTATTCTTTTATATATTGCTGAATTCCAAATTCGAATTTCCGCTCACATTTCGTACTAAGGGTTTTTAACATTATATAGCCCGCAGTTACGCAAGTTTCGGAGAAAACCACGGATAAGTCAGATACAAATCTTTTTATAAAAATGTTTATATTACCTTTGTATCTCAGCTTGTAATTAACATAATTTCATAAGTAATATATCATTTAAAAAGTTATTTGAATTGGAATTGAAGGTATATGTTGCAAATCTCTGTCGCCAGAGGGCGCTTTGATATTTTAATAATTCAATATCCCCAATTCTGATTATGAGTAAATTACTTAAAGGGAGAAGGATTGGGTGACCACACCGGGTTGCGAATTTGCCACCATCAGAATTTTCAAAGGTATACTTGAATATTATTATGAAATGAATAATTAGTGAATGAATAATTATTGAATGAATATTATTGAAATGAATAATAATTATTATTATTCATTTCAATATAATGACCAGCGAAGCTGTCAAAGCCTGCTAGTTTAGAATATAAGCCGTTGAAAACAGACTACTTCTCCCGCAGTACCATATGTAGGATTCATCTATTTCGATTAGTAACATCCTTCTAAAATAGATTGTGAATTTAAACTGATAATTAATATTTTTACTTTCTTCTATATGTATATATAGAGAAAGTATTGGATTCGTGAAAATTTTTGAACTCCAGTTTTAGATGGATTTACACCTTTTGGGATGTCCTGAACATGATTTGATAGTTTTTAGAAAATGTCTGTCTGTCAATTTGTCTGTGTCTCACGAGCCAATGAACGAAATTTAACCGAACTTGGTATTTAGTTGGACCCTGACATAAACTGGTGCTGATTAGATTTGGGGATCAATCACTCAACAGGTGGCGCTGTGATCGCATATTTTCTAAATTTTTAACATGACAGTATAGGACAAAATTTCGTATAAATGTGCATAATGAGAGTTATTTTTAACTTGTGATTGTAAAATTAATATGAATTATTGATAATAGTAGTAGTTAACTAGGCAAAACATTGTGCATGTGGGAGCATAGCTTGCACCCCCCCCCCCCCCGGGGGTGAGTAAATTTTCAATATGGGTATCTTTCGAAAGGTCTCATCAATACCTTTAAAACGAATGGTTGAACGATAGATCTGTGATAATTTAAAACAAAGTTATCGATTTTTTTTTTTTTTTTAACTTTTAATGAGAAAATTGCATTTCTTCTGATAATTGCAAAAAGAAATAACTTTCTTTCGGCATTTAGTGATATAATGCTGGCAGATAAAAATCGTCTATATTTATAATGGAAAATAATTTGATAATTTAATAAATAATTTGTATGGAATAAATTTTGTGTAAAACTATATAGAAGAAAGTCATGTGGTGGCCACATCATACTAGTTTCTCTTGCAGATGTTTTAAGTTATAGGAATGTAGATTTATGATGAGTTTAGTGGATGATGTTTAGTTAGCACCTTTAATGTTGTAATATTTTGATAATATTCTGTGTGTAATAAGAATTAAATAGTAAAACTACAAACACTAAGTTTGAAATCCATTCTTGTACACTTAAACTTCACAACACACATAAATAGTTAAAAATATTATTAATCCACTTTCCACATTTTTAAACTTTTAATTTAGTTATAACTCAGTATTAGTAATTACACTTTTAAATATTTTTAAAAAGATTTACCATATACACACACAGTAGTGTGACAATTAAATTTACTTTATTTTATAAATAAAAATATTTCCCATGATTTGTAGAGGAACTGTTAATTTTCATTTACATTCGGGTTTTCTTGCGGCCGAGGGGTTCTACGCTCAAAACTGTTAGATATGAGGTACCGGGTTCGATCCCAGGTTGCGCTCGTCGGTACAGTTGTTCGGAGTTTTCCGTGGATTTTTTCGAATCTTGCGTAAATATGGAATTTACGCAAGATTTGCGTAAATATGGAATTTCTGTTAAAAGCTCAAACAGTAATTTTAAATACTCTGATCTAAATTCACTATTTAAAAAATATTTTTGATAATTAAATAAGTTTTCAATTATAATATATTATTAATTATTTTTTCTATAATTACTGATTAAAATAACTTTTTATATTAAAAATAATTTGGTGATGGTAGTTTAGGTGTTAACCCCAACTGAGAACATGAGGGTGGACAACCATGACCTGGGATCGAACCCGACACTTTCTGTCTACCAACGTGGACAGCAGAACTGCTGGGCTTATTGATTATAAAAGTCCAAATAAATGTATTCAGCGATTTCATCTAACTTAATTATAAAAAATTACATTTTTAATAAATAAATTAGTTTTTTAATTGAATATTTCATTAAATAATTTTTTAACTAGCCTTTTTTTTTCAATAATTATTCATACAAAATAAAATCTTTTGATATTAAAAGTGTTTTAAAATAAAATTTTCTATTAAAAGCAGAAACAGTTGTATTGAGCAATCGCAGCTAAATTAATTATTAAAATTTATATTTTTGATAATTAATTTAGTTTTTAGATAACTAATTTAGTCTTATATTAGATGTTTTAAATATAATAATTTTAATTAGAACCTTAACTAGCTTTTTTCATAATTATTCACAGAAAATAAAATCTTTTAATATTAAAACTGTTTTAATTTTTTTTTTTTTCTAATGAAAGAATAAACAATTGTATTACGAAATCGCAACAAATTTAATTATTAAAATTTATATTTTTCTTAATTCATTTAGTCCTTAGATAATTAATTTACTCTTTCTTTGAAAGTTTTTTTTTTTTTTTTTAATTAAACAATTTTAATTAGATCCTTATTTCTATAATCAGTTATAGAAAAAAATACTTTTTATGTTTAAGAGCATTTTGAATTAGAAGTTTCATTTTAAAACTCGAACAATAGTATTACATAGCTGCCAAGTTTATAATTTATTCCGGAATGTTGTTAGTCCCGCCGCTTTTTCACACCGTAATATTTTTAGAGTGATTTTCTTAACATTTAATCGTAATTATATATCGAAGAAATTTTTTCTACAAAGATTACAGTGTGAAAAAAAGTACGGGGCTAAGAACATTCTGGAATAAATTAAAAAACTTGGCAGATATGTATTAAGCAATTTCAATTAATTTAATTATTAAAATTTTACATTTTAAATAATTAAATTATTTTTAATTTGAATGTATTATTAAATGATTTTTTAATTATTATTTTTTATATATAATAATAATAATAATAAAAAGTTTTTAATTAAAAATATTTTGGTGGTTGTGGTTTAAGCGTTAAAGCCTATTGACGATATACAGGTCCTAAGCCTGGGTGAAATACCTTTAATGAGAGTTATTTCTAATGATCCCTGGTCTGTATAAACTCGAGTTTTAGAGAAAACCATGGAAAATTGCAAACGTCTACTTTGAAATGTGGGACCTTGGATTGAACACGGCAAAAGAAGCCAATCAGATTCCACTAGTGGCTGAGCGGATCTGCGCTCAAAGCTAATAGACATGAGGTGCTGGGTTCCATCCCAAGTAACGCTCGTCGACCTAGTCGTCCGTAATTTTCCATGATTTTACCAGAAACTTGTGTAAATACGGACTAGGAATCCTTAGAAAGACCTCCACGGAAGGCACCCCCTTTCAGGCCTAGTACCCTAAAGTACTCAATCGGCCTTTTTCCCAAACACTAACACCAATCTATCAACTTGGAGAGCAGAACCGCTCGACTACTGAAATAGGCCTTTTAATTAAAAATACAAAAAATATTATAAAGTAATTTGAACTAATTTAATTATTAAAAAATATATTTTTAATAAATAAATTCTTATTTTTTAATTAGACTATTTTATTGAATTATTTTTTTAACTAGCTTTTATTATTATTATTATTATTATTATTATTTTCGTTCATAGAAAAGAATATATTTTAATATTAAAAGTATTTTAATAAAGATTTTCTATTACAAGCCGAAACAATAATACTAAACAATCTCAAAAAAATTTATTTAATTATATATATATATATGTGTGTGTGTGTATTTATATATATATTAGTTAAATTAATTTTCTAGATTTTTTATTTTTATTTATTTATTTATTTTAATCATTAATTATTTACAGGCAAAAAAAAAAAAATACAATATTATATAGTATTTATAGTATTCAGAAATAATTTTTTCAATTAAAAGCTCAAATAGTTCTATTAAACAAATTAATTTTATTATTAAACATTTTGATTTTTAATAAATGCAATAATTTTTAATTATATTTTTATATTACATAATTCCTTAGATATTTTTTTCTATGATCTCCCAAAGAAAAAAAAATATGTTTACATTAAAAGTATTTAGAAATAGATTTTTCAATTAAAAGCTCAAATAGTTCTATTAAACAAATATTAAACATTTTGATTTTTAATAAGTGCAATAATTTTTAATTTATTTTTATATTAAATAATTCTTTAATTATTATTATTATTATTATTATTATTATGTATAATCTCCCATAGAATTTTTTTTTATTATTATATTAAAATTATTTTAATACCGATTTTTCAATTAAAAGCATCCATATACATTGATTCATTTATATAATAAGCAATAACAATGGCTAAATCTTAGCAGAAATGTAAAACTTGTTAAAAATATTAGAGAAATGGAAGTGCATGTAACCAAGCCTGTAATGTTAAGCAATTGTGCTTTATCCCACTTTTTGCCCACATTCTAAAGCGCGTGCGGAATCATCTGTCAATGTTCATCGCAGTGACGTCACGTGTGCCTGCTGTATTCTACATAAATGAAGGTGCAATATTCAAACACGACTTGAGTGGGAGGTAACCCCCCCTCCTCTAAACATACACACAATTATAAGGAGTTATTTGTCAAATAAAATTGTTTCTCAACCTGGTTTGAATTCTTTTTAACGTAGTTTTATACACAACTAATACTTGTTGTCTGATCCCTTGTTTTGTAGTCTGTTTTTATAAAATCGAATTACAAGATAAGAGAAAGCCCTGTGAGTGCCACACCAGATTGTTAAAATAGGCAAAAGAACTAAAATACTAGCGCATACTAACACCCCCTCCCACCTCAAGCTACGCACCTGAATTACATTACAATAATTGTATATTGTAAAAAGGGGGGGGGGGAAGAAAAAAAAAACCTCTTTTCTAAATTTATTGACTTTTGTACGCGTTTGGGTTTTTTATTTAGTAATTAAATTCAGTATTGTTAACTCTTTTTAACGAATTTAATCAGTGAAGCCCCTCCCCCCCCCCTCCTTTCACATGAACACATCTCCTGTGTTGCCTGAATTACATTACAATAATTATATATTGTAAAAAAGAAAAAAAAACCTCTTTTTTTAAATTTATTGACTTTTATACGCGTTTGGTTTTTTTTTATTTAGTAATTAAATTCAGTTTTGTTAACTCTTTTTAACGAATTTAATCAGTGAAGCACCCCCCCCCCTCCTTACACATGAACACATCTCCTGTGTTGCACCTGCTTTCGGATACATCCGGTCGCAACTGCTACCCTCAAACCAAAGCGGTCGCAAATGCTACGACTTTAACCCCGGTCGCATCTGTCCCGGTCGCAAGTGCTACACCACGTGCACCCTCAGCTGTATAAAATGCTCAATGGAATTCATATTTACATAGCATTGTTTGAAAAAGTTTTCAATACATATACCTCTGACCCCGCCCCCCGTATATGGAACACTGTAGCTTTTTCATAAATAGTAAGTGATTATTATACAAAGTTTCATTAAAATCAGTAAGATGGTGATATAAAAACAATTATTTTCTTTCAGTCGTCTCCTAACTCTCCCCCCCCCCCCCCCCCCGCCAACCAAACTTTCAACCAACATATACTAAGTGAATGTTGTACCAATTTAATTTAAATTTCTAATGTCTAATTTTCGTTTTAAAATTTTACTTAAAATCAGTACTTTCTATAAAATATATCTATAATATTTCTATACTTTTTTCCATAATACAGGTATTTGTATGTGATGGCCAAATGTATCACGACAGTCAAACAAAGCTCAAAATACTTCCTAATTTTTAGCAATAATGCGGCTATTTTTCATTGTAGTATATGTTACGCAAATCGCAGGTGCCATTTTTACCGTTGCCATTTTTACCGGTGCTATTTTTACCAGGTGCCATTTTTACCGGTGCCATTTTTTCCGGTGCCATTTTTACCGCCTACCAAAAGGAGTACATGATTATAAACAAAGTTTTTCGCTTAACATGATTCTGCAATAAAAAGGTATGGTTTCTATTTAAAAAAATGAAGTTTGTGTCACCTGGGACCCCCGGGACCAACTTGTGATACTTCACGTGGTAGATTATTTAAATCCATGAAACTTTTGAAATCAATGTTTTTAGCAAATTTCCTTTCCTTTCGAGATATTTTGGTGTATCCAGACTTATGAAACACACTTTATATTACATTTCCTTGAAAATTTTTTTCTTTGCTATGTTTACAACATGTTTTGTAACCTAAAAAATATTAAATTAGAAAAATAATTTTATTACCATTTTAACAAATTTAAGTTAATATAACTATTCCGATAAATTTTAAATATCGAACTTATCTAAGTTCGCTAGTTACCTAATCGGCTTTGTGGAGTTTTGTAATGAATTATTCAACTGTTTAGCTTACGCTCTCATTCTTTTCAATATTATCATTAAAAATTATATATATATATTGTTCGTGTGTAGGGGAAGGGAGGTTTTTTTTTTTTTTTTTTTTTTTTTTTTTAACCTAAATTGCATAGTTATTTATTTTATTTCTAAAACAGTTGTTTTGCATATTTTATAAGATCAATACTGCTCAAGTAAAGTTAGATATATGTAATGTTTAATTCCGTACTTAAAGTAATTTTAATAATTAAAAGATTTTTTACGTGCAATTATTTAACAATTCATTTAAAAAACAGCAAATTATCAGCTTAATCTTTATCTGTAACCAACATATGTAGCCGGGAATACTTGAAAAAACGCAGTAATCCTCTCTTGCCAAACTTCTTTCTCCCTTACCATTCTAGAAAATACCACCCTTCCTTTTATGCTACAGGGGAGCGTAACTCAATGACTTCCCCAAGCATGATGAAAACTAGAGAACGCTTCTAAGAAAAAGAATTCCTGTCAAACACCTGCCGTCACATAACTCAAACAAAGCTCTTCAATTTATCTCTGTCCGAAAAATAAAAATAGTCTCCATTATTTCTTTTCTTCTTCTTCTTTTTTTTTTTTTTTTTTTTTTTTTTTTTAATTATTGTTATAATTATTATTTTAACATTGTGATATCTTTTAAAAAATAATTAAAATACCATAAATAGTAAATATGTGAATAAAGTAATAAATAAAAGCTTATTTATTTATTTTTTTAACTGAAAAAGGTCCTGTGAAAGATTTTTTATATTCAGCCCTCTTAAAAGAATAAATTTCTAACTGACGATGAAATAAATAATCCCTAACAAAGATGAAATGCTTTCGAAACATAGTTTAACTCTATGGCATAATTTGGGGCAATTTCAGAGTACGATTCGCAAGTTGCAATTCGCAATTTACCCATTCTTCCGTTACCCATTTTTCCATTACCCTTTTTTCCGTTACCCTTTTTTCCGCTTACCCATTTTTCCATTACCCTTTTTTCCGCTTACCCATTTTTCCGTTACCCATCTTTCCGTTACCCATTTTTCCCTTACCCATTTTTCCGCCTCCCGTCAAATACAGATAAGTGGTAGCGGTTTTTGAATAGTTATTTCATTGTAATTTTATTGAATTATTGAAAGTTTTGTATTGTGTTTTTGTGATTCTTATTGTCAGATGAGTAAAAATTGTAAAATGAAACTGTTTTGGTTCACATATGTCTACGATAAACTCAGATAAGACATCAACTTCGTATCAAAAAAGCACATACAGTTTATTTACAGGATCTATATACAACTTGGAATAGTGTAACACAGCTTCGGCTATTCTATTACAGATGCAATTCACCAGACTGTGATGAAAATAACTCTTAACACATATATAATTATCCGTTTTTATAACGGTAGAATAACTCTAAAAGGATTTATACTCATAAATTTTCTGGTATTTTAATTCTTACTCTGTATTTTAATTACTCTTGAAACGAAAGAAACTCTAATAAATCGTTTTCCTCACACATAAAAAGAATAAAAAACAACAACACTACCGTTGCCATTTTCTCACAACAAACTCTTTCTATTCTAAAAACATCAAAAAACTGGTTGCCAAAAATGACCTTTTAGTAATTTTGAAGAGACCATGGAGTTCAGATAGTCTCGTTCAATCTCTTTAATTTTTATGGGAGAAAAAGGAAGCATTTCCGAACACATAAGCTGGAACATTAACATTAACATTAGTTAACATTTGAGCATTTGGCACCGCTGAATTTCAATGTTAATTGTTATGAATTTAGTAAATTGCATGATTTGGCGAGATTTTGGTGACAAAACTTGCGACTTAGCAATGAAATTTGTGATTTGGCGGCAAAAGTTGATAGTTGACGACGAAATTTTTGAATTGGCGACAAAATTTGGCGAGCTTGGAGATGGAGAAAGGCAGCTTTGGCGTTATTATATTTTCTTTCCACGCAAAAATCTCATATCTCTTCACAGACCAATATCTTGTTTCGACAAGATAAAAAGTCAAAGGAAGCTGTAACGTATTACTCTCAATCGTAAATTTTAAATTCTTGCCTAAACTGACATTCTAAACTATTCACCACAAACGATATTTGTATTAAGATTGACGTATTATTTAAATTTTATATTTTTAAATGATTAATTAAAGCGTTTAACAAGGTTTTTAATTAACACACTTTTTTATTAACTTGATGTGATGCAACTATTAATGTATGTAACGGAATTTTGCAATTCAATTTTCAGCAACTTGTTGTCTTCCAAAGGACCTGAAATTTTGCACACGACTTCATAATCAATGACAATACTAGATATAAGTGTTTCCCATCAGGGGCAGGTTCCAAGGGCAAACAAAAAATCTATACTTATACAAAACTATCGTATGTGACACAGGATTTGCATGTATTTATATAATGTCGAGTGGCAACAATTAATTTTTTCTTAAAGATTTAAAAGTATGTAATAGTTTTCTAAAACCTTTATTAGTTTATTTTTCAATAAAAGAGTGTCCTTTTTTTTTTTTTTTTTTTTTTTTAATGGTATAATTTTATTTATCAAAATAAGGGAATTCGAGTAATGAAATACTTTAATTTAAATTTAAATTTTCGTGAAAATAAACTTCAACGGAAAATTCATTAAAATCGTCCCTAGTTCATTTGTTAAAGGGATACCTAAATGTCCCCAAATTTATTACCTTTTCTACCATGCCAGTTTAATTCGTTTAGCATCAATTTACAAGATTTTTTTTTTTTTTTTTTTTTAACGGTGACATTTATCTTTTACATTATAGCACCTATGTCATAAAGCAAAGTCTAAATCTGCTTAGCCCTAATATATGTTGATTTTATTTACTTATTTTTTTATTAACTTTTATTTTATTTGTTTAAAATCACATCAGATTGTTATATTGTTTAAAAACATGATTAAAATTTTATAATATTTTCAGTGATCTTTTTCATTATCATTTGCACGTGACATAAGCATCAGATTATAAATTTTTGCAATGAAAGTTATAGAAAATGTCGGCTTCATCACAAGAAAAATCACTTTTTAACTTGTAACTTTTAAGCAATTGAAGTTATCGAAAAAGTTTAAATACAAAAGTTGTTCTTTAGGGTAAGGCGGTAATTCGCCTGATTTGAAGTATTTTCCTATTTTCAATATTAAAGAAATTATGGGCAAATGAAAATTTCCACCCCCCACCATTTCCACCCCCTTTGAGGTGGATACCCCATCTACGAACTCGACCGAGATTTTTACTGTCCTGACAACATATCCCGAGCTGGTTAAATTTAAATAAAAATTACTCCAGTTATCGTGTTCACAACTTAACATGGGAAAAAGCGTTATACATATACATATATATATATATATATATATATATATATATATACCTATATATATAATATATATATATAAACTTTTGAACGGAGGGTGGTTTTGGGTTCTAGGGGTCATGATCGGTGAAGATATGAAGAAATTTTCCAGAAGTCGTGTCATGAGAACCATTGCAATAGGACTAGCGTCTCGCCGCAGCGCCGGCTCCCTACAAAAATGCTAACTGAGCATGCGTACAGACTTGGATTTTTGAGAGTTGTTGGATTAGAATTTGGATTCGAGCAAGGTAAACAGAGTTTGGCGAGGCATCACCCTTTTAGCACATTTTTCTAATTTATGTGTATTCCTTTAATACAAAAATGTTTCAAATGATAAAAACATCCCCACACCTAAATATTTCTATTTTTTTTTTTTTTTTTTTTTTAACAGTAACTTTATCTTTTGGAAAATTAATAGATAATTTAAAAAAATTAACTATTTTTTTTTTTTTAAACAAAACTGCCATTTCCTTGAAATATCTTCAATACAGATTTAAATTTATTAATTTTCTTTCTTTCTTTTTTTTTTTTTTTTTAAATCTGTTATTTATTTATTTTATTTATTTATTATTATTTTTTTGCTTAGCTTAAAAAAAAAAAAAAAAAAGTTGGATTACAATACAAATTTAAAATATGTAAAATATTTATTTTTATGTTTAAATAATAAACAAAAATTATTTTATTTAAATTTTAATTATTATATAAACTTGTTTAAATTTGTTAAATATGTTATTTAAATTACTTTTTTTTTAAATTCCTTTAATGCAAAGATGTTTCAAATGAACCCCCCCCCCCCCATCCTAAATATTTCTTTCCATATTTTATTACAATAAGTACAATTTATGAATTAATAGACTACAAAGAGAATTTAAAAAATAGACCAGGTAAAATGTTTTATTAAAAAATATCAACTTTTTTTTTTTTAAGGTAAGATAATAGATAATTAAAAGAAAAAAAAAAAATCTTTAAAAACGAAACAGCCATTTTCTTAAAATATCTTCAATACAAATTTAAATTAATTGCTTTTTTTTTTTTTTTTTTTTTTTTAATATCTATTAAACAGTTTATTTTATTTTACTTAGCTTAAGAGGAAAAAAAAAAAAAAAAAACGTGGATTACAATAAAAATTTATAATAGAATTTTTAAATATGTAAAATATTTATTTGAATGTTTAAATAGCAAACAAAAATTATTTCGTTTAAATTTTAATTAATATTTAAACTTGTTTAAATTTGTTAAATATATTTCTTTTTTAAAATTCCTTTAATGCAAAGATGTTTCAAATGACAAAAACACCCCCATCCCCCCCAAGTATTTCTTTCCATATTTTTTTTTTTTTTTTTTTTTAAATAACTGCAATTTATGAATTAATACACTACATAGAGAATTGCTTTTTTATTTAATACTAATTCCTGCGAAGATTAAAAAATATATATATATATATATATATATATATATATATGAGAGTTAAGTTAATTAATGTGAAGAAAAAAAGAAAACCCCTCAAATTGTCAAAGCATTCAACAATTACTTCGATTTAATAAAGCATGACTCACCATCAGACACCCCCCCCCCCCCGAAAAAAAAAAAAAAAAAAAAAAAAAAAAAAAAAAAAAAACAGGCAAATATGCAACATGAATGCATCAGCACATTGCAGCAATTTTTCTACAGTATCTTTGTTTCTGAATGAGGGATTAGGCCTGGGTGAGATGTTCTCTGGGCAATCTTTATAAGGTGACCTAGCACATTCCAATGCGAGTTCCTAAGAAGACCATGGAAAAGTTGCACAACTAGGTTAACAAGTGTGTGCCTAATTCAAAGCTAGCGCCTACCATCTACCACCTTGGATGACAGAATCTCTTTGCCAGTGCAATAAATTTAGAATAAGAAATTTGTTTGAAATACAGATTACAAATTCTAAAAGGGTTTTTTTTTTTAACTGATATTTTGGTAGTATTTTTATTTATTTACTTTTTCCCATATAAATAAAAAATATTAAAAAGGTTTTGACAACAAATTTCCGTCTGTAGTCAAAGCCTGACTATAGCACAGGAACATGGGGCACCTGCCCTGAGCACCAAGAAAAAGCACTAAACTCCTTAAAAATGCATTCATAAAAGTTTGTTGAGACTTTTTTTTTTTTTCCCTCAAAAAGAAGTAATTTAAATAAAATATTTAAAAGGCAGTTTCGTTTTTACAGAACTTTTTTACCTTTTTTTTTTTTTTTTTTTTTTTTAAATAATTATCAATTTTCCAAAAAAAAAAAAAGTTTCTGTTTTTTAATAAAACTTTTTACCTGGTCTATTTTTTAAAATCTCTATGTAGTGTATTAATTCATAAATTGCAGTTATTTTAATAAAATATGGAAAGAAATATTTAGGAGGGGTTGTTTTTGTCATTTGAAACGTCTTTGCATTAAAGGAATTTTAAAAAGAAATATATTTAACGAATTTAAACAAATTTAAAAAATAATTAAAATTTAAATGAAATAATTTTTGTTTAGTATTTAAACATAAAAATAAATATTTTACATATTTAAAAATTCTATTATAAATTTTTATTATAATCCACTTTTTTTTTTTAAAGCTAAGTAAAATAAAATAAACTGTTTAACATATTAAAAGAAAAAAAAAAAGCAACACATTTAAGTTTATATTGAAGATATTTTAAGAAAATGGCAGTTTCGTTTTTAAAGTTTTTTTTTTTTATTATTATTAATTTTTCTAAAAAAAAAAGTATTATTTTTTACTAAAACTTTTTACCTGGTCAGTTTTTTAAATTCTCTTTGTAGTCTATCAATTCATAAACTGCAGTTGTTGTAATAAAATATGGAAAGAAATATTTAGGGGGGTGGGGGTGGGGGGGGGGTTATCATTTGAAACATCTTTGCATTAAAGGAATTTTTTTAAAAAGTAACTTAAATAACATATTTAACAAATTTAAACAAGTATAAATAATAATTAATTTTTTTTTTTTAAGCTAAGTAAAAATAATTGTAAACTGTATAAGAGATTTAAAAAAAAAAAAAATGTAATAAGTTAAAATCTGTATTGAAGATATTTCAAGGAAATGGCAGTTTCGTTTTTTTTTTTTTTTTTTTTTTTTTTTTTTTAAGTTTTATTATTATTATCTATTAATTTTCCTAAAAATAAAGTTACTGTTACAAAAGAAAAAAAAAAATTAGTAATTCAATTCAATATGAACTACCATACACATCTAGCGCATAAACATAAATGGTAAACAATCTTACAACTTACAACCCTTCAGAAGTGTAGCAGTGCATCGCCAAATTACAGCATGCCAAACCTGCCAAGGCAATTTATTCAACTTTTTCGTAGGGAGCCGGCGCTGCGGCGAGACGCTAGTTTGCAATAGGTAGATCTCCTATAAGGAATCTACCTAAAAAATGTATAATAAGTGTTGTTTAAAAAGATTATTTTATTTTTCATCCCCCCACCCCCTTATCAACTGTAGGTAACTTTCACTATAATTTTAATAAAATGTAATCGATAGTACAAAGTTTCATATAAATAAGTAGCATGGTGTTATAAAAATAACCATTTTCGTCACTCTGCCACCCCCCCCCTCCCCAGTAAACCGTCCAGATATGTGTAATACTCAAAATACTCACTGTAATTTTTCTTAAACAATACGTTGTATATACAGAAAGTTTTTTTTTTTTTTTTTAATCAATAATAGTGTAGTTTAAAGAATAATATATTTTACTTTCATCTGCACCCCCTTGCCCCCCCCCCCCTTCCCGCCCAGGTATATAATATGTACTTCATTGTGATAGTCACAAATTGTACGTGCTTATACAAAGTTTCATTAAAATTGGTAAGAAGGTGGTATAAAAACAATTGTTTTCTTTCCATTTACTGCTAGCTCCCCCCCCCCCATTTCTCAGATATAATGGTGTACCAAATCAAATGAAATTCTAAAAATGTAATTTGAAAGTCATTCTGTAAATTCCTCATTTGATATCTATTATTTTGCGATTTGCGAAGTGAAAAGTGCCCTTTTTACCGGTGCCTTTTTTTCCGGGATCCCAGACCGATATATATTTTCTAAAAATGGTCAAATCGTTTTCTGGCTTTCAAAACATGTAATTCCATCGAAAACTGGAAGTTGAGAATTTTTACGAATCCAATACTTTCTATTGAATTAAAAAATAACTAAAATGCAATAATTGAATTTGTGATGCTTCAGATGATTGATTATAAAAGATATTTTGTAATTAATGCCCATCTTCAATATAAACATCACTTAGTACTTTCTCTTACCCATAGGGTCGAGAAAGAATTGTTTTAGGGTCAAATTTTTGAACGTGGGGTTTTGTTATTTCTACATGTTTTAAGGTCCCCTGAATACGAAAATAATGTTTTTTGCGAATGATTTGTGTGGATGTCTGTGTGTCTGTTATCAGCATATCTCAATAACATATAGTAGCAGGAATCAGGGTCGTACTGGCATAACAAAGAGGGCGCTGACAATTTGAATAAAAAGGGCGCCAACAATCTAGATAAAAAGGGCGCTTGTTTACTACTAAACATTATTCAAGGTTATTATATGTAATGGCCGAGAAGTTCTGCTCTCTAAATTGGTATAAGTAGTGTCGGTTTCGATCTCAGGTCTAAACGCTTGACATAATCATGCGAAGTTTTCCATAATTTTCTCCGAAACTTGTGTAAATATGGGAATAGGAGCTAAGACTCCTTAAAAAGACCTAATGGAAGGCATTCCACGGAGAACTGGGATCCAAGTGCAATCAATCTTGCACCAATACCAAGGTGATTACAAAAAATTTTCTTCATACACGACCAGAGTTCTCAAAGGCTTTTAATATATTCCTTTTCCACCTTAGACAGCTTTCTTTTCTTTTTAACGCTTCACCAATGGAATATATCGTATTAAAAAATCACTACATAAAACTTCTGATACATAAAAAACATAAACTTTCCTTTGTGAGAAGAGAACACTGTACACGACCCCTCTAGCTAACATCCCATTAAAGAAAAATGCCATGTCCGCTTGAATTTGAATATGTTAAAATATGCGCTCGAGCATGAAATTAAACACATTACTCCAACTCTCACAGTTAAGTTTACAGTGGTAAATTTTTTATATAACAAAACCCATAATTTTTAAATTGCGTCATAATTTTTTAGAGTAAAAACCATAAATAACGTTGTTTCGATGACTGTATCTATAGAAATTGTGGTTTAAAACATATTCAAAAAATGGACAATGAGCAAAGAAAGGGTTGTTGGAATTAAAGCTGATTGACTGCACTAGGATCCTAGGCCTGAGGGAGAGTGTCCTCCATTGGGGTCTTTCTAAGGGTGAAATACGTATTTAAGCAATTTTTGGAGAAAACCACAGAAAATTCGAAAGACTAGACCGACAAGTGCAACCTGGGATCGAACCTGTCACCTCACACCTACCAGCTTTGAGGGCAAAACCACTGGTAGGCCGCAAGGAAAGAGAGAATGGAGTCAGAAAAATTAAGAAAAAAATTAAACATTTTTCACGTAAGCTATTTCACAAGCAACAAATATTGCTCGCAGATTATTGTAAACAACAGAATGTCATAAGAAATTATTAGAATGTGTTTTATATTATTTATTTCATTATAATAAAGAAATTATGATTCAGAAGTATACGGCTGAATATCACATAAATGTGCATTTTAGTGTTTCAGGTCTTTATTATTAATTTTAAGCAAATAAATTGTAAAATTTTATTATTATTATTTAGAAGTACCTTTTTAAAAAAGCATCAAATCATAAAATGTGAGTTTATAGCAATTTTAGTATTTTTTAGAAAATTTTAAACCTTATAACCGTCATTTTCGTGACTGTCTCCAAGACCAAATGTTTACATACAAAGTATGTTTCTTACTAAAAAAAATAAAATGATAATTATAATAATTGTTAATTCTTGTAAAAAAAAACTATTTGTTTTCAAAGGAAATTTTTTTTTCTTTTTAATTACGTTAATTTTCATGCATGTGTAATTAAAATGCTTGTATGCAAGTCTTCACGTCATTTTCGTGACACATGAAAATAACTTCATATATCATCAAGGGATGGTGCCACCATTCACTTTTTACTTTCTTCTATATGTAATATAGAGAAAGTATTGGATTCGCGAAAATTTTCGACCTCCGTTTTTTGACGGATCTACACGTTTTGGGATGTCCTGAACACGAATTGATAGTTTTTAGAAAATGTCTGTCTGTGTGTCTGTCTGTCTGTCTGTCTGTGTGTCTGTATCATTTTTTTGTGGACGCTGTATCTCACGAACATATGAATGAAATTTAACCAAACTTGGTATTTAGTTGCACCCTGACATGAACTGGTGCCCATTAGATTTGGGGATCAATAGCTCAACAGGTGGCGCTGTAATCGCATTTTATGCAAATTTTTAACATGGCAGCATAGGACAAAATTCCGTATAAATGGGCATAATGAGAGTTATTTTAAACTTGTGATTGTAAAATTAATTTGAATTATTGATGATAGTAGTAGTTAACTAGGAAAAAAAATTTGTGCATGGGGGGGGCATCGGTTCCCCCCCTGGGGGGGAAGTACCCCCCCGGGGGGGTTAAATTTTGAAGATGGGTATCATTCGAAAGATCTCGTCAATACCTTTAAAACGAATGGTTGAACCATAAATCTGTGATAATTTAAAACAAAGTTATCGATTTTTTTTACTTTTAACAAAAAAAAAACTTAGAAAAAAAATCGTTTTTTTTTTTTTTTTTTAAACGAAATTTTACCAAACTTGGTATTTAGTTGGTCCCCGACATAAACTGTTGCTGATTATATTTGGGGATCAATAGCTCAACAGGTGGCGCTGTGATAGCATTTTATCTAAATTTTTAACATGGCAGCATAGGACAAAAATTCGTATACATGTGCATAATAAGAGTTATTTTACACTTGTGATTGTAAAATTAATATGAATTATTGATAATAGTAGTACGTAACTAGGAAAAAAATTTTGTGCATGGGGGGGGGCATCGCTTCCCCCCCTGGGGGGTACATTTAAAACGAATGGTTGAACTATAAATCTGTGATAATTTAAAACAAAGTTATCGATTTTTTTTTACTTTTAACCAAAAAAAAAAAAAAAAGAACTTAGAAAAAAAATCGTTTTTTTTTTTTTTTTTTTTTTTTTTTTTTTTTAAACGAAATTTTACCAAACTTGGTATTTAGTTGGTCCCCGACATAAACTGTTGCTGATTATATTTGGGGATCAATAGCTCAACAGGTGGCGCTGTGATAGCATTTTATCTAAATTTTTAACATGGCAGCATAGGACAAAAATTCGTATACATGTGCATAATAAGAGTTATTTTACACTTGTGATTGTAAAATTAATATGAATTATTGATAATAGTAGTACGTAACTAGGAAAAAAATTTTGTGCATGGGGGGGGGCATCGCTTCCCCCCCTGGGGGGTACATTTAAAACGAATGGTTGAACTATAAATCTGTGATAATTTAAAACAAAGTTATCGATTTTTTTTTACTTTTAACCAAAAAAAAAAAAAAAAAGAACTTAGAAAAAAAATTCGATTTTTTTTTTTTTATTATTGTTAGTGATTGAATATGTATTAATTTTCACAAAAAAAAAAAGAAAAAAAAAATCTTTTTTTTTTTTTTTTTTTTTTTAATATTGTTACTGATTGAATATGTATAGGAAAATATAGAAGAAAGTCTTGTGGTGGACACAACATACTAGTTTTAAAGTTTAAGATCAGAAATCAGCATTGACGATATGTGGGGAAAAAAAATCTCAAGAAAATTGAAAACAGGTAAGAGTTAACATTATTTTTATTGTTTACATGCTGTGCGTACTTTTATTGCTTGTCATTTTCGAGATGCATAAAAAATAAAAAAATATTATTATAAAATTTAGAACAAAGTTTTATTTTAATATAGAATGACGACCAGAAGAAGAAAATGTGACGATATCGGCTTAGTGAAAGCATGTTTTTCAGTACAGAACGAATTATTGACGATTTGTCATTTTCGTGACGGTCATTTTTGTGACGTCACGAAAATGACATTTGTTGGAGATTTACTATTTTGTAAGCCCTGGATTTAAATAATTTTTTATTTTGAATTAAAAGATTTGTTGGTGTAGGATAAGCTTTATATTTAAATATTTAAAGTACTTTCCGGTATCCAGGTAAATATAAAAAAATTACATACGACATTAATATTAAGATACAATTAAAAAAGCAAACTTTTATTTATTTATTTAATTTTATTTATTTATTTATTTATTTATTTATTTTTTTTTTTTTTTTTGCCCCCTTTAAGGTGTCATTGAGAATGTTACTCAAAATATTTTACTTGTGTTATTTATGGCAAGATGCAGAAAAAATAATTTGCATGGCTTGACAAAGAGGATGTCCATGAAATTCAAGTGCCACATGTTCTGTGCAAAATTAGGAATTCTCCTGAACCTGCTTCAAATAGATATTTTAAACTTCAGGATGAAGATTTTAATAATGTTCAAAATGCTTTTTCTGAATTTAATTCAGTTAATCATTAAACTTGTAACTATAAGGATTTTAATACAATAAAATTGCTTGATATTCTCATTATTGCTCTTTCTTTTCCCTTCACAATCTTTTCTCTATTGTTCTAATATCTTCCATTTTTAATATTATATGGTCCTATTGCATTGACAAACAATGTTATTTCAGTGAAAAATAGTCATTTTGACAAATATTGTCATTTCAGTGACAAACAGTCGTTTCAGTGACAAACATTGTCATTTCAGTGACAAACCAGTCATTTCAGTGACATCATTTTTTGACATCTTTAAATGCTATAACTAAAAATTTAATGCAAGTAAACTAATTATTTCCAGTTTATAGTCAAGAGGTATGCAGTCTATGATATTTCCCATTGATATAATTTATGTTTATAAAAAAATAAATTTAAATTTATTTATTTATTTATTTATTTTTTTAAATTTAAAATTTTTGGGTTTTTTATTTTATTTTATTTTTTAAAATGGGAAGAACTTTTTAGAAAAGCCTAAGTCTTGTATTTTTTAATGAATCTGAACCACAAAAAAAAAAATTTTAAATGGTAATTTTGATTTTATAAGATAATTAAAATTATAAATTTTTATTGAAAAATTTCAATAAAATTTTAAAAAATTATGTTCGATCTCTGTCAAACTCAGAATTTATTTAAGATGCACTTACGGACTTATTTTCAAAAATTCAAATTAAAATACAAAGTTTGAAAAAAAAGTTTAAAAAAATCCAAAATGCACACTTATGTGATATTCAGCCATACAGGAGTGTTGTGAGTCTAACTTAAAAGAAAATAAATTAATAAGTTAGTTAAATGCATCAAAGAATTATATAATGGCATTTGTATGAAAGATAAACTTGATAATGATATGAGATATAGATATGATCATATTATAATTTTAAAAAATGAGAGAGGGAAATAAAATAAATAAAAAATAAACGAACACGGCACAAACTAAGCGCCCGATATGCCAGTAACGCAAGTTCAAGTAGGCCACGATCTAGAACAGCAAATTGTATCAGATCAGTTGCCCAAATTAAAAAGAAAAAAATGTTAACAAATGTACAGACAATTAACATATCATATAAGCTGTAGAGTATAAGCGAAATATATACATTATTTTATTTTATTTCAAAGCATATGTCAAGTTTTTATTAAAGCTTCATAAAAAGTTAATGTAGGGAGCATATAATTCCAATCTACAGGACTACAAGTGTGAAATAAAAAAAATTATCGCAATTTTGGAAGAATTCAAATATATAATCTCTATCTCTCCACATTCCTGCACTTCAACAAATAATAATAAAATTATAAAAATAATAATGAATAATCGAATGTAGGAAAAAATGGCACCTGTAAAAATGGCACCGGTAATAATGGCACCGGTAAAAATGGCACCCGGTAAAAATGGCACCAGTAATAATGGCACCGGTAAAAATGGCACCTGCGATTTGCGAAGCAAATGCTAAAATGAAAAATGATCGCATTATTGAGAAAAATTAGGAGATAGAGTTTTGTTTGGTCAACATGATATATGTAGCCTTCAGAAACATTTATCTAGGTAATGAAATGCTAAGTTAGCACAATATTCGAGCTAACTACCAGCTAAAAAAAAAATCTTAAGAAAAGAAAAATTAATTTATAAAATAAGAAAATTTCTTTTAAAAAGTGCATTACGGAAAAACTCAATTTTAATTTATTGAATTATATTTCTCCAATATTTATACAAAAATAAATAATAATAATAATAATTAAATAATACTGTACAATCGAAAGAAAAAAAGGCATGGCATAACGAATATTAGTGTTTGGTAGAACAAAGAAATATTTTGTCATGACATTGAGGTATTTTCAGTTGGGACATTGTCATACTTCAAATAAAGTAACAGATAGGTTTACATGGTTAACTATAAAAGAGAGAAAAGGCGGGCATATACGAAATGAAGTATCCTGTCATGTATCGTAATACAGCTTTTAATAAGTTTAAAATATCATTTAAGTACACGGGCTCACATCGCTTACGTTAATCCCCCCATTGTTAAAAATACATCAATTGCGCTCGCGAGAAAAATTACTGATAACATTCATTGTCATCCCCCCCTCTTGTATACGGGTATCTTCCCAGAGACCACCCCGACCCCTCTCAAGGGTTGTGATTGCTTTTGTTGAAGCTGTCAGGGAAAAGAGCGATAAAGCCTAGCTATGGCAATCTGCACTCCTCATTGAAACCTTTGGACAGCCCCTGCCCGCCTGTCCAGCATGTTCCCTCTTTCGTTCAAGAAACAGTTATCGGAGAATTATAGAGGGTGAAAGTGAAGAAGATAGTATTTTTACAATCCTTATATAAGATTTATTGAAAGATAGAAAAAGAGCAGAATTTCTAACGCATTTAAAATTGTAAATTTTGTTTTCTCCATAATTATCTTTTACATGTTTATAAAAATTAAATAAATAAACAAATTAATTAAATAATTCATAAATAAATTCATAAATATTAGAATCGCCCGGTGGTTGAATCTTTATTACTTTTTTAAAGTAAGCATTGAAATAAAAAATATAAAAATTCAAAATTTAAGTATAAAAAATGTTCTAAGAAATTACACTATCCATCAAAATAAATAAAAAATGAAATGAATGAATAAACAAATAAAATTAAAATTAATAAATATAAGTAAATATCATTATCTTTTTACTTTCCGAACACTATAGTGAGGAAAGTATTGTAATCATGTCAAAAATCCGAAATTTTAAAATTGTAAATTTTGTTTTCTCCATAATTATCTTTTACAAGTTTATAAAAATTAAACAAATAAACTAATTAATTAAATAATTCATAAATAAATTCATAAATATTAGAATCGCCCGGTGTTTGAATCTTTATTACTTTTTTAAAGTAAGCATTGAAATAAAAAATATAAAAATTCAAAATTTAAGTATAAAAAATGTTCTAAGAAATTACACTATCCATCAAAATAAATAAAAAATGAAATGAATGAATAAACAAATAAAATTAAAATTAATAAATATAAGTACATATCATCATCTTTTTACTTTCCGAACACTATAGTGAGGAAAGTATTGTAATAATGTCAAAAATCCGAAATTCAGATTTTGATGTTTCTATACGTTTCGAGGTCCTCTGAGTCCGTTTTCACTATTTTTACGATGATGTATGTATGTGTGTATATATGTGTGTATGTATGTGTGTATGTATGTGTGTATATATGTGTGTATGTATGTGTGTATATATATGTGTATGTATGTGTGTCTGTGAGTGAACACGCTAGCGTCTAAACACTTTGTTGCTGAAAGTTGGTACATATATTGCAAGCCACCAAAGTACGAACCCTATTGATTTTGGTGAATCTAGCACTTATAGTTTTTTTACAGGGACACTAGGAAAAATTCTTTATCATTAAGGCCTATTGGGCCAAATTTTTAAAAGTGCGATAGCCTCTAAACGTCTTATTAATCTGAGCAAAAAATTTGTACACATGTTATAGGTCATAGTTGCACGATTTGTTTAGATTTTGGTGAATTTAGCACTTACAATTTTTTTACAGGGTCACAAAGAAAAATTCTTTATCATTATGGCCTATGGGGCCAAATTTTTAAAAGTGTGATAGCGTCTAAACACCCCTAATCAAATATTTCTGCAATCTGCATAAAGAAAATCAAGATAAAATGGCAATTATTTGTAGAAAAAGAGCAGAATTTCTAACGCATTTAAAATTGTAAATATTGTTTTCTCCAGAATTAACTTTTATAAGTTTATAAAAAGTCTGATGAGAATCGGGATCCCGATGGAAAAGTTTAACGGCAAACAACGAAGATAGTAAAGGTTTTTAATGTATTAATTTAGTAATTTCACTTCGTTTTTTAATTAATATAGTTTAATGTTAGGTAAATAAGTTAATTAAGTAAATAAACTAATTAATTAAATAAATAATTAGAATATTGAATTCAAATGTGGAAAAAATGTTTATTGATTTATTATCTTTAAATATGAACAGATATTACAATTTTTTAAATAAATTTAAAAATAATACATCAGTTAATGCAACTAAATTATGTTGTTTAAGAAAATATGATAAACTGTCATTAATTCAATATAGAACTTTAAAAAATAAAAGGATCGAAGGAAAATTTTATAGTAAAAAATAGAACAAACCTCTTACCGATTTTAATGAAACTTTGTATAATCATGTACAATTTGTGAAAAAATTACAGTAAGTGTCAAACATACTTGGAGGAGGGGGGGGGGGGACAGAGGAAAATATATTAAATTTTTAAATTACCATTTTAGCAATTTTAATAATATATTACCACTTAATTTTTATGAAGATTACAATGAGTGTATTATATACCTGGAGGGGGGCAGGGGAGGGGGGGGTAGATGGAAATAAAATATATTTTCCTTTAAAACATCCTATTATAGATTTAAACAAAAACTTTGTATAATAACATACAATTTGTGAAAAAAATCACAATAAGTATCAGACATACTTGGGGGTGGGGGTGGGGTTAAAGAGAGGGGGAGACAGAGGAAAATAAAATATTTTTTAATATCACCATTTTACCGATTTTACCTAATTTCTCCTTGTAAAATTGATGCTTAACATCAACGAGAGTGGAAGTGTTCTATTTCTACATAGGGCGGGGGAGGACAAAAGAGACAGATTAAAAGAAGAAAATTCATTTTTGATTAACTTTTTTACAGATTTAAATCGTATATCGAATTTTTGCATAACTCACTATAATTATTCATTAATAGTAATCGATACACACAAAATATAAATAAACAATAAAACAAACGATAATAAGTGTTGTTTAAAAAGATTATTTTATTTTCCATCTGTCCCCCTCCCCCCCCCCCCTTATCAACTTTAGTTAACTTTCACTATAATTTTAATAAAATGAAAGTGATAGTCGTACAAAGTTTCATATAAGTAGGTAGCATGGTGATATAAAAACAAACATTTTCTTCACTCTGCCCCCCCCCCCTCCTTAGCAAATCATCCAGATATGTGTACACTCACTGCGATTGCAATTTTTCATAAGCAGAAAGTTGCATAGATACAAAGTTTTTTTTAATCGACAATGCGGTTGTTTAAGGAATAATATATTTTACTTCTATCTGCGTCCCCCTTGCCCCCTCCCCCCCCCACAAATATATAATGCACTCATTTTGAGATCTTCATAAAAAGCAAGTGGTAGCTATAGAATATGTCTTTAAAATCGGTAAAATGGAGATATAAAAAATATTTTATTTTCCTCTGTCCTCCCCCCCCCCTTCGTCAATACTTTATTTTGTCTTCATTAGCATAAACTGGTTTTCCAGAACGTAATGCATCTTCGCCGGAACAAAATTTGGTAAACCAGTTTTGACACTGGCGTTCTTTAAATAAATTTTCTGTATACACATCGTATATTTTTTTTCCCTTTTTTGAACAGTATTTTTGCCTTTTAGATAGAATAAACAAAATATGCCAAAAATGTCACTTCCAATTTTCTTTATTTGATAGGGCATCCATCAAACCCTATTCAGCAGAATAGAACGAACTTTTTCACAAGCAAGCATTTATCAGCTGTCACAATATATAATGGTAATGCAGCTTAATTGTGAAGATGGAGTGCAAAAAATACAATTAAGTCCTCTGCTGAGAAAAACGAAATTACTTTCCGAACAACCCTATAATAAAAAAGTATTAGATTCGAGAAAATTTTCGACAGATTTACACTTTTTTGGGTTGTCCTGAACACGATTTGACCATTATTAGAAAAAATCTGCCTGTGTGTGTGTCACAAATTTTGTGGACTCTGCATTTCATGAGCAAATGAATTAAATTTAACCAAATTTAGTTTTTAGCTGGACTTTGACCTAAACTGGCACTGATTATATCTGGGGATTAATCTCTCAACAGGTGGTGCTGTTATCTTTCTTTTAACATGGCGGTATCGTCAAAATTTTGCATAAATGCACATAATGTGAGTTATTTTTAATGAATGATTGTAAAATTAATAAGAAATATTAATAATAGTAGAAGTAAAGAAGGCAAATAATTAACAATAAATTATCCTAGAAAAAATAAATAAATAAATAAATTCCACAGGTTTCGGTACACAAGGCACTTTCTTTTTGGGCATTGCGTATTATAAAAATCGTCTGCATTCATCATGGAAAATAATGTTAATAAATAATAATTTCAATGAATAATTTGCACTATGTGAATTTGTATAGATTGGTTGGATTGGTTGGAAGGTTTAATGCCGATTGACTACTCTAGGATCCTAGGCCCATAGGGGGAGTGCTCTCCGTGGGGGATCTTTCTAAGGGGTCCTGGCCCGATTTACGCGAGTTTCGGAGTAAACCACGGAAAGCTTCGAATGGCTAGATCAATGGGTAATAAAGTATTGTTTTTTAAATATAGATATTTTTACTTAATTGTAACACATTTTGCCGCACCTTTCATTATAAAAAAGAAAAAACTCCAATAATTATTGCATTAAAGACACATAAAGACACATAAGACACATTTTCTAAGAAAACTAAAACTTCCAAATTTTTATTTCTAAAAGGAAGTTTCTAAGTTATTTGAAATTATTTTTAATATAAAATATAAATTATTATAACTATCATTTGTATTTAACACAAAAATTGAAAACACTTACTGAATCTTGACCTTTTTTCCCTATGCATAAATTCGAAAAAAGCTCGTTATTTCAAAATCAATTTCTAAGGAGATTATTCACTTTTACAATGAACGAACCATATAATAGTAAACTAATAATACTAATATAATAATAAAAATAAAATAGGAATATACCAACGGATAATGTGCCAAGGCAATACAAATCCATGTATATAACACAATAAAATAAGTTAATTTCCAAAATTTAGTATGAAATTGGATTATGTTATTTATAACACCCAAAAAATTAGCATTACATTCGAGGTTTCGTTAAGAAAGATTTTCGAAGTGAATATAATTCACACACAGTTACGTAGATAAAGAGTTTTCAAATTAATTGCGCAATAGCGCTATGTTTAATACGAATTCCATATACTATGATAATAATATTTCATTTGTAAATAATCAAACACAAGAAAGGAAGACTTAATTTAATAATTAAACAGCCACATATGGAAGTGAAAACTTTCACAAGGAATATTGAAAAAATTAATGTGAGATTTTTCTGAAACATTTATAAATGAGATCATACATAGTATAGCAAATATGAATAAAGTAAAAAAAAAAAAAAAATAATTATTATTATTATTATTATAAGAGGAGGCCATCAAGGCTTAAGATGGGTGAAGTGAGTTAAATTAGTTTGCCGTACGTGCTGTACGCCCGATTTTTCCCAAGTGCTCTGTAAGATCATACGTTAGCATCGTAAAATTATAAATAAAAATAGTAATTACTGCTAAAATATATAAATAAAATAACCTGATGTGAAACAACCACACGGCTTCCATTACCCAATATTACACATATTATATGAGTGGTTTGGAGATATAGTGATAAAAAGACATAAATATGACCTAACGAAGTACAAGTTAATATAACTGTTCAAATAAATTTAAAACACCAAACTTTTTTAAGTTAACTACTTATCTAATCGGCTTCTGTGTGTTTCTGTGGGGAATTATTCAACTGTTTGGTTTCCGTTCTCATTCTTTTCATTATTGTCATTAAAAATTATATATATATTTGTGTGTGTGTGGGGGGGGGATTTTCTTTCTTTTTTTTTTTTTTTACCTAAATTTAAAAAAAAAAAAAAAAAAAAATCTTTTACTAAACAGTTGTTTTGCGTAATACTGCTCAAATAAAGTGAGATATATGCAATATTTAATTCCGTTGTTTAAGTAATTTTAAAAGATTTTTTTCCGCGCAATTATTTACCAATTCATTCACTGTATTCAATAAAAAAAAACAGCAAATTATCAGCTTCCTTTGGAAAAAAATCAATTAATCCTCTCTTCTCGATCTCCTATTTCCCCGTTCCAATCCTTCTTTGAGGGACCATCTTTAACAAAATTACTCAAATGCAAGAAAGGTAACCCTACTCCGTACCAAGTGGAGTGATTGATGATCATTTCCTCCCACGGTGGTGCCTGGGATATAATCACATTTACCAATACAGGAAACGATCCTCTTTAAAGAATGCGGGGTAAGAAGCAAACGTTTCGGGGGACGTATAGCAAATTATTTTTCGGCTTTTATTGGGTAAAGCTGTTTAAGAAAAGGAAGTCCTTAATGATATTTTTTTGCACCTGGTCAGCTGTCACAGCTGTCAAACTGTGCTCAAACTGTGCTATATGGGATGTAGCCATTGTTGGCTGAAAAAGCCTCAACTGTGCCCACATCGAAAATTACTGATAACGTTCATTGTCATCCTCTCAGCCCAAAGTCCCAAAGCGTATATACTAATCTGTAGGTTAGATATGCTTTGTCTCAGCCCCAGCTGTACATCGAGAAGTAACTAAGAATAATTTCTAGAAAGGAAAGACTTTTTTATGTACTTGTTTTGTTTACTTATAAGGCGAGGTACAGTTTGTTCAAAAATGGAATTTACATTCACGGAGAAAAAAAAAAAAAAAAAAATATATATATATATAAAATGCACTTTTTTTATATTGTATTCAGTATTAATTTTCGGTTTATTTTTATAAAGACGCTATATTTTTAAAAAAATTACATGCATCTTTATTAGAGACTAGCAGGCTACGCCCGCTTCGCTGGTCACTATTTTTAAATGAATCACTATAGTTAATGAATTCTCAAAATTACATCAATTTTTATCATGCGAAAAAAAAAGAGAAAAAAAAATGTGATTGGAAAAAATGTCGCAACGGGTCCCCACTGCCCTTGGCAGCACAGGCAATTGTGCGTTGCGCGCGCACATTTATGTTCAACACTCTTAATGAATCACTATATTATCGTAAGGGAAAAACATAAATAAAAAAAAATTCTCCCATCAGTGGAATAATCAGTTCGGGTCACCACTGCCTGCGGCAGCGCATACAGTCGCGCAAGGCCCGCCTGCTCCTTCACCTACCGTTCCCGCCCCTCCTAATTATTGTAGACTTTAAAAAATACTCGCAGTCGTTCTCTCGGGCTTTTAAACCTAATAATACTAATTTTCAACATTTTATCTGAATTTCTTTATTTTTACCCCAGCGCCCGATCCCTTCCCGCCCTTTGTAATAATTCTGTGCTTTCGAAAATATCCACAATCGATTTATCGAGCCTCAAAACCTATCAACACTGATTTTCAGCGCTCTAACTCTTATTTATATGTTTTTGCCCTTTCACCTCCCCTTCCCGTCTATCCTAGTAATTTTACAAATTTGAAAACATACGCTATCGATTTGTAGGTATCAAAAACCTCCATGTACCAATTTAATAACTTTACAAATTCGAAAATATGCGCAATCGATTTGTAAATATAAAAAACCTATATGTACCAATTTTGAACGACCTAACTCTATTTTTATTTCTTTCCCCTCCGTCCCCTCCTCCCGCCTCTCCTAATAACTTACAAATTCGAAAATATCCGCAATTGCTTTGTAGGTTTCAAAAACCTTTATGTACCAATTTTGAACGGTCAAACTCTATTTTTATTTTTTTGCCCCTCCGCCCCCTCCCACACACACCTTTCTGATCCTCCTAATAACTTTACACTTTCAAAAATATCCTCATTTGACTTGCAGATCTCTAAAACCTATCTGTACCAATTTTGAACAGTCTAACTTTATTTTTATTTTTTTGCCCCTCCGCCCCTCCCCCTCCCACACACACACCTTTCTGACCCTCCTAATAACTTTACACTTTAAAAAATATCCTCATTTGACTTGCAGATCTCTAAAACCTATCTGTACCAATTTTGAACGGTGTAACTATATTTCTATTTTTTTACCCCATAGCCCCCCTTTCCCGCCCACCTGGGATGAATTTCTAAAATTAAAGAAATTAGTTTTTATGTTTTATGGGAGCTATATTTTAAAGCAAAAATATCTTACACATATATTTTTTTCTGTTTGCAATATAAAGGATTATTTCAAATCACGTTTTGCCCCCTCTCCTCCCCTCTTGGGGGCTGAATTTCAAAAATTCCAGAAATTAGTTTTTAGGTATTTGTATTAGCTTTATATTAGAGCAAAAATTTCACATATATCTGTTTTTCTGTATGAGATATATAGGAGTATGTAAAACCACGTTTTGCGCATGTGAAATCACGTTTTGCCCCCTTTGCCCCTTGGGGACCGAACTTCTAAAATTCCAGAAATTGGTTTCTGGATAATTAAATTAGCTATATTTTAAAGCAAAAATTTTGCGTATATCTGTTTTCTTCTTTGAGATATGAAGGTTTCTGTGAAATCACATTTTGCCCCCTACAATCATCACATTTTGCCCTACAAGGGCGAATTTCGCAAAATCGCTTCTTAGGGGGTGCTTACGCTATATGTTCTATAATCTGACCGAGTTTCGAGTCAGTGGCTCCAGTAGATTTTGCTGTACGTTGATGAGTCAGTGAGTGAGTGGAAGTACTCCTTTATATGTATAGATGCACCGTATGTGTTTCACTAAACATGCAAATCGCCCTGTTTAGTGGAACATGCAAGATACCCTGTTAACCCTTTAACGATCATTGGTTTCGCAGCGAAACCAAACATTTGGCATAATTTAAGAATTTTTATGCAGCAGTTTTTTTAACTTTTCCCCTATGTTTTAATCAGGTTTTAAACTTTTGTTCCTTTTCTGTCTGTAGATATCAGCACTATTCTGAAATTTAACAAATAATGCTTCACTAGAAGCTAATTGCATAAGTGACTTGAAGTTTCTTTGTGTGCGTGAGTGCGAATTGCTGGTTTGATGATGCACTAATGTCTCGTTTTTTTCATTTAATGAAAAGCTGGACTGGACTATTATTCATCCGAAACAACATTTACGAGTTTTTGTAGTCGATAATGCTTACTTACAAAGTGTTTTGTTTATTAAATTAAATATTATTTGAATTTAATAAGGTTAACTTATAGATGTTTCAAACCAAACATTTCTCAAAAAGGAACAATGCGATTTTTTTTTTTATTTTTTTTTTATTTTTTTTTTTAATATTTATGATCAGCTACGTGTCTAAAAGTCATTTTTAAAATTAGTTTAGTAATTTTTTAAATAAATTAAGTAGTGAACGTTAAAGGGTTAAGCATTCTATATAAATTGTTTTTCTTGATAGGGTTTGAGGGGGGTAGGGATACATGTTTTTTCATCCATTTTTAGAGAAAATTTAAGAATATGTGCACCTCACTAAAGCTAAAAGGCGTGCTGGTTAGTATTTCATGAGCATTTAATATTAGTTTGTAAGCAATTTTTGTCGTTTATAAAAACACTAGCAGGCAACGCCCGCTTCGCTGGTCCCTATTTTTAAATGAATCACTATAATGAATTCTTAAAATTGCATTAATTTTTATCACGTGAAAAAAAAAGAGAAACAAAATCTGATTAGGAAAAATGTCGCACCGGGTTCTCACTGCCTTCGGAAAAAATTCCCAATCTAACTCTTATTTCTATTATTTTTCCCCTTCGCCCCCCCCCCTCCCGTCTATTCCAATAATTTTAGAAATTCGAAAATATCCGCAATCGATTTGGAAGTATCAAAAACCTCTAAGAACCAGTTTTGAACGATCTATCTCTATTTTTATTTTTTTGCCCCACCGCTCTCCCCCTTCCCGCCTCTCCCAATAATTTTAAAATTTCGAAAATATCCGCAATCGATTTGTAGGTATCGAAAACCTCTATGTACTGATTTTGAATGATCTAACTCTATTTTATTTTTTTTGCCCCTCCGCCCCTCCCTTCCCGGCCCTCCTAAAAACTTTACACTTTCGAAAATATCCCCATTTGACTTACAGGGCTTTAAAACCCATCTGTACCAATTTTGAACGGCCTAACTGTATTTCTATTTGTTTTTGCCCATAGCCCACCCTTACCGCCACACCATCCTTCCCGCCCCTCCAAATAATTTTTAAAATTCGAAAATATCCGCAATCGATTTGTAAGTATCGATAACCTCTATATACCAATTTTGAACGATAACACTATTTTTTATTTTTTTGCCCCCCCCCTTTCACGCCCCTCCTAATAACTTAACACTTTTTAAAATATCCCCATTCGACTTGCAGGCCTTTAAAACCTGTCTGTACCAATTTTGAACGGCCTAACTGTATTTCCATTTGATTTGCCCCATAGCCCCCCCCCCTTGTTGCCCCACCTGGGGGCTGAATTTCTAAAATTCCAGAAATTGGTTTTTAGATATTTTTATTAGCTATATTTTCGAGCAAAAATTTCACGTGTATCTATTTTTTTTTTTGTTTGAGATATATAGGATTATGCAAAATCACGTTTTATGCATGTAAAATCACGTTTTGCCCCCCCGTCCCCCTTGGGGACCGAATTTTGAAAATTCCAGAAATTGGTTTTTAGACATTTGTGTTAGCTATATTTTAGAGCGAAAATTTCACATGTATCTATTTTTTTGTTTGAGATATATAGGATTATGCAAAATCACGTTTTACGCATGTGAAATCACGTTTTGCCCCCCCGTCACCCTTGGGGACCGAATTTTGAAAATTCCAGAAATTGGTTTTTAGACATTTGTGTTAGCTATATTTTAAAGCAAAAATTTTACGGATATCTGTTTTTTTGTTTGAGATATATAGGATTATGCGAAATCACGTTTTACGCGTGTGAAATCACGTTTTGCCCCCCCGCCCCCCTTGGGGACCGAATTTTGAGAATTCCAGAAATTGATTTTTAGACATTTGTGTTAGCTATATTTTAAAGCAAAAATTTTACGGATATCTGTTTTTTTGTTTGAGATATGAAGGATTTTGTGAAATCACGTTTTGCCCTCCCTCCCCCCTTAGGGGGCGAATTTTGTAAAATCGGTTCTTAGTGGATGCCTACGTCATAGAACGAACATTGTCACAAAATTTCATGCTTCTAGGTCCAGGGGTTTGGTCTGGGCGGGGGTTTGGTCTGGGCGTTGATAGATCACCCCCTCAGGAAGTCTTCTTTTATATATATAGACTAGCAGGCAACGCCCGCTTCGCTGGTCCCTATTTTTAAATGAATCACTGTAATTACTAAATTCTCAAAATTGCATTCATTTTTATCACGTGAAAAGAAAAGAGAAACAAAATCTGATTAGGAAAAATGTCGCACCGGGTTCTCACTGCCTTCGGAAAAAATTCCCAAAATGCTCTAACTCTTATTTCTATTATTTTCCCCCTTCGCCCCCCCCTCCCGTCTATCCTAATAATTTTACAAATTCGAAAATATCCGCAATCGATTTGTAGGTATCGAAAACATCTATGTACCAATTTTGAATCATCTAACTCTATTTTACTTTTTTTGCCCCTCCGCCCCCCCAATGGGGGGGGGGGCGGAGGGCCGAGAAGGTGCACCTTCCCGGCCCTCCTAATAACTTTACACTTTCGAAAATATCCCCATTCGACTTGCAGGCCTCGAAAACCTATCTGTAAAAATTTTGAACGGCCTAACTGCATTTCTATTTGTTTTTGCCCATAGCCCCCCTTACCGCCCCACCATCCTTCCCGCCCCTCCTAATAATTTTACAAATTCGAAAATATCCGCAATCGATTTGTACGTATCGAAAACCTCTATATACCAATTTTGAACGATCTAATTCTATTTTTATTTTTTTGCCCCCCTCTCCCCCCCCCACCTTTTCGTCCCTCCTAATAACTTTACGCAATCGAAAATATCCTCATTTTACTTGCAGGCCTCTAAAAACCTATCTGTATCAATTTTGAACGCTCTAACTGTATTTCTATTTGTTTTTGCCCCATAGCCCCTCGCCCCCCCCCCCTGCTGCCCCACCTGGGGGCTGAATTTCTAAAATTCCAGAAATTAGTTTTTAGATATTTGCATTAGCTATATTTTAGAGCAAAAATTTCACGTATATCTATTTTTTTGTTTCAGATATGTAGGATTATGCGAAATCACGTTTTACGCATGTAAAATCACGTTTTGCCCCCCCCGCCCCCCTTGGCGACCGAATTTGGAAAATTCCAGAAATTTGTTTTTAGACATTTGTATTAGCTATATTTTAAAGCAAAAATTTTACGGATATCTGTTTTTTTGTTTGAGATATGAAGGATTTTGTGAAATCACGTTTTGCCCCCCCCCCCCCCTTGGAAGGCGAATTTTGTAAAATCGCTTCTTAGTGGATGCCTACATCATAGAAAGAACATTATCACAAAATTTCATGCTTCTGGGTCCAGGGGTTTGGTCTGGGCGTTGATAGATCACCCCCTCAGGAAGTGTTCTTTTATATATATGGATTAAAAAGAGGGCTCCTTTTATGCCTGATCGGGCGCATATGGTGTTAATTCTACATTATTGATAGGGGCGCAGTTTTTATTTATTGATTTTATTTCATTTATATAAGTAATTTTAGTGGAGAAATAAATACATGTACCATCCGGTAGATGTAAAAGGCGCCCTGTTTTGTATTTTGTATTTATTTATTTTTTCTTTTTCAAAAGTAGTTTTTTTAGTTCATTTTTATAAGGAGGATACATATAAAATTGTTGAAAACAGGGCGCCTTTTATGCCTAGCGGGGCGCATGTAATGCTATTACTAACGTTACGATATACTTTATATTAAGCACTAATTTTTTTTTTTTTTTTTTTTACATATTTGTAGTGTTTAAATTATATATGCGTACTCACTGAATATAAAAGGCGCCCTGTTTTGTATTTATTTAAAAAGTAGTTTTTCAGTTCATTTTTATAAGAGGCTACATATAAAACTGTTGAAAACAGGGCGCCTTTTATGCCTAGCGGGGCGCATATAGTGTTATCGCTAAAGTTACGATATATTTAATTGGGCACTTAAAATTTCTTTTGCATATTTGAAGTGTTTAAAATATATATGTAGGCCAAGTGCACCTCACTAAGGCTAAAAGGCGTCCCGTTTAAAACAAGACAGGGTGCCTTAAAAACAGGACACTTTTTTATCTAGAGGGGCGCATATGGTGTCATTTCGACTTTACTATATTATTTACAGGGCGCTTTTTATTTTTTATTTATTTATTATTGTATTTAGTATTAGTTTTCAGCTTATTTTTATAAAGACGCTATATTTTTATTTATTTTTACATACATTTTGATTAGAGAGGCACACGTATGTGTTTCGCTAAACATGCAAGTCGCCCTGTTTTGTGGAACACACAAGATACCCTGTTTTCTGTATTATTTGTTATTCTTGATATTACCAGAACATGTTTTTTTTTTTTTTTTTTTTTTTTTTTTAAATCCATGTTTTGATAAAATTTAAGAATATGTGCACCTCACTAAGGCTAAAAGGCCTGTTGTTTAGTGTTTCATGAGTATTTAATATTTGTTTGTAAGCAATTTTTGTTGTTTATAAAAACATTAAAAAGAGGGCTCCTTTTATGCCAGATCGGTCGCATATGGTGTTATTTCTACGTCACTGATAGGGGCACAGTTTTTATTTATTGATTTTATTTCATTTATATAAATAATTTTAGTGATTAAATAAATACATGTACCATTCCGTAAATGTAAAAGGCGCTCTGTTTTGTATTTTTTTTTTTCAAAAATAGTTTTTTAGTTCATTTTTATAAGGAGGCTGCATATAAAATTCTTAAAAATTGCCTTTTATGCCTAGCGGGGCACATATAGTGTTATCACTAAAGTTACGATATATTTTATTGGGCGATATGCGCTAAAATTTGTTTTACATATTTGTAGTGTTTAAAATATATGTACTCACTGAATATAAAAGGCGTCATGTTTCGTATTTGTATTTAATAATAGTTTTTAGTTGATTTTTATAATAACGCTACGTGTTTTAAAACTATAATTTGATTAATGGTGCTCACGTATGTGTTCCACTGAACATGCAAGGCGCTTAATTTGTTGAAACATACAAGTTTGCTCTTTAGTGGAGAATGCAAGCCTCTTTAGTGGAACTTACAAAACGCCTTTTACTTAGTCTTCTGTGTGCCTAGTGTAGTGGGGCGCACATGAACATATTCAAGAACTCGCATTCTTCCTTTATAATACGTACATGTAGGCATTCAGATAAAGAAGTTTCAGGATTGCTTTTGAGAATAAATTCTACCGAAATATTTCCTTCAATTTTAAACAAAAACCATTATAATTTTACAGTGTTCTAGGGGGGGAAAAATCAATTTTTACATTAAAAAAAAAAAAAGTTCCTCGGCGAAGGGCGCACCGGGCATTTGCCTCGTTGCCCGGTGGGCCAGTACGAGCCTGGCAGGAATTACAAACTCGGTATTCTAAATGTGTATCATATAGGGATGCTACAGTAAGCTTTCTGTTCAGATGAAGCAAATGGTTCGTGTACAGGGACACTCAGAAGTATTCAAATACATTACGTCTATGAGAGAAATTGCAAGTAAGTAGAGTTTAACATCTATAGACTGCACTAAACCAAATGAAACGAATATATATTTTTTGTAATAGAGATAGTCAACTGGGAAATAAATTTTGTGAATGTGGAAGCCGCGCCTCCCCCGTGTGTGTGTGGGGGGGGGGGGGAAGTCCCCCTTCGAGGGGAGTAAATTTTCATGATGGGTATCTTTCAATAGAGCTCGCCAATACCTTTGAAACGAATGGTTGAACCATCGATGTGCGATAATTTAAAATAAAGTTATCGATTTTTTTTTTTTCATTTAAAGAAAAAAAAAATATGTAATATTGAGAATAAATTCAACTTTTCTTTTTTTTCTTTTTTTTTTTTTTTAGTGTTATACTACTTCTCTAATATGGAGATCACCTGCATTATCATAAAAGATAATTTTTTTAAATAATAATTTTAATATTTTTTTTAAAAAAAACAGAATTATTTTTTAATAACCGAATTCAATTCTATATAAATATAGGTGCATTAATGAAACGGGTGGTTGAGGGGTGCGGTAGACCCCCTTCACACTGAACTAATTATCATATAAAACTCTTCCGAAGCCTAATTTGAATTGTTTAACACAGGTTTACATAACAGTACTAGTTATCTTACCTTTTAATCTGCAACCTGTATTTATAGTATTAGATTTCAGGGTAAGAGAAAGTCGTGTGAGTGACACACCAGATTATTATTATTATTATTGTACTTAACTTAAGCAATCATAATAAGTATTAAAATTTAATTATTATATTAGAAAAATATAAATTCATAATAGTTCATTAAATACTACTATTAAATAACAAACTGAATTTACTTTTGAAAACGTTAAAAATTTTAAAATATTATTCTTAATTATTATTTTATGTAATAATATTACATAAAAAATCACTTGTCTAGACTAAATTTGCACGAATCAAAATTGTGTATTAAAATTTCGATTGTATGCCTTTTTAATATTTTATGTCAAACCTTGGTAAAGGGGTTTTTCTGTATCTGAAAAGAAGGAAATATCACAAATTCTGGCCTTTAAAATTTCCCTTATTTATTCAATGTTCAAAGGGCAGGGCTATAAAGAGAAGGACCACCTGTGAGGTGAGAATACAAAAGCAGAGGTTGGAATAGGAGAGGGTAACTGAATGACATTACCTGATGAAAGAAAAAACTGGAGAACGCTTCTAGGAAAAACATTTCCTTGCTAATTCCCTCATTGTCTACACAAAAAAAAGCTTGTCTGTTTATCCATGCTCAAAAGTAAAATTAGCCTCCAATCTCCTTCTCCACCCATCCTCAGCTCTTTATTTTTTTTATTTAACCATTAATTTTTAAAAAATTTATTTACTTATTTTATTTTCTTTTTCTTTTTTCTTTTCTTTTTCTTTTCTTTTATTTTTTTTTTTTAATAACTAACATTGATATAAAATCGCACAAATATTGAATACGTGAATAAATATTAATAAAGGCTAAAATTTCTTCTTAAAGACCGAAAAATGTTGGAAAATGAATGATTCTAATATCCAGAGCTCCTTATGAAAATACATATATATCTATACACATTTATATCTGACGGCGAAAAATGTTATCAGTACCAAAGATGAAATATATTTTACTCTTGATATATTTTAGCATATAATTCGCTAGTAAGAATTCTCAAATTATCCTTTTTCGTTTTACTTTATTTTGTTACACTTTTTTATATATTTATTGTTGCCATTTTTTCCTGTTACCATTTTTTCCATTGCTATATTTATCTAAATTTCATTTTTACAATAGCCATTCTTTCTGGCACCATTTCTCTCCCCCCCCCCCCACACACACACACATCCCCATGATTACTATTCTAACCCCAGCCATGCGCACAGTCAAAATGAGAATTTGCAAGATTACAGACCTCAAATAAAAGAAAACGAAATGACTGTTTCATAAAATACTCTCCCTCTCTTTATATGTATATACATATGTTACATAGCTGTTCAGAAATACGTTCTGTGATATAGTTTTATTATTCTGTGCGATTTTTTCCAGTGCGATTTTTTCCGGTGCGATTATTTCACAGTGCGATTATTTCACAGTGCGATTTTTTCCTGTGCGATTTTTTCCGGTGCGATTTTTTCCAAGTGCGATTTTTTCCGGTGCGATTTTTTCCGTGCGATTTTTTCCGCCTCCCTATTTGATTACATTTAAACGAAAAAAAAAAAAATATATATATATATATATATTATTACTGTAAGATTCTTAATAAGAAATAGCTACAAAAGTTAATTTTAATATAAACTAAGGGTAAAAAAAAGGATTAAATAAAAAAAAAGAAAGAAAAAGAAATTAATTAAATTAAATTAAAATTAAAGTGACTGAAAATACATATGGTTTATCACTTCCAAATTATTATTAGGTAAGAGCGAGAAAAAGTTGTTTTTATAATAATAAATTATTTTATTATATAAATAAATCAATTACATTTTTAAACTTTCGCATATGACATTTTTAAAGTAATCTCCATTAATATATATATATTATCTATATATATATATTTATCAGTCTGTGTAATTTTTTTTCCCGTCATGCTATAGGTTTGGGGATCTCAGGCAATCATAAAAATTTTCATCCTCTTTTTTTTTTTTTTTTACATTTCTACAAGTTTTGAGGTGAGAGAAATCTAAAAATCACAAAACTAATATGGTTTATCCGTTTGTGTGTTAGTTAATTAATATATCAATATATGTACTCGACATCATAAGAATTTTTTTTTTTTTTAATTAAAAACTTCTTATACATTAAGAAATTAAAAATTAATAAATTTTTATTATTAGTATTTAAAAATAAATTTTAATTTTAAATAAAATTTTCAAAAAGTTAAATTTTTCATATTTGAATATAATATATATATATATATATATATATATATATATATCGTACAAAAGCATCTATTCACACATACATACACACATATATTATATATACACACATATGTAATCATAAGTCATTATTTTAATTCTTTAATTCATAATATAATATTGATTTAGTTCATATAAATTTGGTTTTTAATTATCAGTAATTATTACTGTTTTTTTAAACGAATAATAAAAATACTTGTTTATCCTGCTCCACCAGTCTTAAGCCGTGGTGGCCTCTGCTCCTTCTTAGTTTTGTTTGAGTTTCATTTGTTTGAAATACTGCCTTTGTTTCACGTAGTTTTCAGTTTTTATATACTAAACATGTGCACTCATCACATACTCACTCTAAAACATTCTTACAAGCTTTTAAAACGCACTTTTTATTTATGTATGTTCTTTTATTTCTTTTTTATGGTGTCTTTTTTCCCGCATGACTTTCTTTCCGGTGACTTTTTTTCGTGACTTCTTTTTCAGGTGACACCGTTTATACGTTTTTTAAGGGACCGTTCCAGAAAAACGTACAAATGAAAAAATCGTACAACTGAAAATTTGTTTTAACAGATTAATACATAATAAAGGATTATATTGTTATTAAAAATCAAATTAATTTTCATGATTTCCTTTATATTTGTTCGACTAAGATAATTTTTAATGAACTTTAAAATAATTTTTAAAAGTAGGATAAATTTTAAAGATAATTAAAAATGTAGAAATTCAGGAGATTTCCGTAAAATTTTGATTTTAACCTTTAAAGACAGTCTTTCGTTTTCTAAATAAAGATGACATTTTTGCAAAAAGTTAAAGAAAAAAAAAAAAATGCTTTGTCTCTCCAACAGCAAGATGTCAAATAAGAATAAGCGTGATAAGAAATAAGAAAATCTTCTGGTATCCTATTCAAATTTAGCCAAAGGAAGTGAGTAATAAACCTTTAAGTTTACAAAATGCCTATGAAGTTGTGAGATTTTTTTTTTCTTTCACATCCCGTCCCTAAAATGCAATTAACGGAGAGAGTGGGACGGAGATCTACAAGTTATCAGTTTTCTTTCTCTCAAAGAAATCCTGTCCACTTTTATACTTACCAATTCACCCAGTCCCGAATGCTTGCTTCTGAATGTTTCTCTACCCCCCCCCCCCCCTTCCCCTTGCAGGCTATCAGCCCTACTTGGGTGTTATTGAGTTGCGCTTAAGAATAGGAGGTACTACTCAATTGCGCTTAGGACCTTCATCCTCATAGGCATCAGTTGCGCCGAGATTAATTTCCCCCCCCCCCAAAAAAAAAAAAAAGTATAAACGCATCAATTGCGCTCGTAGGTTTTTCAGAAAATCAGAAAAAAAATTCTAAATGATTTTGACTATTCAAATTTGCATAATTTGTCGATAAAGCTTTCTGATAATCATTAATATTTGTTTGTTTCAATTTTTTGAAAGCTTTTCAGGAATAAATTTGTTTTTCAAAAAAACATTTTGCATGCCAGAACAAATTGTTCAGCTTATTCTGTCATAAGTTATTGATGGCATGAAATTCTTGAATTTCTTTTTCAAGTACTTATGTTACATTTAAATGGGAAAATATTTTGAAAACTTTACAGGTAAGACAAAACTAAATAAAAATATGGTGTACATTTAATATTTAAACTTAAAACTTCTTCACAGACCATAAAATTCAATCCAGCGCAACCGTCTTCGAAAGGACTTGGCATTTCTTCATCAGGTGCAAAAAACATGCGGTGCTGCCTTGGAGACAAAAGCAAGACTTGTTTTTATTTGTATAATATAAATATTTCTTTAAATAAATAATATAATATAAACATTTTTTTAATTGCTCTTGATTGAATTTATTGGAGCCTATTATCTTTACCCAGGAGATAACACGAGAATAAGTAAATAATTTTTTCCTTCCCAGAAATTATAACTCGTTACCTTCCGGTATACAATGGGGGAGGGGATGACAATGAATGTTATCAGTCATTTTTCTCGCGAGCGCAATTGATGTATTTTTAACAATGGGGGGGGGGATTAACGTAAGCACAAATGATGTGTGCCCGTGTACTTAAATTATATTTTAAACTTAGGAAAAGCTGTATTACGATACTATACACTATACAGGATACTTCATTTCGTATATGCCCGCCTTTTCCCTCTTTTATAGTTAACCCATGTAAACCTATCTGTTACTTTATTTGAAATATGACAATGTCATAACTGAAAATACCTCAATGTCATGACAAAATATTTCTTTGTCTTAGCAAACACTAATATTCGTTATGTAATGCCTTTTTTTCTTTCGATTGTACAGTATTATTATTGTAATAATAATAATTATTATTTATTTTTGTATTGGAAAAATATAATTCAATAAATTAAAATTGAGTTTTGCCGTAATGCACTTCTTAAAAGAAATTTTCTTATTTTATAAATTAATTTTTCTTTTCCAAAGAATTTTTTTAGCTGGTTATTAACTCGAATATTGTGCTAACTTAGCATTTCATTACCTAGATAAATGTTTCTAAAGGCTACATATATCATGTCGACCAAACAAAGCTCTATCTCCTAATTTTTCTCAATAATACGATCATTTTTCATTTTAGCATATGCTTCGCAAATCACAGGTGCCATTTTTACCGGTGCCATTTTTACCGGGTGCCATTTTTACCGGTGCCATTATTACCGGTGCCATTTTTTCCTACATTCGCTCCCTTGAATGCATTTAATATATTTCTGAATTTATTTTGTGTATATGCTAATATATATATATATATATCTTTATATATATATTTCTTTTGTGCGTGTGTATGTCACTGAACTCCTCCTAAACGGCTGGACTGAGTTTAATGAAATTTTTTGTGTGTCTTCAGGTGGATTCGAGAATGGTTTAGATTTACAAATGAAAGTTGTAACTTAATTAGTTCTTTCTTAATTAATTTTTAACCAACTCTTTCAACAACTTTTCCACCTAGATGGCGTGCGTTGTCGTAAACACGATGTCAGAATTTATTTAATGTTGAAATGAAAAATGAATTTTTAACCGTATCTTACGAAGTGTTTAAAATATTTTTTCAAAATTAATATTTTTAGAATCGTAACCGTATCTTACGAAGTGTTTAAAATATTTTTTTCAAAGTTAATATTTTAGAATCGTAAACACGATGTCAGAATTTATTTAATGTTGAAATAAAAAATGAATTTTTAACCGTAAGTGTTTAAAATATTTTTTCAGCGTTAATATTGTTAAAATGTTAAAATTAGTTAAAATGGTATATTCTTTTAAAAAATTCGTCAATATCCGACGGAGTTATTTTATGTTAAAATGAAAAATGAATTTTTAGGCCATTATTATTTGTGCAGATGGAAAATGTACTAAAAGCTTTCCGAAAAATTTCAGGATCACAAATGTTGACGGATATCCAATATATCGCCGAAGAAATCCCGATAATGGCGGACAATCTTATCATCTATGGTGGTCATCTATGTCAAAAACATAGATATTGACATTGATAACCGTTGGGTGGTCCCATATTCGCCTCTGCTGAGCAAAACATTCAATGCTCATATTAATATTCAGTTCTGCAGTTCAGTGAAGAGCATCAAATACATTTGCAAGTATGTGAATAAAGGCAGTGATATGGCTGTATTTCGAGTTGAAAATACCAATGTGAATGCTCCTCTGGTGAATAACAACGATGAAATAACACTTTACTAAATTGACCGGTACGTCAGCTCCAATGAAGCTGTTTGGCGTATCTTTGGTTTCCCAATTCATGAACGGGATCCAGCAGTTCTTCATTTAGCCGTCCATCTTGCAAATGGCCAGCGCGTATATTTCACGAGAGAGACAGCGATTGATCGTGCTATAAATCCACCAAAAACTACACTCACCGAATTTTTTGAATTGTGTAATCGTGCGGATGCTTTTGGTGCTTTTGAACAGACATTACTCTATTCAGGACATTACTCTATCCATTACTCTTACCACGCTATTTCACATGGGCTCCAACAAAAAAATGGATGCCCCGCAAGCAAGGCATGTCCCGGTTTATTCAAATCAAACACCTGGGGACGAGTATTTGTAGTCAATCCAAGTCAGACTGAGTGCTTTTCTCTTTTTTTCTGATCTTCGACTGTTACTGGTTAATGTCATCGGCCCTTTGTCATTTCAAGATTTACGTAAAGTGAATGGACAACAGTATCCAACGTATAAAGATGCATGCCTTGCACTCAGCTTGCTGGAAGACGACAACCAGTGGGAGTGTATGCTTGCTGAAGTAGGACTGAACTGTACAGCAAACCAAATTCGTCTACTATTCGCTATAGTGTTGACTACATGTTTCCCGGCCCGAGCAAAGACATTATGGGATAATCACAAAGATTCAATGACTGATGATATATTGCATCATCATCGTTCACGTCGCAACGATCTAACGATAGTATTCAGTGACGCTATGTACAATGAAGCATTGATTGCTATTGAAGATCTTTGCATTATCATTGCCAACTTACCAGTCAGTCATTTCCGTATGCATTCAACAAATCGAAATGCATCAGATTTAATAAGCACTGAATTGAATCGTGAACTACAATACAATACTGTAGAAATGGCAGCGATTGTTGCTCGCAATGTCCCACCAATGAATGAAGAACAAAGAACCATTTACGACCGCATCATGCTCAGGGCCTGATTAAGGGGGAAGCTCGCTCATACCGGAATATTTTTACAATTATTTTTTACTTCATGTCATAGAAATTCCACGCTTTGACGAGGAAATATTTTTTATAAAAAATGAACGGTGTAAAACAATCCAATTTACTCACCGTTATTAGACACCAGAATTCTTTTAAAATAATTTTTAATGAAAATTTTCTGTTTATTATAAGAGGAAAGTATTTGTTAAAAAATAACGGTGTAAGTATAAATAATGTGTGAAGAGCGAGCTTCCCCCTTAATCAGGCCCTGATCATGCTCGCAGTTTTGGCAGGACAAGGTGGATTCTTTTTTTTTTTTTTTTGGTGCACCAGATGGAACTGGCAAAACATTCATTATTTCGCTAATTCTCGCCGAAATACGATCAAAGAATGGCATCGCATTGACTGTTGCATCATCTGGCATTGCGGCAACTTTATTGGATGGAGACAGAACAGCTCATTCATTATTTAAACTGCCACTAAATATTCAAAATAACCCAGACGCAGTGTGCAACATAAAAAAACTATCGCCCATGGCCACAGTGCTGAAATAGTGTAAAATTCTTATCGGGATGAATGCACTATGGCACACAAACATTCGATTGAGGCGTCGAACAGGACATAGAAAGATATAAAAAACAACGACAAACTATTTGGCGGCACTCTGTTACTCTTTTCAGGTGATTTCAGACAAGCACTTTCCGTTATTCCGCGTTCAACATACGTTGATGAGATCAACGCGTGCTTAAAATCATCGTCATTGTGGCTTAATGTTGAAAAAGTACAACTGAAAGTAAATTTGTGCGCTCAAAAGCTTCAAGATCCATCCGCTGAAACATTCTCAAAACAATTGTTAGATATCTGTGATGGAAACGTTACTACAGATGAAACTGGATGCATAAAATTACCTACCGATTTCTGCACAATCATTGATTCTCAAGATGCTCTTATTGACCAGATATTTCCCGATATACACAGACGATACACAAATCATGAGTGGCTGGCAGAAAGAGCAATTTTAGCAGCAAAAAATGTGGACGTCAACGAATTGAATCTCAAGATACAACATTTGTTACCAGGAGACTTGGTGTCATACAAATCTAATGATACAGTTTGCAATGCCACCGAAGCTGTAAATTATCCAACAAGGTTTTTAAACTCATTGGATTTACCAGTCATGCCACCGCATATTTTACAACTGAAGGTTGGATCTCCGGTTATTTTGCTTCGTAATTTGAACCCACCACGGTTGTGCAACGGCACGCGATTAGTCATAAAAGAATTAATGAAAAATTTTATCGAAGCCATAATTTTAAATGACAAATTCCGAGGTGAAAATATATTACTACTGCGAATCCTTATTATACCCACAGATGTGCCAATTCAATTTAAACGCCCTCAATTTCCAATTAGATTGGCATTTGCAATGACTATCAATAAGTCTCAGGGCCAAACGATGTCTGTCTGTGGCTTAGATTTGAGCACATCATGTTTTTCACACGGACAATTATACGTGGCTCTCGAGTGGACAAACCATCCAGTTTGTTTGTATTGGCGAAAGATGGGATAACAAAAAATATTGTACACTCTGTTGCATTAAGGGATTGATATTGTTTTTTAGTAATATTGTTATAAGTAGCGATATGTATATAATTTTAAAGAATCAATTTTAATAAATTAAAAAAATAAATGATTGGTGTTTTGTTATTTTTATATTCTTTCACCGTTCACAGCGCTCCATACATCTTCCACTTATATACCACATCCTTACACACTTACAATAAGTTAGTTATTTTTTTCTAGCAAAATATTATCTAGAAATAATTTATATGACAAAACAACGTTTGTCGGGTCAGCTAGTATATATATATATATATATATACTTGATGAATAATTCTGTTTTATAAATATGATGGGCTTTTTTCGGGTGAATTTTGTAAGCCCTCCATTATTTTCAAACACCGGAATTTAAGTTAGTTATTTGAAAATTTGAAACCTTTTTCCCCCTCCAAATGAGAGTAGTTTTGAACTTTCAATTTCATTTTATTTCTTTTCGTCTTATTTTTTATGTAAATGCATCAAATGTACAAAAGTAATATTTGTGTGGCGTAGATCAAAACTTTTTATATTTCTCTACGATTTACTAAATTCTAGTCATTCATTTTAGTCTTTATTTACTTAAAGAAAAAAAAAAAAAATTCCTTTTGTGAATAAGTATAAAATTGAAAAACTTCACACTTTTAGGTAACAAAATCTATTCATGAATTAACCAGAAACTAGCTAGTTAGCATTTAAATATAACTGAGCGATATATTATAATAATATGGATAATAAAATTATTTTGTATAAAATTATTTTTCAACTTGTGATTGCTGATTTTTTTAAAAGGAAAAAAGAAAGAAATAAAAGAGAGAAAATATTAATAAGAATCATAAAACATATAAAATTATAGTATTTATTTGCTTGTTTATCTACTTGTCATTTCTTAAGAAACATAAATAAGAGAAGTAATATAGCCCCATTTGAAAAATTACCAACCATGTTTAAAATTTCAAAGAGTAAACAGTCACATTCAAGACACTCCCAGCAATTTACAATACAACTACAGGTATTCCTTCCCCCGTTCATTGTCCATTTTCCACGAAACCTGAAGTCGAATAAACCTCTAGTATTTCTTAAAACAGGATTTTCCACACATGCAGACACATGCTACAGGGGAGCGTAACTCAATGACTTCCCCAAGCATGATAAAAACTAGAGAACGCTTCTAAGAAAAAGAATTCCTGTCAAACACCTGCCATCACTTAACTCAAACAAAGCTCTTCAATTTATCTCTGTCCGAAAAATAAAAATTGTCTCCATTATTTCTTTTCTTCTTCTTTTTTTTTTTTTTAATTATTATTATAATTAAAAAAATTATTTAATTAATAATTATAATGTTAAAAATTATAATTATTTTAACATTATGATATCTTTTAAAAAATAATTAAAATACCGTAAATAGTAAATATGTGAATAAAGTAGTAAATAAAAGCTTATTTATTTATTTTTTTAACTGAAAAAGGTCCTGTGAAAGATTTTTTATATTCAGCCCTCTTAAAAGAATAAATTTCTGACTGACGATGAAATAAATAATCACTAACAAAGATGAAATGCTTTCGAAACATAGTTTAACTCTATGGCATAATTTGGGGCAATTTCAGTGTACGATTCGCAAGTAGCAATTTACCCATTCTTCCGTTACCCATTTTTCCGGTTACCCTTTTTTTCCGCTTACCCATTTTTCCGTTACCCATTTTTCCCTTACCCATTTTTCCGTGAAGCCCTGAAAATAACTAAACCACTTCATTTGCTCGGCGCGAAGCATGGTTCCCCTGAAAACAATTCTCTGAAAGGATTTCACCTTTACGAGTTCATACTCAAGGACAAGAGGGGTTGACCATATGGGGAAGGGGTGACCATTGAAGTAGTGACCTTGAAGGAGTGACCCAAACAATACCCCAACAGTAGAAGACATTTTAAATGAACTAGCGAAAACTTCTCGTCGATTAGACTTCGCTCTGCAAATAAGAAAATTCAATGAAATATTTTGCGTAACTATGTATTGAATTTTATGTTTTGTGTACAGCAGTTTGTACAGGCTCTACGTTATTCGTCGCTAATTAAAGATTTTTTAGTTTGATCTTTTAATTGGTGAGTTTGTTTTACTATTTTTTATTTTCTTACTCTTATTTTCGGCAAGTAATTATGATATTTTAAAAGATTGTTAAACTTAATTAAAAATTCGGAAGGACGAACCCCCCCCCCCCCTTGGAAAAATCCTGGATACGCCACTGAACCAACTAATACATATAAAAGGGCATCTAAAAGAGTATTTATATACAGTCTTATAGTCTCACTTTTGGTTTCCTATGTCACACTTCTAGTTTTCCAATTTTCACCAAAAGTTGAAAAAAATTATTTTTTCACCAGACCGGCTTCAATTTTGGTTGGAGATATAGTTGTCAGAAATACCTCCCCCTTCCCCCCCCCCCCACACACACACACTCACTCACACCCCCACTGCCAAAAAAACCCTTTTTGGGGCACAGGAGACCTTAAAACATGTTAATCAGATTAAAATTAGAAATTGAATTTTTTGACTGAATACAATAAATATTCCCATTATCTACGGTAGTTGGGTAATGGAAGTAAAAATGCAGTGAAGGCGTAGAAAAAAATGCAGGGAGCATTTTTTTGTTCAAAGTAGTGTCCATTTTCCTGGAAATAATGCTGACTAGCCTGAAAATAGTAGCTTTTTTTAAGCCCTTTTTACGCAAAAGTAGTTGCCATAGTAGCCTGGTGTTGATTTTAGTAGCAAATAGTTGCTTTTTAGTCGCCGCTGGGTACCCTGTGTGAGTGACACACCAGATTATTTATTTTTTTAAATCTTTTAGCATCTTCTTAATAATAAAAGCCCGAGTTTCTAGAAACTAACTCTTATATCTAACTAGATTTTTTTTTTTTTCCCTCGTAGGTTAGGTAGAAATCAGGTTAAGATTCTGAGCTACACCGCTTCATTTTGTGAATAAGATTACAAGAATAAATTATACAACTCCTTTTCCTGCTAAAATGAAAAAATAATTTGGTGTGTCACTCGCACGACTTTCTCTTATTCTGAAATTTAATACTATAAATACAGGTTGGAGACTAAGAGATAATATAACGAGTACTGTTATATAAACCTATGATAAAACAATTCAAATTAGGCTTCGGAAGAGTTTTATATGATAATTTGTTCTGTGTGTGAGGGCTACCGCCCCCCTCAACCCCCCGTATCATTACATTTATATAGAATTTAAATCTGTTATTAAAATTAAGAGTTTACTTAAAATTATTCAGACAACTTTCACACGCAACATTCCTTGAAACTTATCAGTCTTGATCAAACTTTTCCAGCAACAAACTTACATTATTATGAAAATACAACTTTGGATCTCCTGAAATTATTCGTTACTAAGTTACTCTAAGAGACACAGACAAAGATCAAACGTTAAAAAATTTGACTTCGGTAATCAGGAGGTCTCAAAACGTGTAAAGATACACAAAACAAGCGATGAATATTTAGCTTAAAAATATACTTTATTTAATATATGTCTATGAGGAATTCATTTAAATTCCTGAGCAGCTTTCCAGAACATGGTAAAATATTATAGTAAAGCACTTCCACTAACAATAAAAAAGAATGTTATCGCTTAAATATTTGCAGCCCTGTATATCTTTTGAAGATTATGTACAGAACTCATGGTGCCCCTAAATATAATCGTATAGTAATAATACACGGCACAACTTGAAATACACATCCATCAATTTTGAGCTATTGTCGTGACTATAATCTAGTACTTTTGTGTAGCCCTGTAAATGAACAGTGAACAAACAGTCCTTACCGTATTCTACATGAGACACGTGTTTACGCATATAAAAAATATATAATCATTTCATTTGTTTTAATGATGCCTATAGATGTTAAACTCCACTTACCTGAAATTTACCTTATCGACGTAATGTATTTGCATTATCTTGGGTGTCTCTGTACACGAACCATTTGCTTCATCTCAACGAAAAGCTTAGTGTAGCATCCCTATATCATACACATTTAGAATACTAAGTTCGGACTTTCTGCTAATTTGTTCTGCTTTGTTGTAGATATGCTGATAACAGACACACACACAGACCAATCGCTAAAAACATGATTTTCCAATTCAGGAGACCTTAAAATGTGCAAATATAACAAAAACTCACTTTCGAAAATTTGATCCAAAAACAATACTTTCTCTACCTTATGGGTAAGTAAAAAGAAAAGAAAGAAGGAAAATTTTTCTCAGCCTTTTTCTTCTCTATTTAACGAAATATTTGCATACGCCCATGCTTTTGGAATTGAAAAATAGCCCCCCCCCCCCTCTCAGGGCCAGTTTCAGGGTGGGGACACAGGAGAAAACTGCCAATGGGCCCGTCAGCAAAGGGGGCCCGCCGTAGATAAAACATTCAATTTTTTTTTTTTTTTAATCTCTTTTAAATCTTCTCTCTTCCTGATTATAAATTTGATATTCTTTGTATCATTATAAACGTGTGTATAATTTTACACTGGAGATCTGCAAAGGCCCGGGTTAGAAATTTGAGGACAGACCACTTATCCAGCCGATATTTTGACATTAAAACTCAAGCCGGACCAGTCCCATTTATTTTCTGTGTATTTAAGACCGGCTGACTGGCCGAGCCTAGATTATATTTTATCTGGTCCGGGCCAGGCCGAGATTTTATTTTATACATATTCTACGATAATAAATCATGAAACCAAATCATAAAATATTTCTTTTTTTATTATTACTGCGTTTTTATTAACTTGATTTCTTGTCCGTCTACTTGTTTTTCTGTTCGGCAAGAATTTTGAAACCAATTTTAAATTAACTAGATGATAATACATACTTAAGTTATAATGGACTTAAGCTAGGGGCCCAGGCAGAGTGTGGGCCTTCGATGGTTGTCTCTCAGAATCAAATCATGCAAACGAATTTTAACTCACTTTGTACAATTGGATTAAACGCAAATTGTGCATTTATGCATAACTCATGATAATACGTGCTCAAGCAGTAATGACTGAGGGAGGGGTGCCCAGGTGCCCCTTTTTTCAGTAACTGTAAAATTTTACATGCGAATTTTAACTTTCTATTATCCAATTGAGCTGAAATTTGTGTATACAGATATAATTTCAATGATAATACAGCTCAAACAGTAACAGACATTAAAAAGGCATCCTGAGGGCCCTGTGCCCCTTCATTTGTAGGGTCAAATCATACAAGTGAATTTTAACTCGGTGCCTATCATTAGATAAAGTAGAAATTGCGCATACGTGAAAAACACTGATGACAGACAATATATAATTAAACAGTAACAGACTTGGTTTGATAAGCTGGGGGCCTTGGACCTCCGACTTTAGATAAAAATAAGATTTCAAATTTTAACCCACTGCCTATCATCCGACTGACAAGGGAGGGTCACCAACTGTTCAAAAGATATTTATACTTATTATATATCATGTGAAAGGTCTTAGTGAGCTGACAACGAAAATATCCATCTTATCGGCAAATGCGCCCCCTAGCGCGAGTTATTCTCAATTAAATTTTTAAATTACAGATTCTTTAACAATGTACTTCGTATATTTTCTATCATTATAATCAGGTTTGTAAAAGATTCTCATTCTAAAAACCATTGTACATATTATTAGTAAAGATCGATCGTATATTGTTGTGGTTAGCGTCCCTAACTCCCTCACAGTAGGGCCGGTTTCGAATCCTGGACAAAGCATGGATTTGTTATCCCTGTAAGTAGTGGCGATGGCTACCGCCATTGGGTACTTCTAGAGTGTCTGGATCCATTCTAGGCACCCTAGGTACTTCTTTACAAATGGTTATCAGTTCAGCGACCGCACAGTCAATGCTCAAGTACCGCGCCATTGAAAAATAAATAAATAAATATATACATATGTATATTATTACATGTAAAGTATTTTACTGTTTAATAATTACTTTGTGTGAACAATAAATTTATACATGCTAAACTGTATGAAAATTATTAAAAAGACAAAAAAAAAAGCAATTGAGGTAAAAAAGAAGCTATTGTAATTTTTATAGTAATGAAGAAAACTATTACTTTCTATATTCATTTTCATTAAAATATTATAGTCTAGGTAATAATATAATTATTAATTTTTAAAAGTAGAAATTTATTTTTATGCTTATTTTCCCCCTCCATTACTATATTAGTGCATCAAATTTCTTTTATTGTTCCCCCATACAATGTCAATATCCAAAATATCGATTATGTCGATGCACAGGAAAATCTTTCTGATTGTAAATATTTTACACATGGCTACATATATAAAGTATTGGATTTATAAATTTAATGCTGTCATAAAAGAATTATTAAATACATAATAAAATACTTTACTAATAATATAAATAGTCATAATTAGCACAAGAATCTGTTAAAAAGGTGATTCTAATGATAGAAATTCTTCAAAGTACATTACTGAAGAGCCTGCAATTTACAAACTTTAACTGAGAATAACTCACGCTAGGGGGCGCATTTTCTGATAAGATGAATATTTTTATTATCAGCTCAGTTAGAGCTTTAAGAGGATATATAACATACATAAATACCTTTTGAACAGTTAGTGACCCTCCCTTGTGAGAAAAATTTTGTATACATATGTAATTCCGATGGCAATACATGTTCAAACAGAAACGGACTTAAAGAAGGGAGCCCTGGAGTCCAAGGGAACGCAACTCCAGATAAATTTTGATCTTGAAATTTAATCACTTCCTCTTCCTACCATGTGATTGAGCTGAAATTGTTCATACATGTATAACGCCGATGACAATACATGCTCAAGCAGTAACGGACTTAGGAAAAAAAAAGTTGGGAGGGGCCTTGGGCCCCTTTATTTGAGCTCTGTCAGACTCATATCTTGCAAGAGAATTTTAAATAATTTTCTATCATCGGAACGAGCTGAAATTGTGTATATATGTACATGTATAACTTAGGAGGCAGTACATGTTCAAGCAGTAAAGAACTTTGGGCAATGGGGCCCTGGGCTTACAACTCCAGTTAAAAAAATTATTTAGACTTTTAACTCACTTTCTATCATCCGACAGAGATGAAATTTTGTATACATGTATAAATTCGATGGATTTACATGTTGAAGTAGAAACAGATTAAAGGGATGGGAATTCTGGGCGCCAACTCCAATTAAAATTTGATTTCAAATTTTAACTCACTTCTTGTTGTCCGATTCAGCTGAAATTTTGCATGTATTCACGACTCCAATGATAATACATGTTTAAGCAGTAACAGACTTTGGTAGGGGGCAAGGGCCTACAACTGCAATTAAAATTTTGATTTGGAATTTTAAACCGCTTTCTATCATCTGAATGAGCTGAAATTTTGCATACATGATACATTCTTTCTGCATACTTTGATCACAATACATGTTGAAGCAAAAAAAAGATTGGGGGGGAGGGTAAGTGGGGCCTCCAAATCTATTTAAAATTTGATTTCGAATTTTAACACACTTACTGTAACACGACTTAGCTTAAATTTTTTATAGAAATTGAAATACACCTAAAATTTGCCTTATGGTCTCTGCCATAATCTCATCAAGATGTTTAAAATCGATTGCAAAATTTCTCAGATACACATAAGATAAAAAAACAGAAAATAATTATTTACATATATAAAAAAATAATAATATATCATGTTTTTGAAACGCCCTAAAAAGTATAACATAATTTCTCGTATCCCCATTAAGATTTGTAATACAGACTGTTCTGAAAATTTTTGACTGTGAATTTTTAGTTGCTATGAAAATACCTGTAAGATTTAAAAGGAAAACTGTGGGGCGCATGTATAAGATAATAGTAAGTTGTGTAGGAAGTATAGATGCCCGCCGTTAATAAAAATCGCACAACAGTTCATAATGATTTGCAGGTCAACAAAATTTTAATGATTTAGGTGAACTATTTATACATGAGTTATCCCATGTGCCTCACGTTTGTCATTTTAAATCTTACAAATCAGGGGCGGCGGAACGTGATTTTATTGACCGGGCCTGGAATATTGAAGCATGATCAATGGCGCACCACTGGGGGGGGGAGGGGGGGGGCTAAGGGGGATCGAGCACTCCAGACCAAAACGACACATAAGAATAATATTTTATAAAAGCTGTATTAGCAAAATTTTATTTTTAACTTTGTAAAACAGAAAAAATTAGGCGACACTTCGTACCGATTTCTCTTGTTCGTTGCATAATGGGCACATACAAGGTTCAGCATTTGCAGTTTTGGTAAAACTAGCGTTATCTTCATCTCTACGAGTATCATCATTGTTTTTATCAAGTACAGTTTCTTTTTCTAAACTTGGAATCGGGGAGTTTGAAGACACGTTAAAATATGACTCGATTTTTTGTCGTTTTCTGGAACTCATTTTTATAGGTGAAAAAAATAAATATGTAGATGTAATTTAATTAACCAAAATGCGTTTTTAGATGGAGCACAGGAAAAGCGTCTTCCTCGTTCTCTCCCTAACTCGGGGAACGCATAACTTGTCAGTATTGCAAAGGCTACAGAGACCTGTTTACGCACTTGGCGTTAATTGGGTTGCGATATCGGGCGATTTAGCGATGATTTCGGAAAGTTTTTTCTTTTTCTTTTTTTCGATTAAAGTAAAAATATTTTTTCAGAGTATATTTTTTAGTTTCTTTATAAATGAATTTACACTAAATTCATTACTTACAATTTATTGTAAATCCATATTACTGCAAATTATGTAATATACTACATTTTACCTTGAGAGAAAAACAAAACAAAAAGGTTAATACTTAAATATTTTGAAAAGGGAAAAAATTAAATAAAATATTATCTGAATGTACATTTTTTGTCTTTGTTTTCTTTAAAGAGAAACTGATTATTATATATATATGTATATATAATTTAAAAATACACTTTTAAAATATTGCGAATATATTTTGGCAGAAAAATTATTTTATCATAAGATTTAAACTGTGATTTTTAAATGGCAGTATCTTCTGTGAAGAAAATGAACAAAAAGTTCTAAATGAACAAAACGTAATAGATTTTCAGTTAGCATTATAATTTACCGGTTAATCAGTAAATGTTAAAAGCAGTAAAAAAATGAGAAAGTGGAAATAGTTTAAAGCTTTTATGAAAATATTTAAAAAATATTAATTTAAAATAAATAAATAAATATAGTGAATTTTCATATGCAGAGGGAATCTCTGTTTACAATTTGTTTATACATTCATTTTGTCTGTATCCCGATTTTTTATGCTAAATGTGAATATGAGAATTTTTATATATTTATTTCTGAATAAAATTAAGAAACTTACAATTTATATGAAAGGGAAGCGAATTTTAATTTACTTGTAAATATGATTTGTCTTCATGTATTTATTTAATACTGATAAACAAAACACACACCTTTGCGACTGCTATTTTTAAAAACTGAGTTGAAACATTTATTTTCATAGCATTTTTAGGAGGTTGGATTGAGATTTTTATAGATGAGAAAGAGGGAAATGTTACGTTATTCGATTCTTTGGAATAGGAATGAAAGCATGTCATTTCACGCATTTTTCAATTTATTTTGATATATTGAATGGATAAGCATGCTTTGATATTAATGTGTGATATTAAATTTAAAAGCAATCTTAAAATTTTCAGAAACAATGTTTCCACTTTTTTATTGAGGACTATTTCTTTCCGACAGCATAGACTAAATAAAACGATTTATCTTTTTATTTTGTGATTTTGTTTTCCCTTTGGCACAGTTAAAAAAATATTAAAGGTAAAATTGAGAGATAATGTTCGACAGAAATTTTCAGAAATTTATATAGTAACCGTTTCAAAGGGCTACAATTTATAAACAAAGTTAAGAACCATTATTACTTACAAACTTTGAATAAACACCATAAAATGCAATAAACTCGCAACAATTGTTTCGGGTCGAAAAAACAACGACCCTTCATCAGGCGAACAAAGTAAGCACGAGTGCTGCAGTCAAAGCGGCAACGCACAAAATCGTTTAAAATGAAAAGAACAAGTTTATAAAGTAGAAACTAAATATAGCTACTGGTGTGAGTAGAATTGTACAAAAAAACAAGGAAATAAATAAAAGAGTGAGATTAAACATATAACAATCTAAGGATAACAAAAATTAAACTAAAATCTAAAAACTAACTAATAATTTTAACTAACTAATAATTTTTCCAAAACTAACATAATTTCATCTCCTGTCTGTTCCTCCCATTTGGATATTCATGAAGCATTTTACATATTTAAAAATTCGAAAAATCTTGTTAATGATATTTCTTCCACTCCTTTCTTCTCTGATGCTTGGAAATTACTCACGTAACTTAGATTTTAGTTTAATTTTTGTTATCCTTAGATTGTTATATGTTTAATCTCACTCATTTATTTATTTCCTTGTTTTTTTGTACAATTCTACTCACACCAGTAGCTATATTTAGTTTCTACTTTATAAACTTGTTCTTTTCATTTTAAACGATTTTGTGCGTTGCCGCTTTGACTGCAGCACTCGTGCTTACTTTGTTCGCCTGATGAAGGGTCGTTGTTTTTTCGACCCGAAACAATTGTTGCGAGTTTATTGCATTTTATGGTGTTTATTCAAAGTTTGTAAGTAATAATTTTTACAACGCCAGTTTTGTGATGCTTCTTTATTAAAGTTAAGAACCCCTCCCATTTTTTTAAGGATATTTGTATATTTAAATCGAAAAATAACTATTGTAGTAAATTATGTAGAGCAATTACAGAAAATGAGTCAAAATTCCGTCATGCTTGATACTGAAAAACTTAGCAATTGAGTGAATGCCAATTTTGTAGCCATATTTGGAATTATTTTAGGTATCTGAAAATAAGTTTTTGACTTTTGTGTAGCTTTTGGAAGAACTTCGAGGCATTTTTATGAATTTAGGAGGCTCTTGGCTCTAAATTCAAATCTCAAAAGATAGATTTATAAGGACGAGAGAACTATTTCTTTCAAAGAGCCAATAATAATAATAATAATTGTGTCGTTAAATTTTTGCGGTAGACTACCTTGATTAAAGCAGGCAGTGTCAGGAGTACATTTTCATGCATACACAATAAATAAATAGGCCACTTTCACAAAATTATACTATGTGTAGGACAGAATTTAAATTTCATTTCAATTCACTTGACCACTATCAGCCTTTATTTATTTATTTATTTATAATTTAATTTAATTTAATTTAATTTATTATTTTTGTTAAATAATATAGTATTTATTCACTTGATGAAATTATTTTACCAACTAAATCCACAGAATTATAAGTAATAATTCTATTCAATGTAAGCTTTTTCTAATCAAAACTTTTATAATGATATCTTTAAAAGTAAATATTTTAAACTGCAATATAGAAAATCCTACATAATTGCTCTACATATCTTTAAAATTTTGTAATTCCTCTCCAAGGTATCGATCAATTTGTTATAAAGTCTCAAACAGTATTTATTTCCCAATTATTTAAGTAAATATCCATTAAAATAAAATTTGTTTTACAATGTAATGCTTGCTAATTATGTAATTTCGGCTTTAAATAAATGATCTGTCTCCCATTTATATATAAATTTTACATATATAAGTCTGATATATATATATATATATATGATAATTATTATTATTATTATTATTAAAGATAATTATGTTTTTCTTTTATTGTTCTGTTCTAGAAAAAAAAAAAAAAAAGTAAAATCTTTAGTATATAGTGCATAGTATAAATTAATGTAAACACTATTAGTTGTTTGTATTGGAAATAAAAATATTTTATATAACAATGCGTAAACGAATTGAAATTATATTATCAATGTAATAATAACAACGAAAAAGAAAAAGTATTTGTCGAAAAATATTTTTCCTTATTCCTGTTAGCTTGAATATTTCATTGACATATTTGGTGTGAATCTGGTGTGAAAATTTCCCAAAAGTTCAAATCCGTCAAAATTTTTACTCTATTTTTAACAGTTGTGAAATTAAAGAAGCGGACTGTGCATTAATTATCTTCAAATTTTCGAAAATAAAGTAATCTATTAGCCCCACCAAACTGTTTCGCACTCACAATAGGGGTTAAAAGGTTGCTTCCGGTATTCCCTCTTTCGCCAATATTTCGCCAACAGACTTTCTTCGCGAAACAATACATTGATATAAATTTTATGCTTATCTATTACAAAGAATTCCATGTGTTAACATAAATATGTTTAGTTTAAATAGTTAATCCTTTTTCAGTTTACCAGAATAAAAAAAAAATCGAGAAAAAGTTTATTACACTTAAATATAGTAAAGAACTATTTTCTTTCGCGGATGTGTAATTTCTACAGGCTAATACACACTGTCAAGTTATCCTTTCCCCGAGTATAGATTTGTGACTGAGACCATAGAAGCCACTGAAGGAGAGAGGGGACTTGTCACCCCAAAAATACGGACATAAGAATAGTCGTCTCTGAAAGGGGAGGGGGCGGGAGCACATTGGTGGCTAAATTCTACTTTACCTCATCCCCCGAGGCGCGAGTGGAATCCCGGAAAAAATCGCACGGAAAAAATCGCACGGGAAAAAATCGCACCGAAAAGAATCGCACGCGGAAAAAAATCGCACAGAAAAACATTCATGTTTGCGTACACACATGCCTTTTTCCCCAGAAAGCAAAACTTATCTTAAGATTCATATGGGCCTTAGGCAATAAATTGTAAATTCTATTTAATCTTATAAACGAGGTTAAAGAATAAAAAAAGCGCGGGGGTATTATTAAATTGCATTCCCTGTCCCTCTAGATCCGGAAGAGTGGATATATATGATAATTTAACAACTTTTTAGAAATAAAATTTAAGAAAATAGTAAATGCTTGAATACCGATGAGAGATATGGGGATTCCGAAAAAAAAAAAAGACATCGGAAGAAGGGCATTCTTCCAATTCGCGAATCGCAAAATAAAAAATATCAAATAAGGAATTTAGAGAATGATTTTCAATTGATTTGGTACAACATTCATTGTAAAAGGGGGAGGGGAGGGAACTAAGTGCAGGTTGAAAGAAAACAATTGCTTTTATATCATCTTCTTACCAATTTTAATGAAACATTTTATAATCACGCACAATTTGTGAAAAAAATTACAGTAAGTGTCAGACATACTTGGGGGTGGGGGATTAAACAGGGGGGAGTAGAGAGGAAAATAAGATGATGTTTTATACCACTATTTTACCGCATTTAATGATATATTCTATAAAAATCACTTACTTTTTATGAACATCACAATGAGTGTTTTATACACCTGGGAGGGGGAGTAGATGGAAATAAAATATATTCTTCTTTAAACTACCCTGTTATTGATTTAAGAAAGAAAAAAAACTTTGTATAATCATGTACAATTTGTAAAAAACAGATAATGTATAATACTTTTTTTTTTTTTTTTTTTTTTGGGGGGGGGGGTAAAGGAAGGGAGGCACAGCAAAATAAAATGATTTTTCATATCACCATTTTACCGATTTTAATAATATACTAGCGAGCTTCGACTGCTAGCGGGTCAGTATTTTCAAATGAATCACTATAATTAATGAATCACTAACAGTAACTTTTAGTCTTAAGAAAAGAAATTTAATAAAAAATCATTTCTGATCGGGTAAAATGTCGTCCCGGGTCTCCACCCAAGTAGCACAGGAACGTTCTGTGAACGTCTAATAACGGTTTCAATAGTTCAAACACCGTGTTTCGTGTCAAAAGAACGTTCTAAAACACGTTCAGAAATAGTATTATTTAGAACGTTCTGAAAATGTTTGATTTGTACCATCTATAAAACGTACAATTCTAGTTCTATATAGAACGTTCAAGTGTGACACCGTCATAACACGTTCTGTAACAGTGTAATTATAACGAATATGACAAAATGACTTTTTAGTACTATTGGTTGGGAAACTAGGTTAATCATGAAAATTTTTGACTTCAGTTTTTGATTTTTTTACACGTTTTGTGGCGTGAGGAATCCGGAAGTCAAAAGGTTGGTATGGTATCTGTTAATGTGTATCGGCACCTATTAGTGTGATAGCCCGTTAGTTCATGTACACGATATTCATATCTCAAGAACAAATGATTGCAGAGAGATCGGACCAGTTTTAAAATATCACTTATGATATTGATAAGAATCTTATTGAGAGATTTGCAACATTCTAATTTAAAAACTTCGTAAGTTATTCGAAATTTATAATTTTTAGCATGATAGAGAATACAGCATTTTTTACATTTTCAGTTTAACGTTTTGTTAGCACGTCAGTAAAGAATGCTTCTCAATAATCAGTAGCGGTGAGGTGAAAAAAAATTACAAAATTTTAAACTCATGGAAAAATTTTGTGGATTTTGTATTTCAGGAATCAATGTATGTAACTCAACCAAACTTGTTACAATATTAGATCTTGCCCTAAATTGGAGTTTATTTGAATTTCATTTGGGATATATCGTCCGATAGATTGCGGTGCTATGCAATGAAACCCTCCATTTATGGGACAGCTATATCTCAGCTTCTATAGTGTACAAATGCATTAAACTTGATATATTGGCATATATCATCATAACCTCGGCTAATACAATTTGAATGTATACATTGTCCAACAGGTGGCGTTGCTAATCTGCAATTTAATCATTTTAACGGAAAGGCAATATTTTAACTCTTGTGATTTAACAATAAATTTTGTGATACACTGAAGTTATAAGTGAAATCGATTTTATGTAAAGCTTTACTGGTCCATTTTGGATGCACATCGGCCAACAGGTGTCGTGGCTATTTTGCAATTTAATCTCATAACGGAAACGAAAAATCTCAACTTCTGTGATTTATAAATATTGTAAATTTGGTAAGTGAAATTAATGTTACGTAAAACTCAACAGATTGCCTTTGGGTGCATATCGGACGACAGGTGGCACTGCCACGTTCCAATATTTTCCATTCACAGAAAGGCTATCTATCAGCTTCTGTAATATATATACTCACCAAACCTTCTGCGTGACATACATTTGATATATATTATTGATTCAATTTGGCTGTATAACGAGTAATAGTTAAACAGGTTTTTTTTTATTATTATTATTCATAGGATATTGTTTTTCCCCCTAGGAATAAGTATACATCATCCCTGGAGGATGGGGGAGGGGTGGATAAAAATTTTCACTACGATTATCTTTCAAAAGAATTCGATATCACCTTTAAAACGAATAATTAAAACATCGTTTTCTGATGATTTAAAACAAATTTACCGTTTTTTTTTTTTTTTTTTTTTTTTTTTTTTTTTTTTTTTCATTTGTAATAATAATAATAATAATAAACCCTTAGAAAAATACATTTTCTAAGATCTTCTATACAGCATAAAAATGATTGTCTTCTGTCATGAAAATCTATGCATTCCCCAGACCCAGAGTTTAGATACAAAAAACTGATCACGGATGTTATTGAATACGTAATATAGTGCTTTACGCGAGTTTCAAAGAAAATCACGGGAAAACTCCGAAAACCTAAGTCGACGAGCGTGACCAGGAATCGAAACCAACACTTCCCGTCTGTAAGGTTCCAGAGTAGAACCTCGCGGTCTCTAATACTCATCGGGAAGTTACAGAAATGAGTTTTTTCTTCTTTTCTTTAAGCATAATTTTAAACTTTTATTATATTTTATTTATGATTCTATTTAAGTTTAAATGTTACTGATAAATTATCAATATTGATAATGTTGTTAAATCATTACTCTGTTTGATTGTTCTTATTTTATTTTATTTATTTTTACTGAATATTTTGTTCAATACTGAAATATAAACTAAAACAAAATATGCTTTTCCGTTTAATTCGAGATTTTAAAATGGAGAAATAAAGTGATCTCATAAGTTTTTAAAATACTTTATAAAAATTTAAATAATTGTTTAACTCCATTCCATTTTTCCTTAAAATATTGACTATATGTTTTCTACAGCTATAAATGCTTAATAAATTTCTGTTTCATATGTTGAACTTTGAAACATGATTATTGCGGATGCAAGAAGGGAGAGCAGATGATAACATCGACATCTGTGGATTGCATTTATTTAATTTTCGCTGACCGTGCAACTGCAAAGTCAAACGCCAGGCGCCAGGTCTTGGGTAAGTCGTGTCGTTATGTGAGGCGGTAATTTTAAAACATGTAATCTGATTTGTTCAGTTTTAGCGTTATAATGACTAGGATAAGCTTTAGAAAAGATAAAAATGTAATATTTTTAACCTGTAATATTCTCTATGTTCTATTTATTAAAGTCTTATTTTAATATCAATTAAACTATCATTTTCATATCTGCGTAAGTTCTTAAGCCTAACTTTCTATACTTGAAAGCGGCGTTGAATCTCAGAAAAAACTGCTCCTGTTACAGAAAACCGCTTAGAAATTATGGATTCATTTTATTAATTTAGTCTTCTGAGATGGAATTTGTTAAAATAACTATTTTCGTTATTATGTTTCTGAATGAAGTATGAAGAAGTCACAAAGACTTTACAAGATAAGAGCTAATTTTAAGTGAATGCCCTTCCGACTGGTCATTGTGTATTTTAAAATGCTAGTTGGAAGGGTATTTTCTCGAAGAAAATTCTTATCAAGAAAATTAACAAGGTTCGTAATTCTTTTTTTCTTTTCTTTTTAAATTCTGAAGTATTTATTTAATGTTTATATGATAATATATATACAATCTAGGTTATGCAAATTGCATATTTTTAAAATAATATCCTAAGTTTCACCGACTTACAATTTTAAATATCTCTTTACTGTTATTTATTAAATAAAATATATGAAATTGTTTAACTGCATAATAAAACAAAGATTCAATTCAATTTTATTCCACATCTTTATTAAAAAAAAAAGATATTCTGCTTAAAAAAAAAAGGACGATTTAGTATATTATTTATTAATACTAATAATATTTACATTTATCAATTATTTAATATGCCATGATAGCATAATTACATCAAATGAGGTAAAAATTGCGTTGACTCAATTTAAAGAAATTTAAACATTTAAAGAATACGAATTACATTGCCATGTGGAATAAATTTAAATACCTGCAAACATCATTTTTGTAAACTGCTGCTGTAAACTGAAAATATGTATACACACATGTACTGAAATTTAAAAATATGAAGTATGTTAAATATGTTAGAAAAATATTTTTATTAAATATATATATATATATGTATTTAAGTATTTGGAAATTTTTAAAATTTCCTCCTTCTAGCTAATTTTTAATTTTTTGTTTCAATTTCTTATTATTATAAATTAACAATATATTCTAAACTCAATTATATATTATTTTAGCGGTGTATTGGTACATTCATTTTTGAAATTATTTTTTATGTTGGAATATTAAAACTTTCTATGAACTTCAGCATTCAAATATATTTATAAACTATCCATGGACTTACAAAGTAGTACCCAGAAATGTTTAGAATATACAGGGTGCAAAGTCGAGAGCAGGCCTTTATTTGCGCAACAATTGGTCTCAGACGTCCTCCAATAAGAAAATGTATTTTTTAAAAAAATGTAAGAATTCATTATATGACATGTTTAAATTTAAAAAATCAATTTATAAAAATCACAAAAACTGATAATTTTTATACAATTTTCATGACACTAATAGTGAAAGTTGAGTTCCAACCTAAAAAATATAACACAAAAAGTTTCACTTTTGTGCACCCAAAATTGTCTGAGATAGTTAGTTTCAAAATTTAGGATTATTTCACATTTTCTCGGGCTTTATTAAAAAGTCAATGAAAAATTCTTTAATAAACCCAGGGAAAATGCAAACAAAGTCCAATTAGGATTTTTAAACCGATCTCTTATTGAAGGCCTAAATATGTTAGAAAATCCAAACTTTAAATATCTTGTTCCATTTTGGGAGAATAGAAATGAAACTTTTTGTTAGGATGAGTGTCAGTTTTTCTAAATATGACTATAGGGATCTGGGACTATGTAAAAAGCTAGTTTTTGCAATTTTGAAAAAATAGATATTTTAAATTAAAACATGTTATACCACAAATGCTCATATTATTTAAAACATTTTGTAACTGAAACTATATATTTGCGACCAATAGTTGCGGAGATAAAGGTATTCTCGTCACAATGCTTTGCACCCTGTATTTAAAAAAAAAATTAATATATATATATATATATAAATGAATTTTTAATCTTAGTTAAAAGGGCACTGTCCCGAAAGAGTTTAGAAATGACACGCTAGTATAAAACCTATGTAAAATGTTTAGAGAGATTTTTCATTCGCATTTTAATATTTCTGAATTTTGTTTTTTGCACATGATATTTGAAATCAAATCACAAGCCGCCTTTTTATTAAATTTTCGATTTCTCTTATTGTTTGATTGTGATTTTAACAGCAATTTTGGAACTTTGGAAAACTAGGGTATTGTTCTATTTACAACTTTATAATAATAAACCCGTGAAATATCCTTAAAAATTAAATTTTAGTCGGTAGACCTTAAAGTTCGAAGTTTTCAAATACTTTTTTTCCATATATTTTACTAATTTCGTAAATTAAAAATACTTCTAGAGATATTGCGAATTTTTGTAAAAATACTGAAAAATTCTTAAAATCTCCGCCTCCCATCGGTTCCTCCTTATCTGCGTGATTGATTAGACAGTTCCCACTCTTTTTCATCCCTCTACCCCAGTAACAAAGCAGGTGCTTGTAGTGTGAGAGGGGGTGTTTAACAAAAAGGAAAGGAGAGCAAAGATTGTTATTTCCTCACAAGTGCACTTTTAGAGTCAAAACATTTCGTTCCTAAATTTCTTCATTTGAGTCGTAGTTTTTAATTTAAGTTACATAATTTTTAACAATATTAATATAATTCCTCCCCTTGCCTTTTCGGACTAAGAAACATACAATTTAGGATTTTACTATTAAAAGTTAAACAAAAGAAAAAAAAAAAAAAACTGTATATTTATGAAAATATAAAGACTTTATTTTTTTTTTAATTAATTAATTAATTTTTTATTTTATTTATTTAGTTTTTGCGGGAGGTTGAAAAGAACAATCGCAGGCTAAAAAGAAAAGCTAACCAAAAAGTATTAAATTTTATATACTGGAAATTTAAAAAGAGAAAAAGTAAAAGTATTGGTATCGTTATTAGAATGAAGGCGATTGACTGCACTAGGGTCCTAGGCCTGAGGGGAGGGGCCCTCTGTGTGCAATGGGGGGGGGGGACTTTCTAAGGGCTTACCTCGCATTTATTCGTCTTTCGGAAAAAACCAAGGAAAACTCAGAACGGCTAGGCTGACGAGTGCGACCTGGGATCGAACCCGGCACTTCACGTCTACCAGCTTCGAGGACAGAATCTCTCAGCCGCTGGTTGGCCGAAAAAAGGAAGGAGATTCTTTATTTAGATGAGTATTTTTTTATTATATGTTCTTTCCAGGAAGTAAAGGAATAGCCAAAAGACGAAAAAATAAAAGTAAAAAATTCCCACTTTGACTCATGGACATTCAATTTGACATTTCACTGGAAAAGTAAAGTTTGAAAAATTCTTTTTAAATTCAAGGGAAGATGCCATATTGGTGGAGGGTAGACGGGCAGGGAAATACAAAATACATTTTATAGCGATTATTCGTTACCTTGCCTTTTCAGACTAAGGTACACAATTTAGAATTTTACTATTGGGGGATTAAAAATAAATAAATAAATAAAAAAAGCTGTATATTTTCGGATATTCGTATGAAAAGAATAATAGTAGGCTAAAAAAAGTAACCAAAAAATATTAAATTTTAAATGCTTGAAATTTAAAAAGATTAAAAGAAAAAAAAAAAAAAAAAAAAAGAAGAACAAAGGTGCTTTGTCTTTTTACTTTCTTCTGTACTCAATAGAAGAAAGTTTTGGATTTGTAAAAATTTTCTATTTTCTTTTGATAGATTTACACGTTTTGAAAGATCCAGAACGCGATTTATCTATTTTTAGGAAACGTCTGTCTGTGTGTGTGAGATAAAAATTTCATTCCAATTATGTCCCAGGAACTACTGCTCAGATTTACCTATAAATTTATATGTAGTTCAATCTTGACATAAACTGAAGCCTATCAATTTTTTGTGCTAATCGCTCAACAGGTGGCACTTTTACACAGCAATTTTCACAATATCAGGGAATGCTATATCTCATGAACTACTGCGTAAAATTTGATATAAGTGCATATGTCGATGCACTTTGACATGAGTTAATGCTTATTACATTTGGTGTCAATAGTTCAACAGGTGGAGCTACTATAAAGCTATTTCTGATATTTTAGGGAAAGCTTTATCTCAGGAATTAATGCACAGATTTACATATAAATGTATATGTAGATTCACCTTAACCTAACTTAATGTCTATCAACTTTTGATGCCAGTCCCTCAATAGGTGACGCTGTTATACTATGATTTCCGCAGTTTACAGAAGGCACTATCTCTGGTTCTGTTGCGTATAGTCGAACTAAATTTGATATGTAAAAAGGCAGAGATTTAAAATGCTGAGTCAATTTGGGTGCATATCGGCCGACAGGAGGCGCTGCTTTATTGAAAATGTCCCCGAGAACAGGATGTACGCTATCTGCACGGTAAAAATTTACTCACGTTGGCTATTTCGTGTAATACGTCTCTAAGATGAAAGAAAGTCAGCATTCAAAATGTGAATAATAATAATAATAAATAATTTGTATTGCATAAATTTCTATAGGAAAATACAGAAGAAAGTTTTTTTGCTAGCCACAACATACTAGTTTTAAATGAGTGTTTTTCCTTATCTGTCACTTTTCAAGACATAAAGGAGAAAATAAAAATAAAATTTCCAGCTTCGACTCACGGACACTCAATTTTGACATCTCACTGAAAGAGTAAAGTTTAAATAATTCTTTATAAACTGAAAGAAGAAGGCCATATACTGACGGAGGGGAGGGAGGGGGGGGGGGTAGTGTGCTAGAGAAATAGAAAATACAATTTATAACTTCAACCTCTTCTCCACCTAGATAACTATGTCTCATATACTACAAGTAAAACCGCTTATGTATATTTTAAAAACATCCAACAAAAATAAACTTTCAGTTGGGGGTCAACACTGATGACGTATCAAAAAAAATAATCTTTTTTTATTTTTTTTCTTCAGAGCGTGCTACCCAGGTTGAAGAAAACATGAGACAGAGAGGAATTTCATTTGGGTAACATGCCTTTTTTATTTCCGGATGAATATTTCATTTCTTTCAAAACGTGTTGCGTTTGTTATTTAATTAGAATACTAGTAAGAAAATTTTATTTACATTTTGTTTAATAATAATGCAAAAAAAAAAAAAAAAAAAAAAAAAGTTATAAAATGGTACAGAAACAAATGTTAATAAATAAATATATATATGTATATTTTTAAATGATTGCAGTGAGAAATTTAGAACAACTGGGGCAGCATCATTTCAAGCGCGGCGAGATCTATATATGTATCTTTTATATATTTTACAATTTCTACAGAAATCGGTAAAGAACAAAATACTTCAAGTTTAATTGTTCAAATATAGCGCGAAATAGTTCAGAATAATTTTTCTCTGTGTGATTATATATATATATATATATATAATAAGACAAATGATACTCGTATTCATACAGCAGAGAGCTAAAAAATAACAGCTGTAGATAAATAAAATAAGACTAATATCTATTAGTATGTATATATAGGGGGGATTTTGAGAGGTACTCTTCCTTTCCATAAATGACCGGACACTTTTGATTTCAGGTGTTTTTTTTTAATATCTCAAAAAGTTCTAGATAAACCATCTTGAAATTTCAGGAATGTGATGAACATGCTATACTCCACATATTTTAGTTAAAGTTTTTGCCGAAAGTGAAAGGAGGACCAGTTAAAAATTAAAGAAAAGTGAAACTGTTTGGGATCACCCTGTAAAAAGTAATGCTTGAAACCTGTGAAAACAAAATCTGGTGTGAAACAACCACATGACTTCCCTTACCCACTATTACACGTATTATTTGGACATTTTTGAGATAATGTGATCAGAAGACATAGAATTGAGCTAATGAAATAGACAACAAAAAATTTTCCAGTAAGAGAAAGTTGATACACGTTTGCCGTAAACGCATGAAAACGTAACGACATAAAATAGAGTTTACATACCAAAGGGGGGGGGGGGGGGGAGGGATAATAATAATAGCTTTTTTTTTTTTTTTTTTTTTTTTTAATGATACACCAATTTTCGAGATCTAAAGCAGATCTACTTGATCAGGATGACTATTAATTTTCCTGTAATAACCACGTAAAGCACGAGAAAGGATATCTAAAATGGGTTTATGCAACAGTTTTAAAGAAAGTCGTTAGAGCCGTTTTTGAGACACTGATTTTTACCAAAACTTGGCATATTAATTTGTTGACCGAAAAAAAACAATTACATACAAATGGATATTTAAAAGAAGGTTAATATTGCAAATTTGAAAAAAATCCATACAGCTGTTTTGAAAGGAATCCACTCTCAGTACCTGAAATTCAGCTATTTATACAGGAAGCCTATCAATTTTCCTGAACCAACTATATCATTCGAAAGGACATCTAATAGAGTGTTTATATAGCAACTTTGAAGAAAATCGTTAGAGCCGTTTTTGAGATTCAGATTTTCGTCCCCACTTCCGGTTTCGCAAATCTCCCTTCCGGTTTTCCAATTTTCTTCAAAATTTGGAAAATTCATCTGTACACTAGTTCTGCTTTATTTCTGAAGTTTCGTAGCTGCATCTTTATTAGTTTTGGAGATATGACAGTCAGAAGATTCCCTTTCCCCCCCCCCCCCCCCACACACACACACACTGACCAGTTGCCAAAAAGCACTTTTTTTAGACTCAGGAGACCTCAAAACATGTAAATCAGGTGAAATCTCGATATCGAATTTCGTACCGAATACAGTACTTCCATTACCTACGGTAAACGAGTAATGGAAGTAAAAAAAGCTTTTTTTTTTCCCGTTATATCTCCATGAATATATGTGGTAGCCTCATAAAAATTTATACAGATAATGAGAAAGATCTTCTTAATCACATGCTTCAGCCAAAACGCATTTAAAGCATTATTTTTTAAAGTGTGGTTGAAAATATTTTGTCTGTTGTTTAATTTTTTACTTGTCCCCTTTTCCTCTTCAGGACGCAACTTTTACTGATATAGATGAGATATAACATGTTTTCTACACTACTAAAGTTTCAAGAAGACTAATAAAGAATTTTTTTTAGATTTTTGACAAAACGCCTGAATTCGAAAGTGTCCAAATACTTATTGGTAGATAGTGTATATATATATGTGTGTATATGTTTGCAAAGGTACCAATCGTATTCATATACTTCAGTTTTCTTTTGAAAAGTACTGCTTTCATTTTCCAGTGGTGTAATTGCTGTGTAATTTTCTACAGTTTTTCTTTTTAGACACGATTTCTAATCAATCAATTCCTGTCCCCTCTTCCTCCTCATCTTACATGTTTATTTTATATTGAACTTCGTAAATATGTTATTTAATTATTTTATGTATTTGTTTATTACAGAGACTAGTCAAAAGTTTGAACATATGACTTTCTGTTTTTGAAAAACATTTGAAACCGTTACGGAATTTGAGTGTTAGATAAAAACATTTGTACATAAATACATAAAATCTTTTTTCTAAAATTATGTACTTTCAACAATAATGTTTAGAGATGGAAATTTGATCTTCAAATTAAATACATAGCATGGGTAAAACCTATTATGAAATTTCAAGTCTGGAAAATACCTAAAATCTTGCTAATTCATCTACCGACAATTTGCTTAATTTTTGCTCTATTCAAATGAGATTTTGACAAAACGTGCTAAATATGTCTAGCTGTCAACCTGTGCAATAAAAAGTTTTCTATTTTTCGCACATGCGTAATATAATATTTACTAAAATTGCTCATATCTCAACGAATATTACAAATGTTAATTTTATGTTTTAGAATTATGCATTTGTAATGTTTTGTCAGTTTTCTGCAAGGTTTGTAAAATTTTATGGGAATTTGTTCTAGTTACACGCAAAAAATTGTCAAAAAAAAAAAAAAAAAAAAAAAAAAAACTATATCTGCCTGAATAATTGTGCAATTCACGCACCAAAACATCCGAATATTGTTACGTTACATATGCAATTGTGCAATGTATTAAAGTTACAAGTCATTTGTAGCTTTTTATGATGCAGAGTGATCCAAAGTATTTTCGCTTTTCTATAATTTGTGGTTGGTCCCCTAATTGCACCTTGGACTGAATCGAGAAAAAATGCGTTTTTAAATCTTCTTTGCATGTGTGAAATAATTCCAAGCCATTTTGTCTAGTATTTATATATTTTTTTTTTTATTGAAAAAAATGTCCCCCTCTCCCCCTCCAAAAAAAAAAAAAAAATATATATATATCTAATAATCTGATTACCTTGTGTATATTAAAAAAATATATAAATAATAAATATATATATTGTATAAAAATATACATCTAATAATCTGTTTACCTTGTGTATATTAAAAAAATATATAAATAATAAATATGTGTATTATATAAAAATATATATCTAATAATCTGATTACCTAGTGTATATTAAAAATTATATAAATATATAAATATATATATTGAATATTCTTTTGAATTAGGCCTATGTTGCGTATTGTATATTTCCTAAAATACTGAAAAATATTTCTATACAGCATAGTTTGGGCAAAATGGGTGAGCATTTGTATAATGCATGCAATATACTTTTTTTTTTTTTTTCCAAGTATATTGACCATCTTTTCCAATGTCATTATCAGAAATAATATTTTTAATATAATTCTAGTTCTGTACACTGACTCATTCGTGAGATAATCTTTAGAAAGCGAAAATTTGCCCTATGCTGTCATGTTAATATATATTTTTTTTTTCTACCTTGTTTTGGATGCTGTGAATGTTTCGGGCCTTGGCACAAAGAGATATTTAGCTGTTGCTATCTTTGCGACAGAAAAAATTCACTTTGAATGTTTCGTATTCTACCAGGCCCTTGAAAAAGTTAGAATACAAATATGCTGTTATCTAAGTACAATTTGTTTTATTTCATTTTGCTTTAACTTTATTTCATTTTTCATTTGGCAGACTTTGATATTGATGGTATTAACTGTTTGAATTACTAATAAAATTTAATAAATTTTATATTACTACTGAATGCTACGGTTATATATATATATATATATATCATTTAACTTGTGAAATTTTAAAGTAAAAATTTCAAAATCCATATAGTTCGTGCCATTATAATAAATAACATTTTAGAATATATCTGACTTATTTGCGCTTGCTCGTTTTTTATACAATATTTATAAAACAAGATGTAGACCTATGCCCCTATGTTAAAAAAAAAAAAAAAAAAAAATATTAAATATCGAATAATTCCCGAAATTTCGAGAAAGAATTTTAAAACTCAATAGAATTTATGCCAGTATCCCAAAAAATATTTTAAAACTGGTCCGACGACTTTATAATGATTCCTTCTTCAGAATATATTAGTTTACTAACTAACGTACAGCCAGACACATTTATGGTTCAACCATACGTTTTAAAGGTATTGGCGAGCTCTTTTGAAAGATACCCATCATGAAAATTTACTCCCATCAAGGGGGGGAGGCGAGGCTCGTGCACATACAAAACTTTTTTCCCAGTTGACTATCTCTATTATAAATTATTCTTGTAAATTTCATAATGTTTATTAAAAAATAATTTCCTTATGCACATTTATACAAAATTTTGTCCTATACCACCATATTAAAAATTTAGAAAAAGCGGGATGGCAACGCAACCTATAAGACAATTTTTACCAAAAGTTGATAGGCACTAATTTATATCAAGGTGCAACTACATACCAATTTGTATGAAATTCTTTGCAGCAGTTCCTGAGATAGAGTTGCCACAAAATTTTCTCTCTCACACACACGCAGACAGACAGATAGACATTTTCTAAAAATGGTCCAATCGTGTTCTACATCTCTCAAAACGTGTAAATCCATCAAAAACCCGAGGTCGAAAATTTTTACGAATCCGATACCCTCTTCTATTGAATATAGAAGAAAGTAATAAATAAATTTCAAATAACTCACGAAGTTTTCAAAGTAGAATTTTGAAATAACTATACGGTCAATGCCATTATGATAAATAATATGTTAAATGCAATCCTACATTCTACTATTACATTCTTATACACTGCTTCATTCTTGAGATAATCTTTACAAAGGAAAATTTTGCCCTATGCTGTCATGTTAAAAAATATTACATTTCATTTAACTCATGCAATTTTAAAGAAGAATTTTCAAATTTCATATAGTTCATGCAAATATCATAAATAATATTTTAGAATTTATCCGACTTCTTTACGCTTATTCATTCTTGATACAAGCTTTACAAAGCAAAATGTTGAGCCTACGCCATTATGTTAAAAAAATTTTAAATTTCGAATAACTCCCAAAATTTTCAAAATACAATTTTCAAATTTAATGGGGTTAGTATACCAGTATTCTAAAAAATATTTTAAAACTGGTCCGATAAGTTTAGCATAGGAGCCCCTTGGCAGCTTTTAAACTGTTGTTGTCATTTTGGCGATGAATTAAATTGTTATCGCAATTGCGTAAGTAAAGATCTTGGCTAGAAACATCGGAGCTACGACGGTGCCAAATTTCAAAATTCGTCAAGGAGTTCTAAACTGAATCAATTTTTTTAGCACGATTTTTCTCAAATTTAATTATTTAAAAGAAAATGTGTGTACATTCAGTTTTTATTCGATATAAAAAAGAAATATATTTGAATATATATAAAGGTCAATTTTTAAGTCTTTTATGTTTTTCCTCAATTGTTACTTGTTTTTTATTTTACTCTTTAATTATGAGCAGGACAAAAAAAAAAAAGAAAAGAAAAGAAAAGAAAGAAAGAAAAAGGAAAAGGCGCGCGCGCTTGCTTAGATACTTTCATTTTTCTTTTCAAAAATCACCAATTTTAAAATTTAAACGTAGGGATTTAACAGAGAGTATTATTTGCCGGATATATCTGAAACACTGATGTCAGGTGGATACCGATATGCGGCATTCGGCAAAATCGCTATTCGTTTCGTCCTTATTTTTAAATGATTAAATTGAACAATTTCCAAATATATATATAATTTTTTAAATTCCTCCTTGTAGATATTAACTTTTTTAATTTTTATGGCGTAGTTTTGAAGTTATGCAAATTACAGATCATGAATAATAAAATCATTCTGTGCATAGTCTTTATACTTTTAATAATTTTTTAATAGTTAAACTTATGTTACAAAATTTCTTTATTTTTAGAAATTTTCATTTTCATTTTCATTTTTTTTTTTTTTTCTTTAACTATGTTTAATCTTTTTCCATTTATTTTAATTTATTAGAAATTGACATCACTATTTTAGAAACTTTATTTGCAGTAATTTAAAAAAATGTTAATTATAAATATTTTAAATAGAATTTCTCAGCTAACTAATCATAATAAATGCATGCAAGTTTGCTTTTATTTTTTTCAACTTATAACAATAACAATAATAATAATAATAATAATAAATGTATCATTCTATACTGAGGCTGTCCAGTTTCTTTAGTACAATCCGCGTTTGTAATGATCGATAGATGGCGCTCTCTGAACACTGCAGTTGTTAGTAAATATAACAGCCACGTGTAATTATTATTCTTTCTCCGCCATTTCATCATGGAAAGTCGATTGCATAATATGAGGATATGCAGTGGTGTGATAATTTCACCTTAGCCCACCAGAGGGCGAGCATTTCATTACAATCGCGGATATTTCTGATATTCATTTTAATTATTTAAAAATAATAATAATTGCACGTTCGTTTTTTATTTATTTTTATTTTATTTTTTGACACAAAGAAAAATATATTTACTTAGATATTCATTTTTGGCATCAACTTTTTTTTTTCTTTTTTATAATTTTAAAGTGGGTTTTTTATTACTTTTTGAATCAATTATCCGGTTGAACTAATAAATACGGCATTAGCTAGATTTACCGTTCTATACTGTAGCTATTCCATTTAATTAGAACGAATTTTCTAAATTTTATTTTAATTAATAATGTAGTCATAATAATTTCACTTTTTTTTTCCGTTATAAAAATAAGTATAATTACGCATACATTTTTGGCATTAATTTCTTTCTTTACATTTTTTTAAAAATAATTTTCTGAGTTTAAGTAGGATTTTTATTACTTTTGAACCAATTATTCGATTGAACACAAAAATACAGAATTACCTAGATTTCGTTTTAATACATAAATGTTCCAATTTTTGATATAATCCGGACTAAAAATCCGTATAGATACAGTTACAATCGTTTAGCTCTTTATATTTAGATGACAAAATAAAAAAGTTTTGAACGCTCATTCAAGGTAATAGATAAAAATTGGTAACGAAGACAAAATCGCTATCTGAAAGAAATTGTTCGACCTGTCTTACTACTACTACTAAGGTGCCTCGATAAGTAATATAGGCACCCTAACTACTACTACTAGTAGTAGTAATAATCAGGGCCCAACTATGATTTTTGGAGGCCCGGGGCACTGATTCTAGTTGGAGGCCCCTTACCCTACTCTAAAGATTTCACCAAAAGGACCAGTTCTCAAAAACAAAAATAAATAAATAAATAAAGTGCATTTTTTAAAATTTTCCTTCAACTACACCTTCTATTTCCTCATTTTTTTAGTAACCTATAACAAAATCATTAGTTTTATGTTCAAGACAAATGAAAAACTGAAGTACATTGATCAGCCAATGTTTAGGAAATTAGTCACAAAATTTAATAATTGTTTATGCTCGCTAGTAAAATATAAAAATTTAATCAATTTTTGTTTTTAATAGACATATAATGAAAAAAAAAATTATACTATTACTTCTCAGTTTTTGGAAATGAGGCCCCTTAAATTTGGAGGCCCTGGGCCAGTGCCCCGTGTGCCCGTGCCATAATCTGGCCCTGGTAATAATAATAACCTGTGATACTATATATATATATATATATATATATATGAATCAATACTATACATATATGCATGTATACATGTGTTTTTACATGCATTCATTACATAATATTGAGGTTCGTTCAATAACGCGCTGTCTTTTTATCAAAAGACAAATCAGTAGTGAGGGAGTTTCTTGACCACCCTTTTGTATAATTGACTGCTTTTGGGGGGACGAAAATAACCCCGCCTCTGTGATTATCATTTACTCTCATATTGACAGCCGAAATAGTTAACGTCCCTAATTGGACAAAAAATGTCACACTAGATTAAAGGCGGGGTAAGTTTTGTACTTCAACTGAGCCAGTTTTTTAGTTTCATTTTCTACAGCAGGGAGTTGAACGGAAACGAGGCAGTGCCCTTAAAGCCAAGCAACAGATATAAGATCCCTGAAACCACATAGGTCAATGAGAAGGAAATTACAACAAATTTAAATAACCTGGGGTGGCTGATTGTGATTTATTGAAACATTTATTTTTTATTTATTGATTTTTTTTTCTTCAGTCTAACTTCAGTCTAATCATAAATTTATTCCTATATAGTTAGTTACAATTTTAATAATTTTGCCGGTGCGTAAAAACCACATGAAACTCAAATCAAAAGATACAAACAAGCAACGAGGAAATAAAAAATTAAGACAGCACTTTAAAAATTTTTTTAGGAAAAGCTTAGAATGATAGGAAAAAAAAAAAAAAAACTCGTCAGGGGTGACCCTTTTCGTCGTTGAGCACCAATGTACGATTTCGTTCGTTAGCAGCTATAATAGCAAATTGCTAGCGGGCACCCTATCGTACAAGAAATTAATTGAAGTTAGAAATGAAGAATAAATTGGAATAAATTATTTACTTCAAGATATCAGAGAATCAAACAGAAAACAACCATGAAAAACAAACATTAATTATAGGATGACGCATTCGGAATCACAAGGATTAAAACAAGCAAAATAAATCAAGAGTTTAGTTGTACATAGCAGATGAAGAATAATGATACAACACAGCAACAGGGATATAAATTACTTTTTTTAAATTCAAATAATGTTTGAGAAATTTTAATATACTTACTATTCCTTTAATTTCAACGTATATGCATGAAAAATTCCATATTTTATGACAGTAATTCCCAAAAAGTGTCATAACATGTCTATATCCCTTAAAAAATTCCTTAAATTTTTGCATTTTAAAAAAATTTCTTTTTTCCCCTAATCTGAAGATAATGACGTTATAGTATTAATAACGAAACTTTGAATAAACACCATAAAATGCAAGAACTCGCAACTGCTACAAACAAAGCACGGCTTCTACAAACAAAGGGGCAACGCATTCAACAAACTCAACGTGCTTGTTTGCAGCTCTCGTGCCTACAATGTTCGCCTGATGAAGGGTTGACCCGAAACAGTTGGTGCTAGTTCTTGCATTTTATGGTGTGTATTCAAAGTTTTGTAATTAATACTACAACATCATTATCTTCAGATTAGGGAAAAAAAAGAAATTTTTTAAGTTATAAAGAGACGTTATGACACTTTTTGGGGAAAATTGTCATAGAATATAGAATTTTTGATGCATATACGTTGAAATTAAAGGAATAGTAAGTATGTTAAAATTTCTCAAACATTATTTGAATCGAAAAAAAAAAGTAATTCATATCCCTGTTCATATGTTGTATCATTATTCGTCATCAGCTATGTAATTTTTACTTCTAAACGCTCGTACTGAGGTAATTTTTTATAATGACGTCATATTTTTTTTTTTTTTTTTTTTTTTAACTACACTGTTTTAGAACGTTTACAGTACGTTTTCTGGAACGTTCTGAAAATGTGTATAACGTTTTGAAAACGTTCTAAAACCGTTTAGAACCTTCTGAGACCGTATATATAGAACGTTCTCAGAACGCTTCTATAACACCGATGGTGATAGTTACACGTTCATTGAACGTTCTCTGAACCGTATTATTGTACGTCTTCAAGATGGACAGATAGACGTCTATAACACGTTCAAAGTGAACGTTCTTAGAACGTGTTTGCAGAACAATTTTTGAACGTTCAGAGAACGTTTCGGTGCTGCTTGGGCACTGCCTTCGGCAGCGCAGTCCCGTGCGCGCTGAGCGTGCACAAGTTAAGGGATACACGCGCTGCGCGCGCGTATTCCTTCCCTGACCCTTCGTGCCCCCCCCCAAAAAAAAAATCATTTCTGATCGGGCAAAAACTCACACCGGGTCCCCACTGCCTTCGGCAGCGCAGACCCATGCGCGCGCACGTGTGAAGGTATATGTGCACTGCTCGCAAATATTTCTTCTCAAATTAAATTTTTATTCTTAAGAAAAGAAAAAAAAAAAAAATCATTTCTCATGGGGTACAAAGTCGGCCCGGGTCCCCACTGCCTTCGGCAGCGCAGTCCCGTGCGCGCTGCGCGCGCATCACTTAAATAATATACGCGCTGCACGCCCGCATTCCTTCCCTGACACTTCGTGCCCCCTAAAAAAATCATTTCTGATCGGGTGAAAAATCACACCGGGTCCACACTGCCTTCGGCAGCGCACACCCATGCGCGCTGCGCGCGCACGTGTGAGGGTATACGCACGCTGCGCACACGTATTGCTTCTCGAATCAAATTTTTATTCTTAAAAAAAGAAAATTAACAAAATTATTTCTCATCGGTTAAAAAGTCGGACTGGGTCAGCGCAGTCCCGTGCGCGCTGCGCACGCACAAGTTAGGGGATACGCGCGCGGTGCACGCCTATTTCATCCCCACCCTTTCAGCCCCTTCTAATAAACCTACGTATACCAGTTTTGAACGGTCTTACTCAATTAGCTGAGATGCAAAAGAACACCTAATCAGGACGCCTCAAAACGTGTAAATCTGCTGAAAACTTTCGATAATATAAAAGAACTTTAAAATATCTTTCGAATGATGTATTAAAAATAATTTAATCATGATTAGAAATTGAAATATTGAAATTTGAAAATATTACAGCGCCATCTGGCGATAGAAATTTCTGTATTCCACTGTTCGATCCCAAATCAACAAAGCTTTCTAATGATGTATTACTTATGAAATTATTTTAATTAGTAGTTGAGATACAAAAGAAAACTGATTCAGGAGACCTCAAAACGTGTAAATCTATTGAAATCTTGAATTTATTTTCGATAATGTAAAAGTACTTTAAAATGTGTATCGAATGACGCATTAAAAAAAAATAATAATCATGATTAGAAATAGAAATATTGTAATTTAAAAATATTACAGCGCCATCTGGCGGTAGAAATTTCTGTAATCTACTGTTCGATTCCAACTCAACAAAGCTTTCAAATGATGCATTACTTATGAAATTTTTTTAATTAGTAACTGACACAAAAGAGAAACCCATTCAGGACACCTCAAAACTTTTTAAATCAGGAGAAATGTCGAAATATCGAATTTCTGTAATCTACTATTCAATTCCAAATTAACAAAGCTTTCAAATGATGTATTACTTATGAAATTATTTTAATTAGCAGTTGAGATACAAAAGAAAACCCATTCAGGACACCTCAAAACGTGTAAATGAGGTGAAATCTCTAATTCCACTTTCGACACTTTAATTAGTAGCTGAGATACAAAAGAAAACCCATTCAGGAGACCTCAAAACGTGTAAATAAGCTGAAATCTCGAATTCCACTATTGCGATGCAAAAGAAAACCTAATCAGGAGACCTCAAAACGTGTAAATCGGGTGGAATCTCGAATTCCCCTTTCGATAATGTAACCGTACTTTAAAATGTGTATCGAATGACATATTAAAAAAAAAAAAAGTTAAACATAATTAGAATTTTAAATATTGAAATTATAAATTATTACAGCGCCATGACACCTCAAAACGTGTAAGTCAGGTGAAATTTCGAATTCCATTATCTACGGTTGTCGGTTAATGGAAGTAAATAGAAAAAGAAATATTTTTACCTTAAGTTTGTGTCGTTTTGAAACTCGCATCCTCTTTCGACAGATAAAATGTGCTTCGATTAAAGATAAAATTTAATTTGCAATTAAAATGTAAATCTTTTGTTTATTGACGAAAATCGATGAAATTTTAACAGGAAGTTTGTTTTGTGGTGTTAAGATTGTATACTAATTCAAATGTGCGAATTTTGAAAAATTGAAGAAAATAGAAAATAGTAATTTTTAATCCCAGTACAAAATTACATGACCTCATTAAACACCAGATGTTTTTTCTTTCCGTTCAAGATCGTCTGCCAAGTTAAAATGCTTGTGATTTGTTGCCACCATTTTTGTTTAGTTTAGTTAATTTAAAAAAAATCTAATTGTCCGATCAATAAGCTGTTTACACCATCGGATTGAGAAAAAAAAGCCCTTTCCAATGGTATCTTGTTTGTAACAATACGAATGATATTTCTAATTAATTTTCTACTTTTTCCGTAAAAATGTCGCTTTTTAAGCATTTAATCATGAATTCTGGGTCATTTTTCGGTAGACATGGGTAGACATTTAATTAATATCTCCGCTAATTAGGGTCGCATCGCTTAGCGAAATATCGCGATGTCGAGATGAAGAAATTCTGCGTCTGTCGACACCGGTTTCGAAGCGCTGCGACCATTAGCGCCGGAGCTTTAGCTATGACAAGGCATTTCTCACAGACAGACAGACAGACAGACAGATGCGTACAGATTTTAATAATATAAGGAGATTCTGTAACAATCACTTGCTTTTTATGAAAATCACAAATGCGTGCAATACATACAAGGGGGATGAAGGGGACGCAGATTTAAATTTTATAAATTTAAATTTATATCAATTTAAAAAAAATCTTAGTGTGTATACATCTTACTGTTTAAGAAAAATTACTGTGAGTGTTACACATATCTGGGGAGCAGAGTGAAGAAAATGGTTGTTTTTATTTAACTTTGTTATTTACATGAAACTTTATGTACGACTATTACTTACATTTTATTAAAATTATAGTGAAAGTTACCTGTACGTGTAAATTTTCTTAATTATTCAATGATATTTATAATGAATTTTATTAAAATGCAAAATATAGTGATATAAACATTTATTTTCTTTCCTTCTGTGCCCTCCACCCCCCCCCCCCCCAGACATATGTAACTTCACTGTAATTTTTCATTAATAATAAGTGATATTTACACAAAATGTCAATTAAAAAAAAAATGGATAATAAGTGTTGTTTAAAAAGATTATTTTATTTTTCATCTCCCCCCCCCCCTTATTAACTGCAGGTAACTTTCACTATAATTTTAATAAAATGTAATTCATAGTACAAAGTTTCATATAAATAAGTAGCATGGTGTTATAAAAACAACGATTTTCTTCACTCTGCCTCCCCCCACCATCCACCCCTTAGTAAACCGTCCAGATATGTGTAATACTCACTGTAAATTTTTCTTAAACAGTACGTTGTATATACACATAGTTTTTTTTTTTTTTTTTTTTTTTTTTTAATCAATAATAGGGTAGTTTAAAGAATAATATATTTTAATTCCATCTGCGCCCCCTTGCCCCCCCCCCCCCAGGTATATAATATGTACATTCATTGTGACATTCACAAATTGTACGTGCTTATACAAAGTTTCATGAAAATCGGTAAGAAGGTGATATAAAAACAATTGTTTTCTTTCCATTTCCTGCTAGCCCCCCCCCCTCCTTTTTCTCAGATAGAAAATAAATGGTGTACCAAATCAAATGAAATTCTAAAAATGTAATCTGAAAGTCATTCTTTAAATTCCTTATTCTATATATATTATTTTGAATTTGCGAAATGAAAAAATGCCCTTTTATCCGGGATCCCAGACCGACATATATTTTCTAAAAATGGTCAAATCGTTTTCTGGAGGTTTCAAAACGTGAAATTCCATCGAAAACCGGAATTTGAAAATTTTTATGTATCCAATACTTTCTATTGAATTAAAAAGAAAAAAAAAATTAAAATGCAATAACTTAATTTGTGATGCTTCAGATGATTGATTATAAAAGATATTTTGTAATTAATGCCTATCTTCAATGTACAGTCGGCTGCAAAATTATTCGAGCACTAGCCAATAATTCCTATGTTTAAAAAGTACACTTAAGACTGTTTTGCTAAGTAAATCCTTGTCGAATCATGTTCTTAGACTGATTAAGAACATAACTCGAGAAGGATTTATTTAACAAAGCTGTATTAAGTGTACTTTTTTTTGGCAAGGATTTTTGCTAGTGCTCGAATAATTTTGCAGCCGACTGTAATCATCACTTATTATTAAAGCAATCGTAGTAAGTATTAAAATTTAATTATTATATTAGAAAAATATAAATTCATAATACTTCATTAAATAACTACTATTAAATAACAAACTGAATTTACCTTTGAAAACGTTAAAAATTTTAAAATATTATTATTAATTATTATTTTATGTAATAATATTACATAAAAATTCACTTGTCTAGACTAAATTTGCACGAATCAAAATTGTGTATTAAAATTTCGATTGTATGTCTTTTTAATATTTTATGTCAAACCTTTCAAAGAGGTGTATTGTATAATATACTTTTGTCTTCATTTCTTTACATCTTTTTATACAACGACAAGATTCTTCTAGAAATGAAAGCAAGCTTTTAACATCTGTAAAGGAGGTAAAGTGGAGTTTTCTGTATTTGAAAAGAAGAAAATATCACAAATTCTGGCCTTTTAAAATCTTCCTTATCTATTCAATGTTCAAAGAGTAGGCAGTAGGGCTATAAAGAGAAGGACCACTATATAGATTATGATTGTAAACTGTGAGGTGAGAATACAAAAGCAGAAGTTGGAATAGGAGAGGGTAACTCAATGACATTACCTGATGAAAGAAAAACTGGAAAAACTCCCCCCCCCCCGCACACACACTGTTATCCTTTCAGGAATGTCATATGTATAGGGAAATAGATTGCAACAGCTATTAGACGTATTATAAGCGGCAACCAGAGAGTTATCCTGCTATGTAACTCTTCACCTTCTTTTATTATCAAGTCAGGTCAGAAAAGATACAGTACAAAAAAAAAAAAAAAACTACAAATATTTTACAGCTATTGAATTTTAGTATAAAAATGTTTCAGGACAATTTGTATGAAGCTGGGACATTATTTTAAACCCTTTTAGCCTATTTTAAAAGCGTAGAATATTATTATTTTTTATTTATATATTTAATTTACGAATCGTCTTTTATACATAATTGATGGCAAAAACTTTGTAAGTTCCTGTCATGAAATGGAATTAATGACGTCTATCTCTTGTGAAGAGATATCCTCTATCTTTCACCCATCACACCAATTTTAAAATATCATTTATAATATTAGCAAGAAAATATCGAATTTCAATATTCCAATTTTAGAACTTGAAGGTATTCAAAATTTAAGATTTTCTTAACACATACAAAGACTATAAAATCCTTGTAGGATTACATCTGAAAATCAAGTGGTGAAGATGATTGAGAGAAAATGACTATCGCTGGCTTTCATTTGTTATATACGCCAATATCAGAGATTCTAGGAAGAACCTGCTTGCTGTTATCGCTAAGAATACAATGTGCAATTTTTGAAAACGCCACCAGAAATTCACTTGCAGATTTTTCTCTTGTAGTTTGTTCCCCCATTCCGCTCAACAATATTTGTTAACTCTATAATGTAAATTGGTCATATTCATCCTTTTATATATCCTTCGAATTTTTAATAAAATTAACTTTTATTATTTGAACACTGGGTACGACTTCTGTTTATTTATTTGTTTATTTTGTTATTTAATTAGCGTTTAGGGATTTTATTACTCCCAAATATGACAATTAAATATATTCTACAGTAGCCTTATTAGTGGGATATTTCAGCCTGTGAATGTGATTGGAAAAGTCGCTGAGCTCATTGCTTTTAAAATGCCTTAAAGTAGAAATTTATAAAATTCATAAAAACAAATGCATGAAGGAACGTAATCCACCTATGCCAAATATATTTTCGTGTAACTCAAGAGGTAGCACTATAACAAAAAGTTTTTCTAAACTGCACCATTTCTCGATTGAAAAGTGAGACGGGGTGGGGGCCTGCTATTTTCATTTGCCCAGGGGCCCATAATTTCTGTCACCGGCCCTCCCCCCCCCCCTACCCTACTCAATCCCGTGATAACCCTCGTTAACATTCTTTTAACAAAAAACGCTTATATATTTCAATTTAACATTTTTTAATTCGTTCGCAATTATACTCGATATCATTTCACAAATGATCGTGTCATTTTAATTAAAAAATTAAAATAATGAAATTTAACTCAGAAAATGTATATATTAAATTAAACATACCCCAGAACATATATATTAAGATGCTTTTTTTTTTTTTCATCAAATTGGTGGAAAATAAAATTTAACCTGTACTTGTATAAATCTTTTTAATTAGCGATTAGCTTAAATGCGCAGAAAAATAATCGTCCAATATGACAAACAACCCAAACACACAAAAAAACAAAGAAGAAAGAAAAGCTTAGACTTAGATAGAAAACATTTGTATTTAGATTTAAGAATTTTAAATTTCTATATTTTTTATTCTTCATCATTCAATATTATACATTTTCAGTGCTTTTAATTGCAATTTTTGATTTCAATTATACATCTCAAAAGCTTATTGGTAATTGAAAAAAAAAAAAAAAAAGTCAAAAGCCAGGAAAGAGAAGACAGAAAGAATCACGACCCACGCCTATAGGTGCTCCAAACAGGGTTGCCAGGTCATATTTCTCATACGAGGCCAAACTTTCTCTGAAATAGAGCCAAATGCTAACTAAATAAAGCCAAAAAAGAGCCAACATCAATATTGCAAATAGTAGGGATTTGTCCCTACACGTAGAGACTTTTTGGATGTACTTTTTCTCCAGAGGACGTCCTCAGGATATCCTGACAATGAAAGTACATCACACGAACATCCTCAACACTAAAGTAGGGATTTTTATCATTAATGTAGGGACATTGAGCTGTCATTAGGGAACATAGCAAAATTTAAGTTGGCATGTTGGTAATGGTAACACCGGTCTACTACATTTGAAGATTCAAAGTACTGTCGGGCGATATTGTATTATTGTTTTATGAGCTTAAATTGTTCTTGTAATACATCCTTTTGAAAAAATGAAACATCGGTTTACTATTTTTTATAAAATATGTGATATTCTATTTTGAAGACTTCGAAATCATTTTGTTTTTAGTGGAAATTGGAGCAGAAGCTTATTATATTATGTTGGTAATGGTATGAGATTTAAAGATTCGAAAAAAAAAAATAAAAAATATTGAAACAGGGGGTGTTGCATGCATTGATCTAGTTTAAATGTACAAAGTAAAATGTATAATGTATCAACCAATAAATAGGAAAAAGTAATTTAAAAAATACATATATTATTTAATGTACAGTCGGTAACAAAAGTCTCCGAACACTAGCAAAAATTCCTATATAAAAAAAGTAAAGATAATACTGTTTTGTTAAATAAATCCTTGTCGAATCATGTTCTTAGACTGACTAAGAACAGGATTCGACAAGGATTTATTTAACAAAACTGTATTAAGTGTACTTTTTTTAGATAGGAATTTTCGCTAGTGTTCGGAGACTTTTGTTACCGACTGTAATTACACAGGTCATGTGGTGTTCCAACTTAATATACAAACACACGTGAAAACTTATCATAAAACATTTATTACTTTAATGCAAATTTACTTACTAAATTCTAAAAAAAAAAAAAAAAAAAAAAAAAAAAAATCCTCTTAATTACTGACAGAATACTATATATATACACACTGGGATTATTAAAGACATACGTGGAAGAGAGAATGACATTCGTGCGTGAGTGATTTTACACTGATTTTATAGAAAACTATAGTATTTGTACAAAATAAATTTATCCCATTTTCTTAATATATATAATTTTTTCATCACACACACAAAAAAGCATTAACCTTGTTTCGTTGGGTTTTACGTTGCAATAGTGCTGCGCAATGGCAACTGACGACGGTCTGGAACTCACCCCTAGATGTAATCCGGAGACATGCCATTTCAATTTTGATCTTACGCGGAGATTTTGGTTCCCCCGCTTCGTTAACCCCCAGAGGTATAATTTTAATGGAGGACATTGCGGCCACGACAGGTTTTACGTGCACCAGCCACTAATTAGTGTACACGACGGTCTTTAGCCGGCTCGAATACTGAACCCGCACCGCACCCTTCCAATTACGAGCCTGGCAATGAAAGAAATTGTTTCTAAAAGCAATTGTAAAAAAAAAAAAAAAAAAAAAAAAGGGGGGGGGGGTTTGCCGGAAGAACAAGACAATTTTAAAACAAAGCTATGCCAATTCCAAGATACTTTAAAATTATTTTTTAATTAATTCAGTAAAAAACAAGAATTAAAACACTGAAGGTATGACCATCTCAATATTTCTCCTTTTCTTTTAATATATTGGACCATTCTTAGGGGTGCATTCCAGACCATCGGCAGTTTATTTATTACGCTGTACTAGTGCTACGGTAAATCCAACCAACCAACTTTTAATTTATTATCATATTTTTTCTCATTTTGCTTGAGAAGTGTCAACATTGGTAAATATCTTAAAGAAAAAATAAAAAATTTCCCAAAATAGAAATGGGGCCAAATTTGGAGCCAAATGCTCTCCGAGGCCAAACCCAAAATTTCGGAGCCAACCACCTTGATTTGAAGCCAGGCCAAACTGGCAACCCTGGCTTCAAAACTAAATTAAACCCATGAAAATCCTATAAAAAGTTTTTTTTAAAAAAAGTAAAAAAATAAATAAATAAATAAACTGCTACAGGGAACACTGCTTTAGTGACGCCCATAGAATAATAATGAATAACTATTATATATCTATAGCAGGCTGACCATATGTCCTCGAATCTCGAGAACAAAACTACAGTCGGCTGCAAAATTATTCGAGCACTAGCCAATAATTCCTATATTTAAAAAGTACACTTAAGACTGTTTTGCTAAGTAAATCCTTGTCGAATCATGTTCTTAAACTGATAAAGAACATGACTCGACAAGGATTTATTTAACAAAGCTGTATTAAGTGTACTTTTTTTTGGCAAGGATTATTGCTAGTGCTCGAATAATTTTGCAGCCGACTGTACCTTCGTCCCCAAAAATTTACAACACATTTGAGGACGCCCGTTATAAAGTTATTAATGTTTTATCACAGTAATTTATTATATGTATAATAAATATGCTGAAATAAGTTCTTTTAGGCGCTTTATACATAAAAATTATTAAAATTTTACAATTTTGTCACTCTAATCTATAGTGACCACTGAGCAGCGATATTGATGCCCCGCCCAAAAAAAATCCTAGTCTATACGCATGCTCAGAGATAAGGCGCAATTTAATTCGTCCTCGCGGTTGGAAGGAAGCTGAAGAAGATTTCAGTTACAGTTAGTAGTTTCACCTTTGGTGCTTTGGTTTCACGAGAGCGCAGGTGCGCACTATCTGCAGGTTGCTCATTCGCTCTGTGTTTGTGTGCTCGACGATTTGAAAGCGGAATTTTGCGTTAGATTTATGTTAGACGCTTGGCTCAACCACGTGCCAAAAAGTAAGTTAATTTTTTATGGAAATTTTATTTTTTTAATTGAATTTCATTCTAGTATAATTAATAAAGTTCTTGTTTTCTTTGCTGAATAATTTCATTTAAATAACTTCATGAAAATGCTGCTTAACTGGGACATTCCTTTGTCTAAATGGAATGTATTTCTGGAAGAATATGAATTATCTTTTATTATATTTAATAGCCATTTTAAGGATTTTGTTGATTTGATTAACTAATGTAGAGTAGAATTAATTTTTATAAATTATTTTTATAACTTAATGAATAAGTGGTGAAATTAGTTACTTGTAGTGCAGAACTTCTTTGTTCCGATTCTGAAGTTGGTTTGCCAGTGTCTTTCAGGCACAAACTAGGCTTAAAAGTTATCGTTTCTCTAGAAATATTTTTATATATACTTAAAGAAAAAAGGTTAACCTGTGATGTGACTAGTAATATTAAGTAATTGGCGACTTATTGCGATGTCTCTTTCGGGAAACAAAGATAATTTGCAAAGCATTTTGTTTTCATTCTTTGAGATGAGTTGCATACGCAGAAAATGTTAATAAATGTCAGTTCTTGAAATTAAAATTGCTTGATACTGCTGCTTTTACTTCAAATTACATATATTTAGTTCCTTTAAAGGGTAATACTTGCACGAAAATAATGAATAGCGTAACTTTTATTTGATAGCTAAATTTTATATCTGAAATACATCGCAACTCATTCTTTAATGAAAATTTTATTAAATGTTTCTTCATTTCTTACGAAAATTAGTTACAACCCAATGTTTTTAGTTTTTTTATACATTGTTTTGAGGGAAAGAAAGTTATTTTTTAAATGCTATAGCTTGTATGTGGTAAGAATGAACTATGTGCTGCACTTAATAGCATAATTTCAAGCTGAAACAAAATTTTGAAAATTAAATAAAAAAACATTTAGGTTACCAGCATGACAGTTAAAACTTTAAAAAGCATTTATTTTATTTTTATTTTCTTATTGGAATATGTGCTGGGTTCACATTGAAGTGTGGGATTATGTGACTACTTTTAAAAAACCTATTCAAATGTGTTTTGAGGGGAGATACATAATTCATGAAGTGTTGAGTTTGACTGATTTAAGTACTACTTTAATGCAGTAAATTTCATAAATATCTTTACAAAATGTAACATTCGAGTTTTTGGATTTGTTCACTATTAAAGTAAAGCAGGGCTCAAAGTGTTCCTATATTTCCTGTGTATTTCAAAAAATTTCCTATATTTTATAATTTTTTACCTTTTTCCTATATTTCACAGAAATTTTCCTATATTCTAGCATTTCATTATTTTTTTCGTACTTGTTTTCTGCTTTTCCTGCTAGGCATCCTATTCAAATTCCCGTACCTTTACAAAAAATAGCGAAAATGCTTTTTCTTCTCAACATTCACTTTGCTAATGTATTTGGAAATCATATGTGGCAGTTGCATACTTAGCCATGTAAATAATATTGCATACATTATAATTTTAAGAAAATAACATGATAATGAAAACTTTAATCAAGAATCTACTTACTTTTACGGTCAATTCCAGTAGGATCCACTGGGCTTGAAATTTTGACTTATAGCTACAATTTATTGATAAAACATTATCTATGGTATGGCAGACATAAAAGAATTTTTAAAAAAGTTAATTTAACGAAGTATGACAAAAAAATAAAGCAAATTTTTACTCATGGCTTGAAACGAATCAAATAAAAAGGTAATTTAAAATAAAAACATATCCTAATATAAATTTATACACTAAGAGCTTGCAGGTGTCATTTGAAACAAGAAATTTTTTTCATACAATCATTAAAGGAATTCGTTATTCAATTACTATTTTTAATGCTTTCACTTGTGGAGGATCAAAATTGTGATGGCATGTCTCCAGATCATCCTTAGGGGTGCATCCCAGACTGTCGCCAATTACCCATTGCGCAGTACTACTGCAGGGTTAAACCCATCCAACCAACCAATCTTTTACTTTTTTTTTTTTTTTATTTATTGGGAACATTTCATTTAATGAGCAGCCTCAAAACATATTCGAGGGAATCCATATTAAAGGGTTATTTTTTTCTTTAGACTTTTTGAACATTGATTTAAAAAAGGTGTCATTATTCAAAAAATATTATGTGAACCGATGTTAAATGATATAAATTGGTAAATTAATCAGCAATTAAATAGCAAGTGAATAAATTTGAAAATATGCTCTTTTAAACAATGAATGCAAAATGTTCCAAAAAAAAACTTGACTCATAATTACAGATAAAACACAATTTTAATTTCAAGACGGACACATATGATGATATACTAAGCATATTTTACACAAAGAAATAAATATTTACAAGGAAGAACTTATTTGGATTAATATTACATGTTTTCTACAATTTTCTTAGTCCTACGACTCTGCATTCAGCTGTACCAACTAAAAAACAAAAGTTAATCATTGTTCTCTTTTTTTTTAGTGGGTTTTGTGACATAGTTTGGGAAGGGGGTGAATTCACAAAGAGTATTACGCAATACTCAGAGCTTTGAAAAAGTTTGTTAATAGTGTTATAGAAGAAAAGTAAGTTTTTTTTTTTCTTTACACTCTTTTCTAAATATGTAAACAGTAATAGATGTGTTCATCTATTTTATCTGTTAAATGAGATTAAATTATGATGATTTACTTCATTTAAATCATTTTGAGATTACAAAATAATGTCAGAAGTTTGTTTTTATACTGAATCTGTCTTCTCTTGAAATTATGTTCCTATATTTGTATGAAAAGATTCCTATATTTTTCTGTTTGGTTGCTTTGACCCCCGAGTAAAGGTAATTGCCTTAAAGCATCTAAAAAAAATTAAATGTTTTGATCAAATTTAAGTTAGCTTTTAAATTGAATCTTTTGGTTACACAGGAAGTGTGAAGTTGGGCCCAAAAAAAATAATATTGGTGTTTGTTAGAAATAAGCATTTCTGTTAGTGATTGTATAATGCTAATCTCTCTCCGAGATGTGGCTTTCAGGAAAAAAGGGTAGGGTTTGTTTGTTAAAGATTACTGGGTGGAATTTCTTAGCAAATGGGTTTTTGTAGGTGGGCCCACCAGTTGGCCTACCCTGCTATATATATATACTGAATACACACATACCCAAATTAACCACATTAGGGCTTAAAATGAACAAATAAACATTAATAAAAAAAAATTTTTTTTTGAATTATGTAACATAATTATAAATTTTTCTGAAAAAAATCGTATCGGTAATTATTTTCAGTTCTTTTTAAAATGGTGTATAAGTTGTTAATATGATTATTTTATAATTTGAATGATTTTTAAAGGAATTATCATTTGGTTTTCAGTTTCTTTTATAAAGAAATTGGGTCTGGTACGGGTCATAAAATTCTGTATTGTGAATTTAAGTAGAATTGTTTTGTTGAGTTACAGGTTGATTTAAAATTAATCTGTTAGAGTTGTATAAAGCCTGATCTGTGCTGGACTTTTTTTGTGATCTTTTTTAGTAATCTTAATGTTCTTTTTAGATTGATTAAAAATGAGTGATAGACCTAGAGCAGGTAGGGCCAGAGGTAGAGCCCGTCAAGTTAAGGAGGAGCAACGTAGGCCTGGAGAAGAAAGAGGCGGTGAAGCTGCAGCACCGGTATAGTGTCTTGCTTATCTTAATCATTTTAAATTCATTAGTATGATGTCATGTAAAATTTAACCTTTATCTAAAAAATCTATTTTATTTTTGCATAGCACTAGTCTTAAAAAAAAAAAAAAAATAAAAATAAATAAAAATACTAAGTTAGATAAATGCGTAGTTTTGTATAAAGTAGCATTTTGTAAGAATAACTCTTACAAAACTCCCACACAGTACCTAGCAGGCAGGGGTCGATCCAGGCAAAATTTGGGTCCTTTCTGCGGCCCCTTCACAAAATTCCCTATAGTAAAAAGGGACTAGGGATGAAACGGATAGTGATTATATTGGATATCCGGATCTCCTTTGCCTGCCGGATACGGATATCCGGACCAGATTAGATTTTTTTTTTGTGTTCTATATTTCTTTTCTTTTTCTTTATTTTAAAACAATAAAATATAAACATATTTCATATACTATTTTTTTAAACACATTTTAAATATAATGTACTTAAGCATATTTATTTAGCATTCTATTTGTGCAATATTACAATGAAGAATAAAACTTAAGTCTAACATACTTATTCCTACACTTGCAATTTGTCACAAAAATATAAGTTTTGTTCAGAATTATAAAACAAAAACTTATCATTTACGCATTTTTTACAGTACTAAAAATTGTGTGCTTGATATGTATTAAAAAAAAAAATGAAACAAAATATTTTACTAATATAATCATAGTTGAAGGGTTGGTTATTTTCATAAGAAAACATATATATTGTGGCCATCACACACCACTTAATGTTTAAATTGTGCAAAAGTTTAACCATAGCTTCACACAATAAATATTTTACATATGGAGTTTGGTGCAATTTTAATCAATAGATGCTGATGCTGAGATATAGGCTTGTGAAAAATCATAATAGCAGATCCGCTTGTCGGCGGATATACACCTAAATAAGGCCGACATCAGTTGAACGGAGTTTTTGTCACACACACAAATATAAACTTTTAAAAATTGATCAAACCGGGTTCTGGACCTCTTAAAATGTGTAAATCCAGCAAAAAACAAATGTAGAAAATTTTTATGAATCCAATACCTTCGTTTGAGACATTTATAAGAAAACATATAAGAAAGAAGCAAAAAAAAGAAAAGAAAAATCTAAAAGCTTCAATGGCTTAGTATGTTATGGCCATTACGAAACTCTTTTATATCATTTTACATAACAAAGCTACACACTGTTTAACATGCACAGAAGAAACTTAATAGCTTCGCACAATAAAGATTTTAGATATGGAGTTTAGTGCAATTTTAATCAAAAGATTGTGAGATGTAGCCAAGTAGAGAATCATAGAAGGTGAGGAACAACTGCGACATCTGTTGTTCCATCCCAAATTAAGCCAGCTTTCGTTCTCCTATTATTTATCTTGCATATCAAGTTAAGTGCAGTTAAATGTTATAGATGTTGAGATTTAGCCTTCCTATTCACAGGGTAAATTGCAGCATAGTATAGCCACCTATCGACCAATATGCACCAAAATTGAATCAACATGTTTCATAAAAATGGTCCTCTCATGTACCAAATTTTATGTAATTATACACAAATAAATCCAAGATAATTTCTCCATTCACGGGAAAATTGCAGCATAACAGCATAGTCTATTGGCCGATATAGCACAGGAATTAAATAAACATATATTTCATAATAGCACTGTGACGTACTTAGTCTTTTTTTTTAATTATACACAGTAGAAGAGATATAGTCCTCCTTTAAATGGGAGAAATCACAGTATAGCAGTGCCACCTATTGAGTAATTTGCACCAAAAGTCGATGGGCACTTTTTTTTTCTTTGTTAATGCACAACTATGTATAAATTTATATGAAATTCTGTGCATTAACTCTTGAACTACAGCTGCTACACAAAACTTTTGTCAGACAGACATTTTCTAAAAACGGTCAAATTCAAAGTTCTGGTTCATTCAGAATGCGTAAATCCACCAAAAACGGGAAGTTGAAAATTTTTAAAAATAAAATGCTTTCTTCTATAGAATATAAAAGAAAGTAATGATTCAAAACAAATTTATATTTTTGTTTTTTTAAATGCTTTTTACTTATTTTATATTTTTATATTCTGTACTGATAAGAAAGAAAAAATTGGATTATTTATTAAAATTTTTTAATTAAAAGTAAGTTGTTTTTCTAATGTACAAAATCATAAACTTTAAATAATTGAGCTTTTTTTTTTTTTTTTTTTTTTTTTTTTTTTTTAATTTTTTTTTAAATTCTTTAACAATATGAAAATGAAAAAATACAGACGCAATGGGAAATTCTAAATTCAGGTGTTTTAGCAAGATATTCCATTAAAAGTGCAAATTTATATAAGTTGGAGTGTTTTTTTTTTTTTTTTTTTTATCAAATCAAATAGGTAGATGACACATTTAATTGAATAGGTAATAGCACAGACAATGCCAGAGGGTCTGCTGGTATAAATATATGGTCACAAAAACAGCTTTCTTGTGTAGGGAAAAGTAGATTGTAAATAAACAGGCAGGTTCTAGTCAATAAATGCACATTATTTGACTCATTCTCGAAACAAACAACTTTTACTTCCAAGATTAACAATATAACTGGACATTCTCAACTTATTAAATAAGTCATGAAAACAGAGTTATATGCAGTGCAGAGGATGAATATTATTTGTTCAGGAACAACAATGAACAGCTCTTTTTATTGTTATGGGGAAGATTAGGGTGAATGTTATAGATCACTCTGGAAAATCCTAGCTAACTCTGCACAAAATTAAAATAGGCTTTCTATATCTCTTAAACCTGAAGCTACTTTTTGCTAAATTTATTTGCTAAAGTGGCCGAATTCGACTTTTGTATTTTTTTTTTTTTTTTTTAACCTTTACAAGCTACAACTGATGTTAAAAAAAAAAAAAAAAAAAAAAAAAAAAAAAAAAAAAGTTGCAAAATTTTCATCTGAGGGGAATTTAAGCTTGAATTTTCACCTCAGGATATCCGGCTTGAAATTACCAGATATCCGTATCCGGACTGCTGATATCCGTTACCCCGTCGGATATTTAAAACTCAACCGGATACCGGATAGTTACCGGATATCCGTTTCATCCCTAAAAGGGACCCTTTACAAAATTCAAATTCATAAAAAGGGACCCTTCACAAAATTCAAATACATGAATAGGGACCCTTCACAAAATTCAAATACATGAATAGGGACCCTTCACAAAATTCAAATACATGAATAGGGACCCTTCACAAAATTCAAATTCATGAATAGGGACCCTTCACAAAATTCAAATTCATGAAAAAGGACCCTTCACATAATTTTTTTAATAAAAATTATCCTTTTATTAAATGTTTTCAGTATTATTTTTAATTAATGCCTTAATTTGGCTCAATGAAACTATTAACTTGATATCAAACATTACATAAAGTGATTGTAAAAACGGAAAATTTTACACAATATTTTACTTTTTCACAAAAATATTTTATATTTCACAAAAATATTTTGTTTTTCACAAAAAAGGGACCCAAAAATTGAAACCTGGATCGACCCCTGGCAGGAGAGGTAAAATATTCTCGTATTTATTATCTTCCAATTCACATGGATTAGCACGTCAGTCAAGCCAAAGAATGTCAGAAAAGTTTATAAAAATCCCTGTGGCAGAATTTAGGCGACACAGCAACATTGTCACAGAAAATAAATTAATTTTTATGAGTAGATTTTTCTGCAAGGAAAGATATTCCTGAATTTCAGTAGAAAATAAACTCATGTCTTATATTTAAGAATTCTTCAATATACTATTAATAATATTGATATCTTTATAATTATGTGTACATATTGTCCTGCAGAAAAGGTTTACATGAACAAAGCAAAAATATTGTCACAGGGATAAAAATTTTAAACAAAACATTATTACATAAGTGTTTAACAAAATTAAAAATGAATATTCATTTCTGTACTTAAAAGATATTCTCTTTTGTACTTCAATTTCCTAACTACTGCAGGTAATGGAAGTACTGTATTTGGTCCAAAAATATAGTTTTCACTTGAGGAACATGTTTTAAGGTCTCCTGAGTCCAAAAAAGTAGTTTTTGGCAATTGATCAGTGCATGTATCAGAGGTCGTAGTTGTCCTGAATTATCACTTAATGTCCTGAATTTCCTGAAATTTCAATTAAACTGATATTCAGCGCAAAAAGCTGCTGAACTGACAGTGTGGAAACATCTCATCAACGGCACAGTGAGTGGCAACAGAACGAACACAATATATGTGCTCGCAAGGGGAAAGCATTTGCTGGAGGATGCTGCAAGACTCAGTTTCGAAATCCAAACTCCCGAAGGAGAAGTGGAGGGAAGAAAATTTGCCATACTGTATTTTGGGGGGGGGGGGAGAAAACTTAAATGGTGCAGTGTGTTCGTACATACAGGAACGCCAACCGCCGGGATTTTTTAGAAGCTACTGCACCACTGTCTGCTACAATGCGATATAGAGTTCGGTAGTTTCAAATGAAAGCGCACTGCACGTAATGTTTATTGCGGGTTTGAATGTATTTCATTTCGGTTTTTGCTTGTTTAATATAGCTTAGTTAATTTAGCATTAATATGCCCAGAATCACTAAGTTTCCTCTGACTGGCTGTCTAAAGTTCATGGAAACGGTAATATAGTTTCAGAATGTGCACACAATGTCCTGATTCTGATGGCAGTTCGGCATTCTGCAGAGTATTTGAAAAGAAATTTAATGTTGCTAACATAGGATTTTCTCAACTCTTATCTCATAGTGACAGTGCGAAACATGTTTAAAAAATGAAAGCACTTAAATGTCAAAGCACTTTTGTCTTTAGCAAAAAATAAGTCATCGAAAAGTGGTGAAAAAACAGAAACTCTTCTAGTATTGTCTGGAGCAGGAAAACAAATGCCATGGATTCCAACTTTGGAAAAAGAAAAAAAAATGAGAGCTGAAGTGATTATGACTGGCATAAAATGTAATTTATCCTTTATGTCAATTGGAGAATAGACGTCATGTGTTCTTCTGCCTTTGAAGATTCTACTATTTCAAAAGGAATAAAACTATCAGAAACTAAGGCCATGTATGTCACAAAATTTGGTTTGGCTCCTTATTTTCAAAAACAAATCGAATACATATTTTATTGTTTATTTCGACGAGACCACTAACAAACAAGTGAAAAAACAGTTAGACATTTATATTTCTTATTGGTCAGTTTTAAACATTTATATTTCTTATTGGTGAGATAAATTGGATAAAATTAATATTGTTTATGCCGATTCCATCTTTTTAAGTCATACTGAAGCTGACAAAATTTTGGAATGTTTTCTAAAGTTTCAAGCTATAATGATTTGCCCCTTGGAAAAACTCATTCAGTGTTCATCTGATGGTCCTAAGGTCAGTTTGGCTTTTAAAAAGAAATTGAATTCGTATCTCCATTCCAATGGCTTAGAAGAGTTAATTGATATAGGAACATGTGTTCTATACCAAATTCATGCGTCACTGGAAAAAAGCATAGATATTTTAAATTCTGAAATTGACAATTTTGCTCTCAATGTTTTCAGCTGGTTTAAACTATCTGCTGCAAGATGAAGACTATCACAACATTCAGATTGAAGTATTAGACGAGGAAACTGAGCTATTTTTTTCAGCACCATGTGGAAAGTAGATGGCTGACATTAGGCCGTATGCGTGAACGATTGATTGAACAATATTCTGTTTCTGTTCTTAAAGAATATTTTTTATCAGTTCTGCCGAAGAATAATCTTAATACTTATGATAAATACGTAAAGATCTGCTTATTTCTGAAAAATCCTGATAGTTTAATTTATTTGCATGTAGTATGTTTTTCATGCAATTTGCATGTAGTATGTTTTCATGCAATATTTTCAAACCATATTTGCTATTATTCCAATCGGAGTCTCCTTTAATTCATGTCATGTATGAGAAGCTGATATGAATGATATGAACTTGTGAGAAAACTGATGTTACTCATGAAACCTGATGTAGTAGGCCAGAAAGTAGGTTTACCATTAGTTAATAACTGTTATGATGCCAGTTTATGGGTATTGTATCGCTCAAAAATCTTGAAATAGGAACTGGTGCCAAAAAATTATTTGTACCAAGTGAAAACAAATACATCCTCCATAACATGTGAAATGTTTACATAACAATGTGAGGTTATTTATAGAAAACGCTACCCTTATCTAATGCCATATTACAAGATTTAAAATACAGTGGAGCACCTTTTATACGTTTTTCTCGTTTATACGTTTTTCGACTTCGGTCCCAAATCATTCTATTGAATTCTAACGTTAAAATATTTCGTTTATACGACACAAGTAAATTCTTAATTTCACTTATACGTTTTTTTTCCTCCTTGTAGAATCCCAAGTTTCATTCCAGGATTTAAAAAAAAAAAAAAAAAAGATGAATGCTTTTATTCTTATTTATTTATTTTTTTTTAGATTATTTTTTCTTAGAACTATGGTAACAAAGTGCGGCTATAGAACAAAGTGCGACTTGCATCGATAGCCTGGAGGGAAGGGGGGGTTAGAGAAATTTTTAGAGATAAGCCAAGTAGCCAGTGACCACGTGAAGACCTCCCACTTTCTCTTTTAATTGATTCCAGGAATGGGGTATGAAAGGAAAAAAAAACCACAATTTTATAGGCATTATGTAAACTTGAAGATTTATTACTCAATTCCATTGGGCAACTTGGAAGATTTCTTATCGTGTTTATTTGACATTACAGTTGGAGAAACATTTGTTTTTTCTTTCCTTCCTTTTAATCGCTTGCAAAAATGTCATCTTCATTGAGAACAAAAGGTTAAAATCGAAATCTCGAAAAAAAATTCTGAATTTCTATATTTTTAATTATTTAATTTTTATTTAACCTTTTAAAAATATTTTAAATATAATTAAAATATATCTTATTCGAATAAATGTAAAGGAAATCATGAAAATTGAGTAGACTTTTATTATTAATATGATTACTTTATTGTGTATTATTGTTAAAACGAATTTTCAGTTGTACGTTTTTTCAGTTATATGTTTTTTAGGAACGGTCCCTTGAAAAACGTATAAACGGTGCTCCACTGTATATTCATCCCAACAACAAATCTAAGGAAGGTATCAGCCAACTTATGTTGCAGTTTAGTAAAGTTTGTAAGAGTGACCAAATGTGATACAATTAAATCGGAATTTCAGATGTATATGTGTGACAACAATGAAGATCTTGCTAAAGCCAGATCTGAATTTACCACCAGCAACGATATATGCAAGTATCGTGCCCATATGTCTAAAATTAAAGACAATTTTGGCAATTTCAAATTTTGCCACTTAGTTAGATTTATTAAAATTTGTTTGACTTTATCTCATAGCAATGCAGTGCCCGAGAGGATTTTCCATAAATAATATTGTTACAAAAGATAGAAGCAGCATATCAGAAATGGGAATACGTTCTTTACGCTTTTGCAGGGATCATTTGATGAAATATCCCTCAATTCCTTCTTTGGTAACAAAGGAGATGATTAGGTATATAGAACAGTCATATGCTCAATATAATGCTTATTTAGATCAAATAAAGACAGCAGCAGCTCAAAAACGAAAGCTTGAGGAAGATCATGCAACTGCCAAAGTCAAAGATCTGCAACATAAATTTAAGCAATTAAGCTCGGAAGAAAATGATTTGAGGGATGAAGAAAAAGTTGCTCATGTTTTGTGCAATGAAGCCTCAGAAAAATTACAGTGTGGGATAAAAAATTATATGCAAATTGCAAACCATTAAAATTGGACAGATGATGTTAGAAACTTCTAACGCAAAACTTAAGACTGTTGAAAATAAATTATGATTAAATAAGTCTGATGTTGAAGAAAGAAAAGAAAAAAAAAAATATGTATGGATGTGTGTATGGATTCCATTTTTCATTAAGATTGTTTATTTTTGTTATAACTTTAGTTACATATATATAATTTTTCTTAGTTATCACATTAGTTTCTAAGATCCTTTTTAACTACATAACTTCGTTTATAGACTTTATGTAGATTAATATAAAGTACTACATAACTTTGTTTATAGATTAATATAAAATTTTAACTATAAAAGTACTAAGTTTTTATGAAATTTTAATATCACAAAAGCAATTAAAACGGCTGTAATACACATTATAGCTATTTGTAAATTCATATATATATTTTTTAACCTTTGAAAACAAGTTGAGTGCAATTGTATTTTATGTACTTAATAAATTATATTTTTAACTTATTAAGTATTTTTACCACATTATGTAATTTATATATTTAACCCTAAAAGGTTTTTTTTTTTTTTTTTTTTTTTTTTTTTGTGCATAATAAAAATATATAGGTTGTAATTAGTGATCAGACGATAGGGGGAAAACTTATCAAAATAAAACCATACTTTACGGAAAAATAAACTTTTTTAGCCCAACGTACCATATGTGGAACATACATAAAAATAGGTTTTACTAATATGTTTACTATTGTGATATAAAAAAAAAAAAAAACTTACCTCTGCAAAATATACACTTCGTTATAACAACAGTATTTTTTGAGTCAAAACGGTTCAATAACTATTCTTTTTTTATTTTTGAATTCAGACAAACGACTAATGTATCACTTTCATTCAAATTTCACACTGAGTGCACTATAACAAAAACCAGGGTTGGCCAATTTTTGCCGAAGTGGAAAAAACCATGGTAAAGACCGCAGAAAAAAACATCCCGGCAAAAATAGTTTTTGCCACAATTTTTGCCAGTGGCAAAAATTACCAGTATTTCAAACAGGGTTTTAAGGATTTTAATTACACAATTTTAATGTTTAAATCATAATTTTAACAAATTAAAACCAGAAATTTAATTACTCTTGATCAACTGATTCTTATGTAAATCATTAAAATAATGCATTCTAAAATTTCTTTAAAATGAAATTTTTAACATATACAATTTAACATAATTTTTTTCATTTTTAAAAATATTTAAATAACCTATCTAAAAAATGTGGTATTTTTCACATAGTCAGTATTTCTCCAGTCTTTCTAAACGAATTTTTCATGGTTTGATGTATTATTAAATATTATTTCTTTGAAGTATTTTTCAAGGGAAACCTTGGTAAAAAAACAATTTATTTAAGACTAATATGAACCCTATTCAACTTTAAAGGAAAATTTCAAGAAAAGAATTTTTACTTGTTAAATTAATTGAAGTTTATTTTTAGGCTGCAGTTCATCCTCAATCACAAGGTAATGGTGGCAGGAGAATGCATCGTGGTGCCCCTAAAGTTGATCCTGTAGGAGGTGATGAACGCCCTCCACCTACTCAGATGGAGGGTGTAACTAAAGCAATGGCAGCTGCATCAATTTCTGAACCTAATCCCCATGGAAGAGGAAGAGCTCATACATCAGCTCTCTCTGGAAATGATAATACTAGACCTGCTCATGTTGTGGATAAACAAGGTTTGTTAAGCAATCTAAAAACATAAGTTTATAAATTATGATGAAATAGCTTTTTAGATTTTTGGAAAAACAGTGAAATATTTCATCTTTCTAATGCGACTTCAGTCTTTTGCATATCAAGAATTCTTTATTTGTACATATTTTGAATTGTATACTGCATGGTTTGGCATGAAAATTTACTCCATGATGGGTATCTTTCAAAAGAACTCTCCAATACCTATAAAACAGATGGTTGAACCATCGATCTGCGATAATTTAAAATAAAGCTATAGATTTTTTTTCATTTTTAATAATAATAATAAAAAAACACGTAATATTGAAAATAAGTTCAACTCCCTTTTTTTTTTTTTTTTAAGTGTTATATTACTTCTAATATGGAAATCATCTGCATTATCATAAAAGATAATTTGTTTAAATAATTTTTATAAATTATTTTTTAAAAACAGAATTATTTTTTAATAACCGAATTAAATTTTATAAAATATAGGTTCATTGATGAAACGGGGGGGGGGGGGGTGTTTTGAGTGGGGGCTACCTTGCCCCTAACACAGAAATAATTTTATAAAACTCTTCCGAAGCCTAATTTAAATTGTTTAACATAGGTTTACATAACATCGTCATCTTACCTCTTAATCTCCAACCTGTATTTATAGTATTAAATTTCAGGGTAAGAGAAAGTCGTGTGAGTAACACTAGATTATTTAAAGTGAGTTTATTTTCTCCTATTTTTTAACAATTTGCTTCTATAATTCCTTATTTTTTTTTTTTTTTTTTTTTTTTTTAAGAAATCCACTTTGACTCCTGAGTAGAGGAACAACCATTTGTTAAGTGATTGATTATGCATTTGTGGATGTGAAATTAAAAATGAGAATGTCTTGTTTATTATAAAAAAAATATTTTTAAATGAATGCATAACTGAGAAATTAAAAATTTCAGCCTGTCGATAAAAATCTTTATTATATCAAATAGAATTCAGTAAATTCATTTTTTGAAGTCTAGTATTTTCTTAATGTTCATCTTTTGATATTTCAGGAAAATCTGGTGAACCAGTGAACTTGCTAGCTAATTATTTTGTGCTAGAATCAAAACCTACTTGGTGTGTCTATCAGTACCACTGTGATTTTTCTCCTGTAGTAGAATCTTCAAGAATGCGTAAAGCTTTTATGCGTGAACACAAAGAAGCATTTGGAAACTGCTATTTGTTTGATGGAATGTCTGACTTGAAAACACCGCATCAGTTAGGAGAAGTAAGTATTTTGTTAATGTGTAATCTTTTTTAAAATTTTCCCCCTAAGGATCTCGGAAAAGTACAAGATAAACTAAAAAGAACCTAACACATTTTATGGGAGAAAAAAAAAAAAAAAAACTTGAGAATTTTTTTTTTTTTTTTTTAATATACAATGGGTATAATGTGTAATATATGGTAATTACTTGTCTATTTAAAGCAATGCACATATAAGGGCTGTAATGATAGTATTGTCAATTATTATTTCTACACCCAATGTATAGTGCAAACTCTAGAATATAAGGGTCCGGGAGGGGGGGATTGTATAAAAAGGCATAATTTGCAATATTCTATGTGATTTTTGTATGTGACAAAGGTAAAATAATAATTTTGCGGGTATATATGTGTATTTATTGTTCCTTGAATACTATAAAACTATTGCTAGAAGGTTACATGTCAGGAAGAAAAATATCTAAAGGCCTCTGAACATTTAAAATATTTAAAAAGACCACTTACAAGGCATTTAGTGTGGTCCCTAAAGTCCCTTAACTCTTTTCAGGCCCCTAAAAAAAACTAGATATTTGAGGGCAATTTGAATTTTTAAGGACACATTTGACATTTAAAATCCAGACACTTAATTTAAAAATTTAGCTATAAATATGCATACAAAAAGAAAAATGTCTGTTTTTAAACTTTTCTGTACTTTTATTTGTTGTTAATGTGCTTATTGTCACACACAATAGTTTTATTTATATTTATGGCATTTATCTTACAGCATTTAGGTTATTTTCTACAAATGCAGTAGGGGGGGGGGGGATAGATTGGGGCAAAGTTTCTTTTTTTTTTTTTTTTTTTTTCTTCTAAACAAAGATCAGGCTAGGTGCAGCACACTCCTTAAATTATCTGGGGAAAACTTGATCAATGTTCATAAAAACATTGATCCAGTTGTTTTTATTAGATTTTAGAACCAACTGAAGCGATATAGGGGTTCAACATTCTTTACATATGTAGTTATTTTTAGACTTTGTAAATGAACTTGTTAACTATTTGTTTTTCCCCAATAAATTTAAAATATAAATTATCAAATAAAAGTTATATTAGGTCTTTTCCGTTAAAAAAGTATCATGTATTGAACAAAATAATTTTGTTTTGTTTTCTCCATGAAACCGTAAATCTCCCTTTTTTCTCCCTTAAAATTATGTGAAATCTCCCTTTTTCTCCCTTGAAATTATGTAAAATCTCCTGTTTTTTTTTCCCACTAAGGTTGGCAACTCTGGGATTGTGTTCTAATTTTATTTTTCCACTTTTCCTAATTTTTGCCACTTTTTGCCGCTGTCCTGTCAAAAATGCATTTTTGCCGGCAGAAACCCAACCCTGTTATTCGATATTGAGACTTCATTGATTTATGATACTTTTGTAGTTCAGTGCTGAGATTCTATATTCTAATGTATCACCCTTTTTTCATAAATTCTAATTTACGTTTGGTAATTAACTATTACATGTATAAACAAGTCACATCTCTGTCTTTGCTGCTTGTGTGATGGTCAAGTATTGTGGTGGCTGATTCTTGTTAGATTTCTCGAACCGAGTAAGTAGCCATCTCTGGTCAATACTCCTATTGGCCTCCACACAATTGCAACTGCACTTTGGTTAAAATCTCTTGTGTTGTGATTTTTTTATTTTTTTGCACATGTAAGATTTTTGAAAATTGCTAGTTGTTTTACATTTTTAAAGTCTATGTTTTGTTCTTTATTATTTTTGGTTAGGGCAGTAGTAGCTCTATATTTAAAGTCAATTTTATGTTCTTTTATCCTATTCTCGCAGTCATAGCTCATAGCTATGTAATACCTGTATGTATTTTCCTCTGTTTGATATTTTATTTCATAAATGCCTGCAGTTTCTTAGTGTTTTATGGAGCTTTTGTCATTACTAATATGCTGGAAAATAGGTTTAGTGAGGATATTTACGTCTAGTTTTGAAACTTCAATTATAATTTTATAATAATTTTCCCAATAAATTTTAAAATGAATTTATTAAATGAAATTGCTGTACTATATTTTTCTTTTAGTTTCTGTCATTTTCAATAGGAGTAATTATATTTTTATGAAGTTTATACGCTAGGTTTTTCTTATAACCGGTTTTTCTCATATTTTATTTCGTTTGTTTATAAATTATATTTTATTTAGATTAGGGATGAAACGGATAGTGATTTTGCCGGATATCGGATATCCGGAGCTCTTCTGCCTGCCGGATACGGATATCCGGACCGGATATCCGTCGGATATCCGGCATTAGTTTTGTTTTTGTTTTGTATATTTCTTTTCTTTTTCTTTATTTTAAAACAATAAAATATAAACATATTTCATATACTATTCTTTTAAAAACATTTTAAATATAATTTATTTTAACATATTTATTTAATATTCTATTTATTTGTGCAATATTGCCATGAAGAATAAAATTTTAAGCCTGACATACTCATTGCTACACTTGCAATTTTTGGTGAAAAGCACTATCACAAAAATATAGGTTTTGTTCAGAATTATAAAACTTATTATTTACATATTTTTTACAATACTATTATTAAAAAAATGAAATAAAATATTTTACTAATATAATCACAGTTGAAGGGTTATTTTCACATGAAAACTAATATGTTGTGGCCATCACAAAACTTTCTTCTACATAATTCTATATAACAACACCACTTACGGTTTAAATCGTATAAAAGTTTAACCATAGCTTCTCACAATAAATATTTTACGAAAGGAGTTTATGCAATTTTAATCAACAGATGCTGAGATATACGCTTGTGAAAAATCATAATAGAAGCTCCACCTGTCGGCCAATATACACATAAATAAGGTCAACATTTGCTTTCATAATGGTTGTCTTATATATCAAGTTTCATGCACATATGTCATAAAAGTTGGGATTAACTTAGCCTATTCATTGGGTAAATTTGTAGTGCAGTATTGCCACCTGTTGGCCGATATACACCTAAAATAAATTCCAATAGTGTTTCACAATGGCTGGTTCTCTCACTTACCAAGTTCTATGCAATTATACACAATAGAATAAGAGATATAGCCTTCCCCTTTTGGGGGGAAATTTCTGTATTGCAGAGCCACCTACTGGCCAACATGCACCCAAACTGAACCAGCATAATTTCTCATAATGCCTTTCCAACATGAAGTTTTGTGTAGTTACATGAAATAGAACCTAAAATATAGCCATCGCTAAATTAAAGAAAGCACTGTATAACAGCACCACCTGTAGAGCGATTGGCACCAAAATTTGATAGGCACTAATATATGCCAAGTTACATGTACATATAAATTTATACGAAATTCTGTGCTGTAGTTTCTGAGATATAGCCTTCCTCTAAGTTGCAGAAATCACAGTATGGCAGCACCAGCTGTCGAGCCATTTGCACCAAAAGTTGGTAGGCACTGATTTATGTCATGGTGCAACTACACATCTGTATATATATATAAATTACGTGTCACGATGTTTGTCCGGGGTAAACTCCTAAACTAAGGAACCGATTTTAATGAAATTTTGCACACTGTGTGCAGTTTGGTCCAACTTGAGAGATAGGATAGTTTTTATCTCAATTTATTGTCACAATATTGTTTTATTGCAATTATTTGTTAATTATAGACCTTTATTAAAGTTGCTCCAAAATATCTGTGAGTTCCATTAATTTAATTGTTGCCAAAAAAAAAAAAAATAAGAGTTCATTTTCTTTCGACATAAAAATAAATACATTTAATCAAACGTGAACGTTAAAAAAATTATAAAAAGTTAAATTATGCATCTCACGAAAATTGACGTCATAATCAATTTAAAGATTTTATACACATTGATAAAGTTCTATCATAGATATAGTAATATATATAGATCTCTCATCCCCATGTTATCGTACAAAGATTTTTGATGCCGAAAAAAAAAAAAAAAAAAAAAAAGCTTTGGAAACAGCCATTAAGTGGTATTGAAAAAAAAAAAAAAAAAAAAGAAAGAAAAGAAAGAAAGAAATATGAATTTGAAACTGTATCTGGAGTCTTCCATTCCCCTTTAGCAAATAAATTATTCATAAATTTTATTTACTAAAATATTAGTATGTATTCCCGTGTGTATTCACTCGGGGAAAGACGGCCATATTTTGGTAAAAACGTCGTCTTTTCCCAAATGAAAAAGAATAACTTTTTTCTCCCCAATGATCACTCTATTCTATATATGCTATACTATATCTATGAGTTCTATACGCAAGCGAAGTGTGACTCACTGACCGTCTGTGCAGCCAAGAAAAAGATTTCCTATGTTAATTGCCCACTGGATTTTTTGTAAGAAATTATTAAAAATCGAGGAAATTAATTTCCCGATTTTAATCCTTATATTTGGGTATAGATATGTATTAGTTATCGCGGGTGTTAGATTGAATTATTTTGCTGTCAAATTGACAAAATTTTAATTTTAAATATCAAAACTCTGTCGCCCTTGGCTTTTTTTATTATTATTATTATTATTTGGCGATCAAAAGTGTAACACGAAAATATACATGCCAGATGTATGCATTGTACGAAATGTAATATGTATTATTCATTGTACGTATGTATGACATGTAATATGTATTGTACGAAATATTGTTTCATATTATTCATTACTCTTTTAATATAAGTTGTTAAAATAACCATGATTTTTGAAAGGAATTAAATATTTTCGCCAGATAATTTGGCAATATTCTTTTTTTTTTCGCCAAGGATGACAGAAATGAAATCTATTCCGCTGCAAAATATTAGTATCTTACATCAGATATTTTATTTAGACATTTGACAACAAATTTGACTTCAAACTATGATAGAATATTTATCATTTTCCTTTTAATTAGTATATTATTTGTATATTAAAATTTAAAAGCACGGTATATAAAGTTTTTTTTTTTTCTTATAATTATTCTTATCTTAATCCTCAATGTTTCCCATCTTTATTAACTTGAATTTACTATTAAAATTTTAACATACTCAAAAACTTCTCATCACTTCGTTAAAATACACTAAACTTTTCCAAAATCTTTTTCTATTTAAAATGATACATGTATTTACTTTAAATGTCCAATATTTCATAAGATTTCCAATTTTAAAGTTTTAAAATATTTATCAAATTTACTTATTTTTCTGGTTTAACCTTATTGTTTTACTTTTTATAACTACAGCTGTTTCCCTCTTTAAAATATTTAAAATGATGAGGTCATTTTATAGTAAAATTATCCATTATAGCATATACTATATTTCACTCCTCCATAAAAATTGATTTTAAAATCGTCTGTTTCTTTTATACTTTTATTTTAATAGAATTTTAATAGAATTTAATTTATATATTAGTCATTTTAGCAATTTTATCCAAAGTAGCATTATAAATGATATATATCACTTCTCCATTAAAATTTATAGGACCATACAATAAAATTAATTTGTGCTTAATATCAACACTACGAAAATTTTTATTAATCGCTTCCAAATTTTGACCTAAGTTTCAAATCTCAACCCTGTGGGTTTTTACATCGGCTACGTTTTCGTCTTTGTTCGTAAATAATAATTTGACTGTACTAAATAGTTTACAGCCGTATAATTCAACGTATAACTTAGTCACAGCAACGCGTGGCCGGGTCTGCTAGTAAATTTATATGTAATTGTAGTACGCAGTAGTTCCGGAGGTACAGTTGAACAGAATTTTTGTCACACACACACAGACATTTTTTTTAAATTGGTCAAACCAGGTTTTGGACTTCTTAAAATGCGTAAATCCATCAAAAACCAGAAGTTGAAAATTTTTATGAATCCAATACTTTCTTCTGAGACATTTATAAGAAAACATAAAAGAAAGAAGAAAAATAAATAAATAAACTAAAAGCTTCAAACTAGTATGATATGGCCATCACAAAACTTTCTTCTATATCTCTCTATATAATACTGCTACATGCTGTTTAACATGCAGAAGAAACATAATCATAGCTGCTTACAATAAAAATTTTAGATATTGAGTTTAGTGCAATTTTAATCAAAAAAGTTTTAGATGTAGGCATGTGGAGAATCACAGAAGGTGAGGAACAGCTGCGCCGCCTGTTGGTCGATATACACCCAAATTAAGCCAACTTTTATTCTCATATTACTTTTATCTTGTTTATCTCTTAAATTTTATAGATGTTGAGATTTAGCCTTCCTATTCACAGAGTAAATTGCTACATAATATAGCCACCTATCGACCAATATGCACCAAAATTGAATCAACATGTTTTATAAAAATGACCCTTTCCCATACTAAATTTTTAGCAATTATACACGAATGAATCTGAGATATAACTTCCCCATTCACGGGAAAATTGCAGCATAGCAGCATCACCTATTGGCCGTTATGCACAGAAATTGAATTAACATGTTTCATAATAGAATAGCCCTCCCTGTGACACACTTAGTTTATTTTTTTAATTATACACAGTATAAGTATAAGCTGAGATATAGTCTTCCTTTAAATGGGAGAAATCACAGTATAGCAGCTCCATCTGTTGAGTGATTTGCACCAAAAGTTGATGGGCATTTTTTTTTTTTTTGGTAAGATGCAACTATGTATAAATTTATATGAAACAGGGTTCCCACTGTCCTTGAAAGTCCTTAAGAAGTACTTGAATTTCATTTTATTTTTCAAGGGCCCTTGAAAGTACTTGAATTTTGTTCAAAGTCCTTGAAAATCCTTGAATTTTTCACTCCAATAGACGGGCTCAGCGCGAACTCTGTCAAGGCTAAACTATCTCCATCTCCACATACGTGCGCCATTGTCTAATATAATGATTTTGTTATAAAATTCTTATTTCATTGTCTTGCTTTTGCATATAGTTTCAACTTATTATTATTATTATTATTTTGCCAGTCTCATACCTGTTTGATGGACTGGTCATTAATTTTGAGCAGAAAGTGATCAGACCGGGACTCAAACCTGAAAGATTTGGAATAATCATAATGATTCCAAATCTTAAACTAATCGTTTTTTGACTCTTGTGAAGGTCAATTTGGTCAATCCATCAAAAGTGTACTGTGAAAACAGGCAAAGTTATTCTAATAATAATAAAAAATATTACTAATGAAAGTAGTTACTAAAGTTTTGTGTATAGGCCTAGCGTTCTGTGATTTTTCCCTAGTCCTTGAAAAATTTCAAATAGGCCTTGAAAAGTACTTGAAAAGTCCTTGATTTTTTTTCTTTTTTAAGAGTGGGAACCCTGTGAAATTCTGTGATTTAACTCTTGAACTGCACAAAATTTTTGTCAGATAGACATTTTCCAAAAATGGTCAAATTGTGTTTTGGTGCCCTCAAAATGCGCAAATCCACCAAAAACTGAAAGTTGAAAATTTTCACGAATCCAATACTTCCTTCAATTTAATATAGAAGAAAGTAATAATTCAAAATGAATTTATGCTTTTTACTTATTTTATATTCTCTACAGACAATAAAGAAAATTTTACATTAGTTATTAAAATTCTTTAAGTAAGTGAAGTTTTTCTGCAGTACAAAATCAAAAACTTTAAATAACTGAATTTTTTTTTTTTTTTTTTTTCTTTTCCTTATGAACAATATGAAAGTGAAAGTACAGACTTTCTGAAAATTTAAATATGTACCTTTATTAGAAGTAATTTAAATTTTTGGCATATATCTATGCAATGCAACAGGGAATTCTAAATTCAGGTGTTTTAGTAAGATATTCCATTAAAAATGCAAATTTATATAAATTGGAGGGTTTTTTAAAAAATCCAAATCTAATAGATAGATGGCGCAAGTAATGCCAGGTTTCTGCTAGTATAAATATATGGTCACAAAAACAACAGCTTTATTGCAATTACTTTCATTTTAGTGAAAATAGGCAAGCACTATTTTAGCTTTTTCGAAAGTTAATTCTTTGGATACTGTTGATTTCTTTTACTTAGCTTTATCCTCAGTTTTGTTTTCTATTCATTTTGTTCATTGATGATTTTAACCAAGCATCCATATTTGTGACTTTATGAATCAGTGAAACTAGGTTTTGATATTAACAATAGAAAAAGAGGTATTCATATCATATGTGTAAAATGAAAAAGCAATTTTAAAATTAAGTAAAGTGTAGTGGTAGATAATTGTGAAATAATAGTGATAAGAATGCTTCTGTGAAGCAAATTCTGACATACTTTTAAATATTTTTGCATTTAAATTCAATCATTGAAAATTAAAAATAAATCCAAATTACTATATAAATGATTCCCAAAAATTTCAGTCGTTTCATAGTTTTTGCCTGCAAATATTACCAAAAAAAAAATCATTTATTATATAGATATTTATATAGTTATCCAGTTTTAGCTTTTTAGCGAAATTCTGACCAACATGTTTTAGCAAAATATACCTTTTAGCAAAATGCTAAAAAAAACTAATGGCAGTTTAAACCCTGTTAGGCTATAGTTTTCTTGTAAAGTTGCCGGTGGAACTTGGGCTATTGTTTGAAAGGAGAAAAATTTCACAGTAAATGTCTTTCATATATATATTCTGAAGTAAATGCAGGTTTTCTCTTTTTACTATTTAGTAAAATCTGGGGTAATTGTTATCTTTAAATTTGCTAAGCATGCAGGCTGTATTAGGTGCGTGATTTTAGGTGGTTTGCTGTTTATCCATTTTTCCTCAATTATTAACTTTTTATTTTTCTTCTGTTAGTTTCTTTTTATTCCGTAGATTATCACACAATGCATTGAGGGCAACTGGGCCCCTGGCTGGAAAGCTTCTGTGTAAAAATTCAACTAAAGTTTATAATTTAATTAAAACATGTTTTATTTGTTTCATGAGTTACATGAACCATAATTATTGTTTTCAATGCAAAACACAGGCTGGTGCATGTGTTGCAATTGTACAAAAATGAATTTTAAAGCAGCAAGCTACACCAGTTGGTTAAAGATTCTTTTTTCAAAGATGGGGAAGGAGAAATTCCAGATTATACTCAGGTCACACTTTCAAATAGCACAGCTATTTGAAAATTTTTGTGGTTTTCTGAAAGAAAAACTCTCATAAATATAGGTTAACAATTGAGATCTCCTATGAAGGAGGGGGTGGAGGGGCACACACACACATGCATGCACTTACAATGGCAAATTTTTAGGACAATTAAATCATTGACCGATAAAAATTCATTCAAACATAAAATCTGAGTTTTTTTTCATTTTGCACCACAAAGAGCAGTAAAAGTGACCCCCCATCTTTAAAAAGTAGCCATAAAGTGGCCCAAGCCCCATGTTATGGTGTATGTTGTCTTAAGGTATTCAGCAAAACCAAAAGAGTATGGCACTGATGCAACCATATGGGCTGGGCGATTTCTTTGCTTTTGAAGGAGGAAACAAGACTATTTCTCCCATTCTAAATTTAAAGCTAAATAGCCCCTGAAAATAAATTACTTTGAAATGACACAAAATTAAAGAAAATTTACTGTTTTAGAATAAAGGATAATTTTGAAGGGGGGGGGGGAATCAGGCCTTGGCACCTGTGATACTTGTATACTTGGCACTCTATACTTGTATACTTTAAAATTCGTGTGCATATGTCTTTAAAAATAAATAATGTCTATTTTTTCCCATCTTGAAAGAAATATTGCAATATATCACTAATATCGATATTAACTTGGTGATATATCACAATATTTAATTTCTGATATCGTCCAGCAATACTCAAAACCTATTCAATCAACTACACGTAGTTAAATTGAAGGATTATGATTTTATTTATTTTTTTTTTTTTTGACTTCTTAAACATTATGATGTAAAAAAGGTGTCATTATTTAAAAAATATTATGTGGACTGATGTTAAATGATATAAACTGGTATGAAAGCTGGACAAGCAAGAGATAATTTTAAATATCTTCTTTCCTAAATGTGGAAAGAAAACAGTAATAGATCTGTTAATTTATTGTATCTGTTAAATTAAATGTGATTAAATTAAGATGTTTTTTTTACAAAGTCATTTAATCATTTCGAGATTACTAAATGTTAGAGAAAGTTCAGTTTTTACTGAATCTCTCTATCTTCTCTTGAAATTATGTTCCTATATTTGTGTGAAAAAAATTTCTATATTTTCCTATTTAATTGCTTTGACCCCTGTACGATCGTGGATGTTAGACATCCACTTACATTTTTGCATCTGGAACAAACACAGGGTTCGCGCTAGAGCGCGGGATCGCGAGAATCGAGCAATATTACAAAAAATCCCACTTAAAAAATGTTCATATGCGCGCTTTTCCCACACTTATTTTTTCGCGATTTTTTTTTTTTTTTTTTTTATATCTAATTTATTGAACTCCACGAATTTATATTTTCAGTTTTTAAAAAAATCGCGGATATCGTTCGTTAAAAAATAAATAAATAAATAATAATGGAACAATCGGCGATCAAATGTTCTACAAAAGCTTCAGATTCCTAATCTTTCTCAATCCACAACATAAATGTCAATATTCATTTCAAACTTGCTTTATGAGATTTTAGAACATGTAAAGAAATACGATGATCAATTCTAGAAACAATAAAAAGCAATAGAAGTGCTCAATATTTCTGACATATGTAATTATTTTTAGACCTTTAGTGCTGAACTTATTGAATCTATTTATTTTTTCTCAATTAAATTAAATCTTTATGGAGTGTCATATCTATACCAAATTTGTAAACATGGGGGAAGTGAAGAATAGATTTTTCAGGTAAGAAAATTTTTTTCTAATCAATTTAAGAAAATTAATACTCAGTTGGTTTTATGCACGTTTGAAACTAATAATTAGCTACTGCTACTTTTATATGAATGATTAATGTATATACATAAAAATCATATTCTATATTTGTTTGAAAAATTTCTTTTTCTCTTGGTGTGAAATTTTAATAAGATTTTATGTGGATATAAAAGTTATTGCAGGTATATTGAAAAAGTTTTTTTATGCAAATGAAAAAATCCTGAAAATGCTTAATGTAGATAAAAACTATGTATATAAATGTTTGTCATCAGTTTATTGAAAGTGACGTTATCAATATTCAACTAATCATCCAACCAATTATATTAGCGAAAAATTTTCAGCTAATTTCTAATTTCAGCAATCACATGTCTGTAATTTGCATATTTCTTGAAAATACCTTTTTTCTGTAAAATGTAATTACTAATTTAAATTTCAAAAATCTCACTTAAATTTTGAAAATCCCACTTAATCTTTTTGTTAGAGTGGGAGAATCCCACTCATTTTTTTTCCTTAGTGCGAACCCTGCAAACATGTGTAATAGAATCGGGAAATGAACAATCAAGCTAATTAGCGGGAAATGTAAAGTACAATTTTCAATCAACAAATGTGTGTTATAGTCCATATTTTTCTTTCAGTTTGCAAAAACAGTATAATGTAATGTTTAAGATAAAAATGTTTCGGGTCTGAAAGGGTAGCATAATATTACAATTCTAATTTGAATTTTAAAATACCCTAAGAGTTGCAATATTCTCTCCCACTCCCAATTTCCTTTTCCCTTTTTTTTTTTTTTTTTTCTATATATTGTACATATCTAGAAAAAATCATTCTTCCAAATTAAAGTCCAACCATGTATAAGGTACATTATTTTATTATTTTAAGATTTTAAGTTATATAAATATTTTTAGAATCTAGAACTCTTTTCTAAACGTATTACTGATGGTGAAAACATAAGGATCACTATGAAACGAGTGAATGAATTAGCACCTTCTCATCCAGAATTACAACGCCTTTTCAATACACAGATGCGACGGTAAGTTCTGTACAAAATTTTATAGTTTATTAAAAATTACATAAAACTTAATTTGTGTATCATGAATCATATGATGTGACAGTATTTCCTTGAAATATAACCCCACAACTATTAAAATTATTTGGTCTAAGACTTAAATGACAAATTATTTAATGAACAAACATTAGTTATATAATTAACCTACATTTACATTTTAAATACAAAGATAAAATAAATTTGACTGTCTAGAAGATTGGCAATCTTTTTATTTTTAATTGCTTAGCTGAAATCACTATTATGGTCTTTTTAAGGATTCATTGTATTTAGTTAAATGAAAAAAAAAAAAAAAATCTATTTAACAAAGGACATACTTGTAAATATTTGTCACATTTCTGAGTTTGTAAATAATCAAAATTTGCAAATCTTAAAATCATAAATATTAACCCGTTAATGACTGCGTCCCTTTGTTAGGCCAGTTCGAAAAATGCACATAACTTTCACATAGACATTTCAACTTCAAAATTGTACACATCTATTCTTATATTTAACAAAAGCATAAGAATATATCAGTACAATTTTACTAATTATAGCCGTACAATTTTACCAAAAATCGCTAGGCATAAATGGGTTAAGAGGGTACAATGTAAAAAAGAAAATACATTAAGGTGTTATGTTTTTCTTCCATTTATCCATTCCTTCCATTTATCCCATTTATCATCATTTAAGATTTATTTCTTCCAATAATCTTAAAATTTTCCTTTTGAATTAAAGGCTTAATTTTACTCTTTAAATTTCATGTTAAAGTTTTTTGTTTTTATATAAATTTCTGTTTGAATATCAATTGTTTTCTTTATCTACAAGGTTTGGCTTATTAGTTTCTCTATCTACAATTAATAGTATTTACTGTTCTTGTTAGATTCAAAGAGCGAGCATCATTTAAAAATTAAAAATCAGATCAAAAAGTCGGTACTCAATGATATATAGTTAAATTTATTATATTCTATAATGTATGTTTCTTTAAATTTATTTCAGAAATCTGCAGCACCTTAAATTTCAGCTGCTAGGCCGACATTATTTTGATCCAAATGCTGTCACAGAAGTTGAACAGTATAAGTAAGTTCTGTTTTATGTATCCTCCCTTTTTTTTTTTTTTTTTAAATATATAAGTTCAGCTGATAAAACTTTGCAAGCTATAATTTACATCTTAATTTCTTTTTTTAAGTTTACAAATTTGGCAAGGGTGTACTACCAGTATTCGTCAACATGAAGAAAAGGTAATGATGTGTGTTGATACAGTGCATAAGGTAGTGAGGAAAGAAACTGCGTTACAGATTATAAGAAATATAGCACAGAACTTTAGAGGCGAGAGTTATCAACAAGCTTGTGTAAAGGAATTAGCTGGAGCAATCGTCATGACTAGGTATGAATGAATATAAGATATTTAACTATAGCTATAAAATTAAAACCCTGAAAGTTTTCAGAAATCTTATTTTCTTTTTGTTTCAGATATAACAATAGAACATATAGGATTGAAGATATAGATTGGTCTCTTGATCCCACTAAAACTTTCGATACTAGAGATGGTCCTGTAACATATATGGACTACTATAGAAAGGTAAGTACAGTTCCCGCCGCTTATTAAAATCACATTCGTTCTGAGTCAGTGATTTTATTAAGCAGCTGATTTTTATATCCGGCGAACATTCCTGCACTTAAGGAAAAGTTATTACTTCCCTGAATTTGGAAAGAAACTTCAAAAGGTGACAAATAATGGAATTAGTGAACAATATTAATTAATTTTTGATAGATAATGAATTGTTTCTTCGATATAAATAAATTAAACGCATTCCAAATGTGATTTCACATTCATAAAACGTGATTTCGCATAATCCTATATATCTCAATCAAAAAAATATACGTGAAATTTTTTCTCTAAAATATAGCTAATGCAAATATCTAAAAACCAATTTCTGGAATTTCAGAAATTCAGCCCCCAGGTGGGGGGGGGGGTATGGGGCAAAAACAACTAGAAATACAGTTAGGGCGTTCAAAATTGGTACAGTTACGTTTTAAAGGCATGCAAGTCGAATGAGGATATTTTCGATAGTGTAAAGTTATTAGGAGGGGCAGGAAGGGGGGAGAGGAGAGGGTGGGGGCAAAAAAAATAAGATCGTTCAAAATTGGTATATAGAGGTTTTCAATACCTACAAATCAATTGCGGATATTTTAGAATCCGTAAAATTATTAGGAGGGGCAGGAAGGGGATGGGGCTGTAAGGGGGGCTATGGGCAAAAACAAACAGAAATACGTTTAAAATTGGTACAGATAGGTTTTAGAGGCCTGCAAGTCGAATGGGGAGTTTTTCGAAAGTGTAAAGTTATGAGGGGAGGGGGGGGGCAAAAAAATAAAAATAGAGTTAGATTGTTCAAAACTGGTATATAGAGGTTTTTTTATACTTACAAATTGATTGCAAATATATTCGAATTTATAAAATTATTAGGAGAGGTGGGAAGGGGAGTGGGGCGGGAAGGGGGACTATAAATAGAAATACAGTTAGGCCGTTCAAAATTGGTACAGAAAGCCTGCAAGACGAATGGGGATATTTTCAAAAGTTATTAGGAGGGCCGGGAAGGTGGGGGGGGGAGGGGCTGAGTGGCAAAAAAAAAGCGTTAGATCATTCAAAATTGGTACATAAAAGTTTCCGATACCTACAAATCGATTGCAGATATTTTCTATTCTGTTTTAATAAGATAATTATGCATTTTTATTATTATTTATTTTATTTTTTTTTTTTTTGTGGAGAATTTTTCAGGATTTTTTTCAATACAGCAGTTTGAGCAAATGAGCGTTTTTCCAATTCTTTGCTCATGTTCTAATAATGTATATAATATTAGTTTTATATTTGTATGTTTATTGTGTAAGTTAAACAAAAGTACAATTTTAAACAAGATTTTGTAAACACACATGAGTTTTTTCAAGTAGGTGTTATATAAAAAAAAAAAAAAAAAAAAAAAAAAAAAAAACTGGGTTTTGTCAAAATCTAGCCAACCCTGAATAGAGGTGTTGATCCAGGTTTTAATTAATTTCTGAGGCCTGTTTTTGTGAAAAATAGGCCTCAGAATTTGCCATTGCATAAAAAACTTTAATTTTGCAGTCCCTAGATATCTAATCAACGTTCAATATAATAAGTATTTCATTTAAACAAGTACTGGCAATGATATGAAATAATACTTAAAAGATAGAAAAATTTTATAAAATAGATCATTTTTATAAAATGAAATTTTGTAAAAAAGGCCCGTTTTTATAACTGGATTTTGTGAAGTAGTTTATATTTCATGGATTTGTTATTTGGCGGAAATCATTTTATAGTTTTGAATTTTGTGACTGGACAGCAGATGGTTTCCAATATTTAGCTGGATCAACCTCTAAAATGCTGTAGTTTTTTTTTTTTAAACTCAGAAAGAAGTTTATATTTTACTCTTATAAACTTTAATTCTTGATATGTGGATTTTTTATTTCAATTAGTGCGAGAGATAAGAGCAGTGTTGCAAAGAATTTACCTTGCGATATTTTTTTCTTTTTTTTTTTAACCTGGCCACACGTAAACGTCCTGAAATTTTGAAAAAAATTATGTCCTGAAATTTTATGTAGTACCAGTACTACCCCTGCATAAATGATATTTTTGGCTGCTGAGGAGATATTTTTTAGTTTATTAACCGGCGATGCTGATTTTATTAAGCGGCAGCTTTAAAAGTAATTTGTATCGATTTGATTCCGGTCCTGGCAAGTTGATCAGATTAAGCGGCTGATTTTATTAACCAGTGAATTTATTAAGCGGCGGTTACTGTATTTAAATTACATGTCAATTTTTTGTTTGAAATATTTGACTTTTTATGTAACAGTTATCTGGAAAGTAAAATTTAATGCCTGAAAAACTTTGCTTCATATTTAATATTTTAACAAAGGGAGGGTTCAGGTCAGTTTTATAATTAATCTCCATGGTCTATCCCTGTATTCAGGTTTTATTTCTTATTTTGTACATTTAATGGCCGTAAAATGAATTTAAAATAAATGGCCATAAAAATAATTTATTTAATTTTAATAAATTTAATGGCCATATATCACTGTCCCATTGCTATTAATGCAGTTATTGCTATTATTTGATGATTTTTGCAGATTAAATAGTTTGACCCATGAAACAGGTTATCTTATCAATCTGGCAAAAATCACTTTTTTAAAAGGCTAGATGAACAATTTTATTCAATTAAAGCAGTATATAAGTTATTTATTTTTGACTTTAAAGTATTACTCAAGAGAATCCTATAATTTTATGAAAATGGAATTAAAATCTGATTTTTCACATCTACCTCAGTAGTTAAACAATGTATTTAGTATGTGTAGGAGAGCTGCATGTTTTCAACATAATCCAGTTAGTTTATACTATACACTAAAATTAATCTTCAAGCCAGGTTTGATTCAAGTAATGTAATTACATTTGCAAAATTGGATGTTTCTTTTTAATAATTTACACTATTAAGCATAACTGCACTGCATAAAAAAGGTAGACGGACACTTCTTTACAATTTTTAAAAACCCTGTCTTCGTTTAATAGGAAATGTCAATTAAAATTCTTCATGTTAATACTTATCAATCTTCATATTTTGACAGACAGATGAATTCAATTATTTATAATTTTAATGTGTAGGGAAATGCAGAAAAGAGAAAATATATACATTTGCACAATATATTTTTAAAGTAGACGGACACTGGTTAAAAACTGCAATTATCTAAGTGGGTGTTTCTTGTGGAATACCAGTTTTGCATGTACATTTGGCATTTTGCCAATTGCTAACGTGCTTGACAAAATGGTTTTACGTAGTTAAATTTCTTGGGGATGAATGCGCCATACCACGAGGAATTCCTCAAACTTATTACCAGAAAAGACAAATTATAGCGCTAAAAAATGTTAATAGATGAGTCAGAAATTAGTTGGCTACTTCTAATAAGCAAAAGTAGCATCAGCGATTTTCTACGTGCTCCTGAAGCCCATGGCGTAAAGAAAGAGTGGTCGGCCAAAGAAACTTTCGCTTAGAGACCAAAGAAAAATTTTTACAGAGTTAAAAAACTGGAGCATCAATTCCCAGAGTTCAAATAAGCACAGGAATTGCTAACGTAACTTCTCAGACAATTTCTAACTACATTAAGCATTCGGAGCTTTTTCAATATAAGAAGAGAAAACATCATCCACAGGGTTAGAAATAAGCAGTCATTAGTTTAGTTGCATTTTGCAACCAGTTTTTTCATTTTGATGCCTAGAATTCCACTCACAGGTGCCATATTTAACGCCTGGATTTTTTCCTCGTCATACCTAATAATTTTCCCAATCCCATCAGACTGTAAACAAGTCTATTTCAGTCAATTGAACCTAATAATAAAAACTGATTTAAGAAATCATATCTCTATGAAAGTAGTTGACGATTTGTTAATGAATAAATTAAACAGCCCTAAATTGGAAGATTTCTGTCCGGAAAATGCTATTAAATTGTGGTGGAATGATGTATCTTCTGGGCAAAGAATAAATTTGTAATTTTAAATATGTACGTTTAATATTGTCAATGTAATTACATTCATTACATAAATATTTTTTATATAATCTTGCATATATTATTTATAAGTTGATGCTGTATTATTATTATAATATACATATTTAATTATGTATGGCACCTAGATTTTTCATTTTGCGTCATTTGATGCATCCAGGCGTCATTTTGACGCCTAGTTTAAAAATTCTTATTTCTAACACTGATCATCCATGCTCGAAGGATCACCATGTGACAGAACGCCTACAGTTGGCTCAAGACCATATGTCTTGGACTACAGAATGGATATCTGTAATTTTTTCAAATAAGAAAAAATTTAATTTAGACAGTCCAGATGGCTATCAATATTATTGGCTCAGTTTGGAGAAAGAAGACGAAGTGTACTCTACTCGGCTAGTTGTTGTTGTTGGTGGTGTGATGGTGTGGCTAGCTGTTGGCTATGGTGGAAGGACAAATTTAGTGCTCCTGAGTAAGCAGACTCACAAAGATTATACACTAAGCAGTGGGCTTTTGCCATTTGCGTTCGATCTTGGAGAAAACTGGATTTTCCAACAAGATGGATCGCCGATGCACACAGTTAACAATGTTAAAAAATGGTTTCATGAGAACAACTTCAATGTTTTACCCTGGCCAGCCAAGAGTCCGGATATGCATCCTGTAGAAAACATTTGGGTTATACTTGTTCATAAAGTTTATGAAGGTGAACGCCAGTATGAATATCCCCAGCTCAAAGCTCTTACAAACATTTGGGAAATTGTCAAAAAAAATTCAAAATCTCATTGATTTGATGTCTAACAGAGTATACAAACTTATTAAAGCAAATAAAAGACGAACCCCTTACTAACAACATTTTATTTTAGAGATACAAGATGTGTCTGTCTACTTTTTTTAAGAAAAATTAGTGCAAATATGCACCATTTTTGTTTACGTAATTTTTTGACTGCATAATTGAAAAAGATTGTATCTATATCCAAAAAATAATATGATGCATAGGCGTAGCCAGCTTTCCGAGCGGGGGGGTGCCCAAATTTTAAACTAAAAGTTACAATATGAATACATTATGAACATAGTGCGCATATGTATGCATGTGTGCGTTTTAACACATGTATAAAAGTTACACAAGTTAACACATGTACATTTTAACATATAAATTCAGTAACTTTCTTTTAGAATAAATAACACGACTTGGCACAGAACAGAAATATCAATATTTATACAACTTTAAAAATGCCAATGTAAAAAAATTTTAAATGCAGACTGCAGTTTCGGTAGCGTAAATCGGTGCATTTGGCTTCCTTTGAAATATCATTTGATAAAGTTTGGACTTTCAGAGAAGTGCCGCTATCCGTCTAACAGAAAAGGAACAGAAGTTTGACAATTGATTAAAACAAGGAAAGAATATTGCATAAAAAATATTAAACGGTGTCGAATATTTGGTTTCAGTACGAAACCAATGAACATTAAAAGGTTAAGTAAAAATCTTAAGCCTTAATTTATAAACGAAAACCTAAAAACTAAACTACGGTAAAACTATACTATGGAACTTAAATTGCGCACACAAAGTGATAAAGCAGAATTATAATGATATGTTTACTTTATTTATAATCTCATTTCATTTCTTTTATTTTACCAGTTTCAAATTATAAACCTATATATATATATATATATATATGTATATTGGGTTGGCAACTATGTTACCGCCGTTTTATAAATTTTAACTTTACACTGGAATCTAGGGCCCTCCGTGGCCGAGTGGTTATGTCGCCACACTGCTAATCGCCTTTGAGCGTAGGAGAGCGGGTTCGATTCCCGCGCTGGCCCTGGGTGTTTTTCCATTTTCTGCGTATTATAATTCTGTCATGTGCTATCTGTAATTATCTGACGAAGATTTACAAGCGGACTACGTGTCAAGCATACAAATCTGATGTATATGTTATCAATAAACTGGAATCTATGTTTTGTTTTTTTTGTTCGATTTAAAGACCTAAACTCCATGCTGTAGATTGGTTCTTAAAATGTAACCAAAAAAAAAAAAACATAGATTCTGGTGTCAAGTTAAAATTTTAAAATCGGCGGGAACTTAGTTGCCAACTCTATATATATATATATATATATATATATATATTAATATATTTATATATATATTAAATTAATACAATCTTGTAGCTACTTTTTTTAAATTATTATTTTATTCGTTCCCATATTCCTGAATAACATTTATTTTCTATATTTTAAAACATTGTTGTAGTTGTGATATTAGTTTCAAACAGAATAGTACAAATGGGTATTGTGATCGCTGTAAAATTAAAGTGATACTTATTAATAAGATTGTAATAAACTGTTGTGTGTACCATAATATAAAAATGTGATGTGTGTAAAAGTCGCAAAAAATAAAATCAGCATTAAATTAATGTATCGAATTGGGGAAAGTGTAGAAACACGCCACAGACCGGACCAAGCGCTGACCATTAGCCAAATAAATTTAAGAATTACCACTGTACATAAGAATTCCGTGAAAAATTGCATAAAGTAAAATGAAAACATTAAAAGGGACACATACCAATAAAATTGCACTGAAAATCCCCGCAAAGTAAATGTATCAAAATGGAGGACAGATAAAAAGCTAGTGAGGTGTCTCACTATCCGACCGTGCACTGGCCATCAGCCGAAAATATTGTTTAGCAACCACCACAATTCAAAATTGCATACATAATCGAATCCAGAAACATTCATTCATAAAATAGCACGAAAAATCATTATGACATAATGTCGGAAATTTTCTACTCACACAAATAAACGCTTTTGCTATTTAAAAAATTAAAAGACTAAATAATGGAGCATATTTAGTGCATACCTTTCTTTGATGTTTGTATTTTCTGTGTTGTCTTGAGCTTCCTCTTCAAACTCTCTCTTTTTCTTTGGTTGGAATAATTATCAAACCCTTCACATTTTTGCACATGATTCCAGAACAGTTTTTCTAGTCATTCAATACAGCTTTAATAGAATTATACACCACCTTCTCCAGATCCAGGATTTTCAGGAAAGGGGAAATTGTTTTATAAAATCGCAAGAGAAGAAGGAATCCGAATAAATATTTACACTGTAGCCTAATTTTTAGTAATTTTCTTTCTTTATTAATTACAAATACAAAATCGTCTGTTCATAAATACATAATTTATTTTCAGCAATAAATCGTTTGTCAAAGTTCAAAAGTAATGCAAACGATTATAAAACGTTTTATTATTATTAAATTTGGGTGACAGCTTTTAAATAAGGTAAAAAAATTAAATAAATAAATAAAATGTGGCATTTAGTCACAAAAATAAGATATTTTATACTTGACCGACCATTTCTGAGGTACTTTAAAAAAGCTGAAAATTGTTTTAGAAACAATTTTGTTTGGCACGTATTTTTGTGAAGGGAAGCATGTCTATTGCATCCTTCAAAACCCTCTGTTTGATTACTCTACCTGCATTCTTAAAACATTTAAGGCTTAAATTAAAAATATTTTTTAAATGATTCAAAGAACTTTCCCCCACAGTAAATTTTTCAAGAAAAGTCTGCTTATGATATGATTTACAATACTAATTTGAACTTTCCAGTGTTGTCTTTTTTTTTAAATAGCAAATAAGACAGGCCGACGAAGAAATTTTTTTCTTCAGGTTGATATGTTTTTCTGGTATATTTTTGGATGCTGTTTAAGGAAAACCTATTTAAAAACTTCCCTCATGTACAGTTTTGAAAAAAAAAAAAAAAAAAAGAATTGTTTGAGTTTAAAGCTCCATTTTTTTCGACTCACATCTAAATTATTTCCATGAAAATTTGGGTGATGTGAGTGAAGAATAATGAGAGCTGTTTCATCAAGACATCAAAGAAATGGAAAGCAGGTATCTGAGACGATACATTTTTAACATGTTAGCAGAATATTGTTGCATGTTGCATAGAGAATTCTCCCCCCCCCCCCCCCCCCCCCACACACATACACAAGACCCTCAAGCCTTGCACAAGGTAAAATGCTCTAAAGGGAGATAAGATTCGATGTGAAGAAATACATTTAAAAGATAATGTGTAAGTAATAGCCTATTTCAATGCATTTTTTATATAAATTGTTTCGAATTTGTTAGAACTTCTAGACGAATTCTTCAGATTTTCATCCTTACTTTGTGAAAATTTCTTACGTGATAGGAAAAAAAAATATATTCTGAATTAAGATTACAAAACACATTAGAGACACCCAACGCAGTACATAAAAAATTTGAAAAGTACGATTTCGCAGACCAGTGTAGTCGGAAAAAATTTACCCGCTAAATTATTATGATACCAGACATGCATTCAAATCAACAATTACTAAAAACATTATTTTTGTATTCAAAGAACTTCAAAACCTGAAATTATCGCAAATATTTAGTTTCGAAAATACTTTCTATAACTCATGGTAAGGGAAAGTAATTATCATTTTTAAATGTTTTTACTGGATGCAATATAATTTGGTATGAATGCTTTTAATCGAACCTAACTTTTCTTACAATCTTTTATACGAAAATCATTTTGTATCAATAGAATATGTTAGTTTCATTATGTTTAGTTCACTTTAAAAATGTTGTTGATATGTACCAACTAGAAATTTTGTACTTAAACAATAATGTATTTGAACTCTCTGCATGTCATAGTATACGGATCATTATGACATAAATTGAATACGATTTTTAGACTTTTTGCCATTATCTGCTTTTGAGTTATGCCCATGCAGACTAACCACAAGATCCTATACAATTGAGCGGACCTCAAGACATACTATTGTAAAAACTATTTCATATTCAAAAATTGGACCGCAAAACATTACATTCTCCAACATGTATGGGTAAGAGAAAGTTTAAAAAAAAAAAAAAAATGCTCAATTAAAAGAAATGACAAAAAAACTTGACTCTCTGTTAAGACCACGGGTTTGAATAAACTAAATCATTTTATCGCCTCTTTTCCTGCTTTTCCTTGAAGAAAAAACAAACTACTAATTTCATTTTTTTTTTTTTTTTTTTTTTTTTTTTGTTTACCAAGAAAAATTACTTTGCAAATTTTTGTAAGAAATGTGCAAGTAAATTTGGAATTATGAACAATTAAGATTATTCTTTTAAGTATATTTTACCACCATGTTTAAGAAATTGTCTTTCTATTGCATAGAATCGTTGGTATTAGTAATTTTTTTTTTTTTTTTTTTTTTTTTTTTTTTTTTTTTTTAACCTTCAAATCTTTTTTTTTTTCTTTCTGTTTTCAATATGTTTTTGTTAAATGTACTGAATGTGTGTGCATGAGTGGGGGGGGGGGTGCCCGGGCATCCAGGGCACCCCCCCCCCCCTGGCTACGCGCATGTGATGTCTCAAGAATATAATTATATTAGAGAAATGAACCTCATATCTCTAATTAAAGAAATAAACAGCTTTAAAGTATTACAAGTAAGTGTCTGTCTACTTTTTTTTATGCAGTGTAAATTTATTGATGACTTGGTAGCTTTTTAAAAAAATAGGAAATTTAACAGATTCAACTTTCTTTTTAAAATAGCAATATGATATCAATATCAGAGATAAAGGGCAGCCTCTATTATTGTGTACATCCAAAGAGAGAGAAATCAAAAGAGGAGCAAGTGTTTCTAAGAAGATATATCTTATACCTGAAATTTGTCTCATGACTGGTAGGTTATTAATATTCTTATTTAATGTTTCAACTTACTGTAAATGTTTAGCATGAAATGTGAATGTAAAACTTTTTGTAAAATATCTCACTTAACATGACCTGCCAAGCCGTTATTGTCTAATGTATAAATGTAGGGTTTCTGCTAAAGTGCAAGAATCCTGCATGCTTTCTTTTTACTCATAAAGTATTTTATCATTGAGACAATTGTACTCTCTTCTAGGGTCAATTTAATAAAATTTTTGGTTTGTAAACAAACCATTCATAAAAATCAGCACAAAAATTTGCAAATTTAAAGTCCCTTTTTACAAAAGTTGAATGATTTCAAAGTCTTGAAAATTTGAGGTAGAAAGTTCTGTATTTTACTGATATTAACTGCAAAGATATTTCTGCAATAAAACACCAGAAAAACTAGAATTCGGTATAGAATCTTGCATTTAAGGTTTAACTCATCGTTTAATAAATGGTGGCTTTCCTTGTTAAAAGACCAGTGGCAGAAGCACAGCGATATAGTTGCGGACACAGAAAAACTGCTTGCAGACAGTTTTGCCTTCACTAATTGAAAAAATTGCCTTCAACTTTCGGACAGTCTTTGTCTGCAACATACGGACATTATTCGCCCACAACAATGCACTACCGATGTATGATGTCTTAGATGCTCTCTTGTAGGAACTCTAGAGCCCCCCTACAGGTTTCATGCATCCAGTGACTTTTTGGTTTTAGAAAATGTGAAGCATTAATGTGTTATAGTAACATTAATTATAGTGGTTACTCATTACTAAATTATCGTATTAGCAATACTTTCATTATTTATAATTATTTATATTGTGTTGTGTCAAACATTGCTATAAAATATTTAATTGAATGAGTTCAACTTATTTTTGTATAATTATTTATACTATATTGTTTTGTAGTAAAATTGTATTCGTGTATTGTTGTGCGAGATCACCACTGTTAATAAGCTGCCTTTCCCTCCAAGATTGCCGCTATCAGCTTTCAGGCTTTTTGAGCCATTTTCACCCCTGATTACATGAAAATTTTGCAGACAGATTATGAAATTTTAAAAGCCTGTAGCAGACAACTACAAAACTTTCTGCCACTGGGATTAAAAGCAAAATTTATTCCTATTGTGTTGATTACTTTTGAATGTTTTGAGAATATTTCTTACTTTTAAATAAATAGTGGTATAATGTATAGACTTCTTAAAAAGAAACATTATATTTAGAATTCTATTCATTCTAGAAGTGAACAAAAGTAAGTCAGAAAAAGATGAGTCAGGTTACTTAAAAATAGAGGGGGGGGGGGAAAATTTCAGTGTGACAAGCAAACATTTTATTTCAAACTGTTTGAAGAATATAAATTTGCTAGCATTTTGAGGGCAACAGGAGCTGAGTTTTATGCATACAGTTGACCAGTGATGCCAGATGGTAGAAAATTATTTCCCCAAACAAGTCTTCAAATTTCCCCAAATCAGGTTTTTTTTTTTTTTTTTTTTTTTTTTTAAATCCCCAACTTAATTTCTACTAAAAAGGGAAAATAAATAAAAAAAAAAAAAAAAAATATGAAGCAGATTTAATCTCAGATTTTTTCCCAAACAAAGGCAGTTTTTGAAAAAATCTCCAAATACAAAATTGTATTATAATCCCCTCTAATCATAAATTGAACATTGTGAACTGAATAAAACTTATTAAGAACAGAAAAATTAATAAATTAATATAAAATAAACCTGTAATATATTGTATATGTGTAAAATTATAGAGAAATTGTAGTATGTGATTTATAATATAATTTTTAATAAAACTAATTTTGCGAGGTTCCACTCAAAATGTCCCTATACACTGACGATAAAAGTCCCTACTTTAGTGAATAATCATGAAAAAATTAGAAACATAATCCATGCGTAATTCCTTGAAATTTCTTACAAAATTACCAAAAAGATCCTATGAATTTCAAATTTGTCCCTACTTCATGAATGGAGCTATTCAAAGTCCCTAGTCATAGGGATAAATCATTACATTGCTAACATTGACAGGAAGTTGAACTCCCCAGATTTGTCCCCAAAAATTATAGAATTCCCCAAAAAAGTCCCCACAAACATTGCCCCCAGAAACCTCAAAATTCCCAATCTAACATCACTGCAGTTGACTTAGTTTTGCCTTTGAATTGCATAACTTCCATTATGAATTTTGTTTAAATTTTCTGATTTTATTAAATCATAATTAAAAAGTGGTCTGAAAGCAATTTTTTAAATACTCTTTGTTTTTTAGGTCTTACTGATGCCATGAGAGCAAACTTTACTACAATGAAAGAGCTGGCTAATCATACACGTGTAAATCCACAAATACGTGTTGAAAACTTGATGAAATTTATTAAACGCATTAATGGGTAAGATTTTTGTATAAAATTCATTATGTGTATCTATTAATCATAATTACAGGGTTGCCACAGGCTATTAAATAGCAACTATTTGCGACTATTTTTTAGAATGAGGAGACTGGCAACTTACTTTTTTTGCCTTAAAAAAAAGGGAAAAAAAAAATCGCAAAAAAATAACTATTCGGAGACTTTCACCTTTTTGCAAAATTCTTCCAGAAATATCAGGAAAATCTTTCAAAAAGTAGTATTTTCTATTCATTTTATAAACACTCCCATATCTTAACCTTCACCCATTATTTGTTACCACATTAAAGTATGGCATATCCCCGATGCTAACCTTGAAGCAGGTTGAAATATCGAATGAGAATGTAGAAATTGCACCAGACAGGACATATGTAGCTATTAAGCTGGTCAATTTGCTTATTGCAATTGACTAGTAGAACACTCCTATGACCTGTTATATCCTTCCTCACCCTGATTTCATGTAAAAAAAATTATAAAAGAAAGCTCTTTTAATAAATCAGAAAAGGAAGAATGCAAGAAAGGAAACATAAGCTCTTAACAGCAGACAGTACTTAATCACTAGTTGTCGATATGAAAAAGTTATTGATTCTGAGAACTAACTCAGGGAATTTTTTTTCTGAAAATGAGTATGAACCCTGTAATTTAATGATTGTGAATTTTCTGATTGTGGGCGGGGAAAAAAAAAATACATTAGATGGTGAGTAATTGTGGAAAGATTTTCCCTTGAAATAACATGAGTCTTGCCATCAGCGACATTAGGTTTTGAAGCTAAAGATATACAGAGGATTTGGCTTTTAAAGCTAGATATACAGTATTAGATTACATCAAAGCATGTTTCAAAAGCCTTCAGCAGAAATATATATAAAATTTTAATAAAAGAAAATTTTTAATAAAAGAAAACGATGTTTGATGTATTCATTAATGTCCAAAAAAGACTAAAAATTAAAGTATTCTTTATAAGATTTTGTGACAAGTTTTTGAGTAATTGTTTTTGATAGAAGGTATTTATGGTTATTAATTTTTTTATATACATTAAAAAATGGTATCTTTTTTTCGGATTATATTTTTATCTCTTTTAGAATGAAGTGTGTGTGTGTGTATATAATATATTTCGGCATTTCATAAATTAATTCAACTAAGTCTAAGGTGGACATTTCCTTTTGCTTAAATTTTTAATGACTGTTTGCCTCTCCATTCCTATCTGGTCTTAAATTTCAATAAATAAGTTTCTGCTTTTCTCCCCTTTTTTCCCTTGTATGAAAGATCTATGATATGCCTTTTTTTTTTTTCCTATCTTTTTGTTGTCTAATTTTATTGGAAGGACTGATGAATTTCTTAAAAGTTCAACACTATAAGATATGAATAATTTTCTTAATAGTAATTTTTATCAACTTTATTTCGATATTTAAATATTCAGTTCTTTAGAGAGATAAAATATTACTTTATATAAGTGAAAATTTTATTCTGGAAAATTATTTTGATAGTGTTTAACAAATGTTTTTCTCTTTAATGTATACCTTTCATTTAATAAATACAGTCGTCCCTCCATTAAGTCCCAGTCCCTTTAGATAAGGATAGTAATGTATTTCCCTCCAAATAAGGGGTGGCAGAAATAAATAAGTGTGGAATTTAATAATTCGGAAAAGAAATTTTTTTTCCTTTAAAAATCCTTTTCAACATGTTTGTAGTAATCTAGTTTTTCTTGCCAAACCAAGGTCAGAAAAGGATGACCATTCTTTGAAAAGTGGGGAGTCTCTGTTCTATTGTACACAGGTTAGTGGGTTGATAAGGAAGCAGATTTCACCCAAAATATGCAAACATTCAACAAAGGAAGTGACAAAATAGGTTTTAAACTGTAGTTTACCAAAATGGAATAAGGATTGAAATTTTGAAGAGGAAATCTAAGAGCAAGAAAATTTTGATATAAAAAGCATGAGTGATGCATTAAAATATGCTAGAGAACTGCAAAAGTTTCTTACCAATGTAGTTGACAATGGACTACTTTTTTAACAAGTAAAGTGAACATTCATATAGAGAAAAATGTTGAAAAATATGAAACAAACATGTTTAACAAATTTTAAATAATACGTAAGTATATCCTATTTGTACATTTTCATGTATACACTAAATTCATTTAATATTTCATTATTTGAATTTCTCAAATGACAAAATTCAAATAATCAGTAAACCAGTTTCAAAATGTGAATTGTATTTGTTTTGTCAAATTAAATGTTTAATTTCTTATACAAATATTAATTTCTCTTAACTTAATACTTAAAAGAATTTATATGAATTAAAGCAACTCCTCCTAATAAGGGACACCTCTATATAAGGGACAAATCATTCCTTCCCACAGGTGTCCCTAATAGGGAGGGACTACTGTATTTATAATTTTGAAATTTTTCTTTCTACCAACTAGAACTTTAACCCTTTCAGCATTAGCTGTTTTTCAGTATATCTGTTTAATGATTCATAAAATTAATACTGTGCACAGTATAAATATGAGAATTTAATACTGTATACTACACATGTTTATTAATCTTATTTTCTTGAAAAAAGCAACATATTTTAAAATTTAGCTACTCCAGCTTTTTATTTTGACTATGCATGCTGAAAAAAGACAGGTTTAACTCTTATAGGTTTAATGTGTATTACTTTTATCATTGCTTTCTAAATATTACAGTAAATTCACAAAGATACAGTTAAAAGGTAACGAGTTTTGTCCATATCAATGAGACTGTTATAACTGTAAATCACAAACCTGGCATTTTACACCACAATATGAAATGTATATTTGTATTATGTTACACACCCATAAATATTAATATGAATATTTTCTGAAACCCTTTTTATGTTACTTCACTAAAAATTGACTCAGGAAAAAAAATATGAGAAAACAATTATATAATGAATATACATACATATTTTAATTGTAGTACTTGCTTACAATATTACTTGTGTTCATATAAAACTTTATGCAATATAAGAAACGAAAAGTGATGGTACCTAATAGTTTTTAACCTGTCTAAAAAAAAAAAAAAAAAAAAAAAAAAAAAATTTCCCTGAATAGAGGTTAAGGTAAAAGCAAATTAATGACCCATACTTCAGCCCTGTTGCTTGCTTATCTTCCAGGATAATAGGTAAAGAATCGGCACTTTTATTTCCTGTAACACCAAATGAAAGAAGTGAAACCTTTTAATTGTTGCACTTCATGTTAAAAATAAAATTTTAAAAATTATTTTTCTGGGAAAAGTAGTTTAAACTCCAACCTCTCCCTTTCAATAAAAAAAGTCCAACTTAACAAACTACATATAAAAATGATTATTACATGCAATTTCTGTTGGCCTTAATTTGAGAATCTGATTTTGTAGATAATGAGAAATCCTTCTTAAATGAGGCCATTTTAATGAGAATTCATTATATATTTTCTATTTTTATAAATTACTTAGAAAATCTAATATTTGACATTTCTTTTAAAACTATTTCATTTTGAAAATTTTTTTTTTTTTTTAATGGTATGCTTGAATAGTAAGAAAATGTGTATGGTTTTTATCCTTTAATGTTTGTTAACATGTGATCAGAGGTGATTGTGTTCAGGTATGTCGTGGAGCAGACTCTGGCTGCTCTCGACATAAGAATGTGATTTTTAATCTTATATTCTATGGTAAAAACTGAATATGCAGAAACTATAATTATGACGATCACCAAAACTTAAGTTCACGAGTTTCACTGTAAATTGAGCTTAGATGAATCTAGAAAGTTTCAGTGAATAGTCCAAAACTGATGATCGATCTCCAGGTCCTGTGATTATGAACATCGCTGGAGAGGATCACGCGGTGAAGAATTAATAAAAATTGATAAAAGCAAAAGTACATACCATAAGGTCTTGAGAAGAAGACAGAAACAACACCATAGGCTATACAATACCAAATAATTTTTATTGTGCCTTGAAAAGGGAAGGTTGGAACGTTCGTCCGTGGGTCCGTCTTTTCCAAAGCTTTAGCAGATCTGGCTCCTGGGAAATTCCAAACCATATCCATGTGCATCGTGGGGCCGGTAATTTGAAGGTGGAAAGTTATCGCCGAATATTTTTACATATGAATTATTTGTCTTGATGGCGTGTATATTTTCTCATGAAGGTAATTAATTTGGGAGTTTGAAGATCTCCCGGACTCTTTCAACGACTACGAGACTGGATGACACAATCCACATGCATCTGCCTCCGACAACATTGAATGCACGCAAACGTTAAGGAATCCGTCTATAAAAGTCTTTAAGAGTGAAATTATAGACTTATTTTTTTGAAATATTAAGTATTACTGCGTATTTTATACTAAAATTAAATCCATAGATATACGTGCGGCGATACCGCTAAAGGCACGTGGGCCGCACGCGGCGAAGCGCGGCGACCTCCGAGAAAACGTGTTAACTCCGGCTGGTCTGCTATCCAAGTGCTCGAGAGAGAAGTCTTTCCGCTCTCAGGTCGGCGAGCGACGAAACGTCACGGCACTAGCGGCCAATCAGAACGCGCGCTCACGGCAGGACGAAACCAAGCCTCCAGAACCGGCTGGAAGGAGGGGAAAAATGAGGAAGAAGCACTGAGTGAATTTTTCGCGTCGCCGAGAAGTAAACTTACAGGGGCGAACGGGAAACTAATGAAACTTAAATAAATTTAGGATAAAATGCGATCTAATAATTTGGGTTTGCTAAAATGATTGAAAAATAATTAAATTAATATAAAAACACTGTCGTGTTTCACGACAAGGTATTTTTTTTTTTTTTTCATTTTCAGAACAAGAATTAGTTTTTCTGGTAGTTTCATTGATAAAATATGACTAAAATAACAATCATATGAATGCTAAATGTAATTAAAATTGATATTTCTCATAATGAAAGATGTGTTTTCGCTCTAATAAATTATGCTCTCTCCCATACCAAAAACTTTTTCTTGCTAAAATTTCAGATATTTTTTCAAGAAATAAATGAATGGAGGGATCTGGTTCATCGTTTAAATAAATTACAAATATCTGAAAAATCGGCTGACCCCCTCCCTCCTAATTCGCCAAATCAGTGTCCAAGATATAACTATCAACTATGGTTAAAAATTGCAAATTTCAAAACTCTTCAATTTTCTTTTGTCGCACACAAAACCATACTTGCCAACTTTTCCGGTTTTCCCGGAAGACTTCTGGTTTTTTAACGTGTCTTCCGGACAGATGATGAAATCTTCAGTTTTTAAAAAATCGCGGGTATCGTTTGTTTTAAAAAGAAACCCCAAATGTTCTACGAAAACTCCAGATTCCCAATCTTTTTCCATCCATAACATAAATGTCAGAATTCACTTCAAATTTGCTTTATGAGATTCTATAACATGTAAAGAAATGGAATTGTTAAATA
>OZ005653.1:71675890-71697890 GCA_963930645.1 Salticus scenicus | reverse complement strand
GTTGAATATTGAGTTTACCAGATAAATATTTTTCACGTACAAAATGAAACTTGATGTCAATATGTTTGGTTCGTTGGTGAAATTCTGGATTTTTCACCAAACGAACTGCACTTGCATTATCCACTTTCAGAGTAGGTACAGTTGCTAGTGGGGCAATGTCATCAAAGAGACGTGTCAACCAAACTATTTCTTTAGTTGCCTCACATTCAGCTACATATTCTGCTTCTGTGGTACTTAATGACACACATTGCTGTCGACGACTAGCCCAGCCAATGGCTGCTCCACTATATTTAAACACAATACCAGAGACACTTTTTCTCGTTGTTATCTCACTTGCGTAATCTGCATCACTATATGCCTCCAAGGTTCCAGGCTGGAAACGAGATGTGAATATCAATGCTATATTATATGTTCCTTTGATGTACTTCAGAATTCTTTTAACCATTGACCAATGTCTTTGTTCAGCTTTATCTAAAAATTGCGAACAGTATGATACAGCAAAGGCAATATCAGGGCGAGTAGCAACTGCCATGTACATCAAGCTTCCAACAGCCTGTCTGTAAGGGATTTTCTCCAAATCAACTTTTAAAGAATCTTCCCCTGAAAGATTGCCTCTTTCCATGGGTGTAGAAACAGGGTTGGCATCTTTCATGTTGAACTTTTCCAAAACCTTGTTAGCATAATTTTTCTGACTGATTGCAATATCACCACTTTTCAGCTTTTTTATTTCTAAGCCAAGGTAGTATTCAGCATCTTTATGTGTCACTTTAAACTCATGCTGCAATTCCCGAAGGAAATTATTCTTTATTTGTGGAGTCGTGGCAACAAGTCCATCATCAACATATAATGCTAATAATAACTTCTGTTGTTTGTCATTGTTGGAAAACAGACATGGATCAGCATTACTTGCCTTTAAACCATACTTTTCTAGAAATTCTTTGAATCGCTTATTCCAACATCTCGGTGATTGTTTTAGTCCATAGAGACTTTTTACTAATCGACATACTCGACCTGAGTTGTCATCATAACCTTCTGGTTGTTTCATGTAGATTTCTTCTTCTAATGTCCCATACAAAAAGGCAGTTTTCGCATCAAACTGTGTCAGCTCCAAGCCCTCATTTGCAGCAACACTGATCAAAGCGCGGATACTTTCAAAACATGCCACCGGACTAAACGTTTCAAAATAATCTACTCCTTTCCTTTGTGAAAAACCTTTTACCACCAACCTAGCTTTGAATCTATCGATTTCACCATTGGCATGATACTTCACTTTATACACCCATTTATTTGCAATGGCTCGTCTTCCTTCTGGTAGGTCTGTTAAATACCATGTTTTATTCTCAGATAACGATTTAATTTCGTCATCCATTGCAATCTGCCATTCATTGGCATTTTCAGATTTTATTGCTTGATAGTAATGTTCTGGCTCAAGCTGTTCTGCAATACAACATTCAATAAGGCGTACAGGTGCTTTCAGTCCTTTTCTATCCCTTAGTTCTCGAACACAGTTTACATTCTCAGGAGTGTCATCTGAATCAAATTCAGTTTCAGTAGTGGGTGCAATATCTGGTGGTTCAACATTAGATTCTGGTTCAACTCTGACAATGGCTGACACTGATGCTGACTCAGGAGAAAATACTACATCTCTTGTTCGTTCTATCTTTCTTTTGTCTTTTAACCATACACGATAACTATCAACTTCATCTAAATAGCCAACTAAGATTCCTTTTTGACCTTTTGGATCCCATTTCTTATGTTTCTGCTTAGGAGTATGGACAAAACACTCTGTGCCAATAATTCTAAAGTGGTCTAGTCTTGGAGTTGTACCCCAAAAAACTTCATAAGGGGATTTTCCTTCAATTGCTGATGTTCCAGCACGATTCAATATGTGCACTACAGCATTGACTATTTCAGCCCACAATGATTTTGGCAAATCCTTAGCAATCATGATTGATCGAGCTAGATCAAAAACAGTTCTGTTATTTCGCTCAGCTGATCCATTTTGTTGAGGTGTATAGGGTGTAGTATAGCGAAACTGAGTTCCCATTTTCTGCAGCAAACCTTTGAGATCTTTGTTATTATATTCTAATCCACCATCACTAAGTATTGCCTTGATAGGTTTCTGCGTTTGATTTTTAAAGAAAACACAAAATTCTTCAAATTTTCTCACAACTTCTGATTTATGTTTAAGAAAATACACTTTTCTGTACTTAGAATAATCATCAGTAAAACAAACAAAATAATTAGAACCACCTACTGATTTTTCCTCCATAGGTCCACAGACGTCAGTATGTATAATCTCACCAGTATCCTTTGCACGTTGCTGTCGATTTTGAAATGGTAATCTATGTTGCTTACCTAATACGCATGCTTCACAGAATTCATTACTATTTTGCACATCAATACCTTGAGATTGAAGAAATTTTTTCACATGTTGCTTATTCAAATGTCCTAGTCTCTCATGCCAGATTTGAACAGAGTTCACTTCATTCAACTGAACTTCCGAAGAGGACGTTGTAATAGTGCTGAGCACACTTACTTGAGGTACAACCATTTTACATAAAAGTCTGAATAAATTTCCATTGCGTATTCCAACAGCAACGACACCTTTCGGCTTTATAAATTCACATTTGTCATTTGACATGTTGAACTTTGACCCATGATCTAATGCTTGACTTACAGAAAATAAATTTCTTGAAGAATCTGGAGCATATAGTACATTTTCCATTACACTGTCTTTCCAGCTACCATGTACAAGCATTTTCACAGATATCTTGCCATGGCCATATGCTTTCATCGTTGAGCTATTTCCAACTCTCACTTCTATTGGGCATTTATATTTTGTAAAACTTTGAAAGCAATCATTTCTGTTTGTGATATGTTGTGTGGCCCCTGTGTCAATTACCCATGTGTCATCACTACCAGCTGCAAGACATTCACTTATAAAAACCTCTTCTTCTTTAGACCTTTTATCATGCACAGTATTTTTCTTATAGTTACAATTATTTTTCATGTGGCCTCGTTTTCCACATTTGAAGCATTTATATTGCTTTCCCTGTTTATTTGCAGACTTTTCAAATTTGGCTGTGCTACCTCGAACTTTCCCCAAATTGGATTTGGCATTTAAAGCAGTAAGTTCAGTTTCTCGAGAAGAAGATTCTGTCAGTCTTCTCTGCTCTTCTGCAACCAACAGTTTTTTCAATTCTGTTAGTGTTTGTTGCTCTTCAGGCCTTGTACACCAAGACATTTTCAGGGGTTCAAAGTCACTAGATAAAGTTTCCAAGAGTTTACGCATTATTACAAAGTCATTGGGTTTAATATCTAAATCAGACATACGTGAAACTAGGCGCTCCAATTGCGCTATATGCATAGCCATTGTACTTGTAGGATCTCGTGTAAATGATGAAAATTGACACTGACATGCATATTGTGCTTGCGTGTTTTTCTGTTCAAATAATTCATGCAATTTTACCCATATTTCCCTGGCAGTTTTACACATCGCTACAAGATCACATATTCTAGAATCAAGTGTCCGGGAAAAGATTCCTCGAGCAGCTCTATTACCTTTATCAAACTTGGTTAACACACTGTTGTATGCATTTCGAATATCTGCTGTAGCATCTCCGGGAACCGGTTCTGGCTTTACGATTTCGCCAATACACACCTCGTATGCGTTTTCCTTTTCCATAAGCAGGCCTTCTACCATCCATTTCCATCTTACCCAATTTTCTGAGCCAAGAAGTTTATCTGTCGTAAATATTTCCATAATTAGCTATTAATTATATCGCCAAGATCAGTTTTACACCGTGAATCTCGATCACCTTGAATAGGCTTACTTCGATACTTTTCACTTAACTCTGGTGCAGTAGGACACGAATCTGGGCCCATAACCTGTTGACACTTTAACAAAATTAAGCAGCAGAGATTAGATCTTGAGTTTTAATTAACGTAGTTACAGAAAACGACAAATATTGTAGTAGTTACATAGGATATAAACCAAACGCCATACGAATGCTACAACATCAATAAACTGAACAGGAAAGAGAACTTGCCATCTGCACAAAGAAAAGGTTACATGTAAAAGCTTTACGAACACGAACAGGTACATGGAGTAAAGGGTTAATTGAAAGTTCATAATATTAACATCACTTTTCTGAAAAAATCTAAAGGTGTCCACAATTGTAACAGATAATGCATTCATTACTGGAGCATGTTAAGCTTCATGGAAAAATAATAATTTTTCGAGTACACTATTGCTTCAATTAGCATTTTTTGTTGCGCAGTCATCTACAGAAATAGTAAATTGAAGTATCGAATACTGATTATAGTTAACGCCTCTAAAGTAATGAACAGTACATAAAAAATAGCCAAAGAATACATTTAAAGTGTTCACTATTGATATTGTTACCTTATCTGTTCTGTAATTTATTTATGATAATTATTTTTATTATTTTTTTAATTTACAATATATTTATTAAATGTGTAATTTTCAGTCTAATCTTGCTTTTAAAAATATTTTCTCTAGTTTCCTTTTAATATATACCGACAAAACCTGTCAATTTAGATTTTGATTTCACATATATGTATTCTCCTTTGTTACATAAGTATTGAATTCGTGAAAAATTTCAATTTCTGGTTTTCGATGAATTTACAGTGTCTGAGATGTTTTAAATATAGGATTTAACCACTTTTAGAAAATGTCTGTCTGTGTGATATTAGCAAAATTTTGTGTACGCTTAAATTCACGAACCAACGGATGACATTTAATCAAACATGATATTTCATTGGACTTCAGTACTTGCTGAATAGCTATTGAATATATCACTCGAAAAGTGCCGCTGCTATGCTGCGATTGTTGATATTTAAAGGAACGTTGTAGCTCGGCTTCAGATAGTGAATAAATGTACCAAAATAAATATGTGAGGCGAGAATTGTGTAAAACGATGCTTATTCAATTTGGGTGCATATCAGTGGACAAGAGATGCTGTTATGCTGCAATGTAATACCGATTATGGAAAGACAACAACTAAGCTTTTATGATACATAAATATTCCAAATTTGTTATGAGAGATGTAAAACTATGCTGATTACATTTTGGTGCATATCGTACGACAGGTGGCACTATTATCCTTCAATATTTTACGTTTACTGGAAGACTACGTCTCAACTTTTATATATAGGTGAGTATAATTAAGGTTTAATTTTTAAAAAATCTGAAAAAAAGATCCACTGTTCAGAATTATTTAGAATTTGATCCGAATATACTCGAAAGAGGAGGAACTAGCATGGCAAAAAAAAAAAAAAAAAAAAAAGATTAGCTTCAAATTTTAGCAATAGGGAAAAAATAATTTATAAGCCTTATAATTAATATATATAATGACCCTCATGTGTCATGAACGAATCCGGTTAGTACCGCTTCAAAACAGAAACTTTTGGCAGCCATTTTTTCCCGTTTGTTTAATTCAACTTAGGAAACATACACATAATTTTCCTACATGTTTTGTATCGCACATATTCTTATTTATTTACTATAAAACCTTGAAAAACTATTCAATTGTAATGTTTAAATGTCTAAATCAAATATAACGGACCACTGGCTATTATAAACATGAACCTATAAATAGAATTATGTAACTTCATGATTATAAACAATGCAATACCAAATAAAAACAAACCAAAACTGTTGCCATTCAGAAAATACAAATTCCAAATGGACAACTTTTTAATTCCGAATGAACGACTCTTTGACTGTTTCATTAAAAAAACGCTTAAAATATTTCTAAAACATATTAAAGCCTTAAAAATCTTAAAATATTTGTAAAAACGCATTAAAGCTTTTAAATATTTTTATCAAACTTCATTGTTTGTTTACATTGTAAGGTATGATTGGCGTCGAGTTTAGTACGTAAATGCCGCCAGTTGATTTTAGTTTTGAAATTAGTGTAAAATGATAGTTGGGATAGAATGTTTGGTTGGGCAAGTAAAAGTCACCAGTTGAAATGAGTATTGAAAGTAGAGTAGTCTAAGGTGATAATGTCGAGTCAAGGTAAAATGTTCGGTTGAGAATGAGAAAGTCCCTAGCTGGATCCTGGATATTTTGGCGTTGTGGGTGAGATAGCTGGTTGGAGGTATCGAGTAGAGATGAATTTGGTTTAGCATGGAGTGTCTGTAGTTATTGGATAGTTAGTTAGAAAATTTGAAAACAGGATCTACGATAGTCTTAAAAAAGAGTATTTTGGAAAATGAAGTGAATCGTTTTTTCTTATTATGAGGACTTTAAATACGCAAGCGAAGTGATGACGTCACTTTCCGTTCGTGGATACAAGAAAAATATTTCCTATGTTAAACGCCCAATGGATTTTTCGTAAAAAATTATTAAAAATCGAGGGAAATTATTTCCCGATTTTAATCCCCATATTTAGGTTTAGATATGTATTAGTTATCATGTGCATGCGTTAGATTAAGTTGTTTTTGTTCTAAAATGGATAAAATTTAAATTTTAAATTTCAAAACTCTAGATAAAAAAAAAAAAACTTCCATATTCCATTGAAAACATAAACATTTCATTTCAAAGGATGATATTTACACAATAAATATCCAACTAATATACTAATTAAAAGGAAAATGATAAATTTTCTATCATAATTTGAAGTCAAATTTGTTTTCAAATGTCCAAATAAAGTATCTGATATAAGATACTAATATGTTGCAGCGGAATAGATTTGGTATCGGTCATCCTTGGCAGAAAAAAAAAAATATATATATATCGCCAAATTATCTGGCGAATATAATTTAATTCCTTTCAAAAATCATGGTTATTTTAAAAACTTATATTAACATAGTAATGAATAATATGAAACAATATTTCGCACAATACATATTACGAAAATATACATCTGGCATGTATATTTTCGTAGTACGTTTTTGATCGCCAAATACAAAAACGCCAAGGACAACAGAGTTTTGAAATTTAAAATTAAAATTTTGTCAATTTGACAGCAAAATAACTCAATCTAACACATGCACATGATAACTAATACATATATATACCCAAATATGGGGATTAAAATCGGGAAATAATTTTTTTCGATTTTTAATAACTTTTTACAAAAAATCCAATGGGCGAATAACATAGGAAATCATTTTCTTGCTTCCACGGACGGTGAGTGGCGTCACACTTCGCTTGCGTATAGAGCACTTAATGGAACACTGGGATGTGTTGTTGCTGTTGTGTTGTCGGGCCTATATTTTTTGTTAACCAGCAGTTTTTTTATCGTTATTCATATTTATTGATCGGGTAGAATTTTTTAAATTTCAGAACGAAAATTATAAAATATCGAAACACATTTGATTTATAAACAAAAATTGAAAATACATTTAAATGATCACGTGGTAACCATCATGATCTAATCATTGTTTTCAAGATTTATCGTTCACATTCCGTCATTTTTGACGGGGTTATATACTAGTATATGTCAAATAAAAGGCGTGTTGTGTACGACGCATTACACTTGTTATAAAAACAGGGGGTATTTGTCGTTTTCCCCACATTGTGCATGAGAAGTTCGGAATTTATCGCTTAATGAAGGACCGCATCTTGTTTAAGAGGATCTTTTACAAGAACAGTGACTGTGCGCCAGCGGTCTGAAAAAATTGAGGATAATAAAGGGTATGAAAAAAGACTGCGATCCGACATCTGTCAAGAATTTGGAAAAATTATTAAGAAATTCGAAGAGACAAATTCATTGAAGTGAAATCTACCAGAGGTAGAAAACCAGTAACTTCAACATCAGTAGAAGTGGCCACACCATTCGAAGAAGAGACGAACGGTGGTGTGAAAACTTGCAGTTAACAGAGAATTGCATGAAATTTTGGATATTTCTGTAAGCACGGTGCATAAAGTTGTATGAAATACCCTTCATTGCTATTCGTACAAAATTACGCATGTTCAAGAGTTGCTTCCTGTTGACCTGCAAGTAAAAGAATTTTTTGCTCTAGAATTTCCTGAACGCATGGAAGTAGAGAATAAACGGCCATGAAAAATTCTGTGGAATCCTATTTTTATCTGCAAGAACATATCAATACTCATATTTGAAGAATATGGGCAGGAAAAATCCATTTGTACAGGAATCAATACTTCTTCACTCTGCAAAGGTAACTGTGTGGCGCAAGTTAATAAATGACATCGTACAAGTTTTTTTTTTTTTTTTTTTTTTTTTTTTGGGGGGGGGGATAGGTCGTTTGAGACCTGTTATTTATACCGTCACTAGTAAATGTTATGAGAGTCTTTTGCGCAATCATATTATTCCAACAGCAAACATGAGTTGGTAACATCATTTTATGCAAGATGGTGATGTTCGTTGCGGTAAACGGACGCTTTTTTAGCATTACGTTATGGTATTTATTTTCTACTCGTTTTATCATAAACCTTTGCCGTTGGTTGTTTCAGGAAATTGATGCTGCTGTAAGCAATTATTTTTCTAGTCTTATGTCGTAGCCCTTATCTTGTAACATCTCTATAACCCATTATTCCTTTTTTTGTGACTGTCGTTTATGAAAAAGTAATACAAAATTATCACTTTGACACTACTTTCTGAAAAGTTTCATATAAAACAAAATGGAAAGCTCTGTAAGATTTTCTATAATCTAAATAAAAACTATTTCAAATATCTATATTAATTATACATTAATAATATAATTATTATATAAATAAATAACATAATAATTTTAGGTAAATGAAAATAACATTGCGGATATAGTGGACAGAAATCAGTTTAGAAGTGACAAGCTAAAAGAAAATATTTTCAATTTGATTGTTATTAACATTTTATGATTACCAGTAACTGAAAGAAAAAAAGTAATAATGATTACGATATTGATATATGAATCTATATTTTGAATATTTGCAATTTACTTTAAAATATATTTATAACGTTTTATATAAATAATAATGTATAATTAATCATTTACATGATTTTTTATCTTAAGAAATATCTGTAAGAAATTATACAATTTTATTATATTAAATTACATAATCACATTTAAATCCTGCATATTTTGGCAGTAAAAAATGTTATGAAAATCCTCTTGTTCAATCTTTAGAATCTGAGGAAAATCTCCGACTCCGATCGCAGTTTAATTTTAGAAGTAATAATTCGGAATTTTACTTATCTTGCCGCGATGCTTTTGATTACGAACTTACAGATGATTTAAAAGAGATTTTATCCATGTGATTGATAGTTCGATAAGTGCCAAATTTCAGTTCTTATTATGCACTATTTTAATACGGGAGGAGTATAACCAAACTGTGATAAAAGTTTTGTCAAACCAAAAGTTGTCTGTAGAATATAAAAGATTACGAGATAATTAATCTTTTTATCTAATGGAAGTTGCATATATATATATATATATACATATCTATAAATATTTAAAAAAAAAATGATTATTGGCTTTTTAACCCTTTATCAATATACCGCATTTCGAACTAAACAAATAGAAAAAAAAATGTACTTGAAATCCATTTTTTTTAATTACTTAAGAAGAATATTGAAAGATAAAAGCAATAAAAATTATACATATCACCTCATCCTAGTAACTAATGATGATTTAGTGAGGTGGTACTTCAGTGTACCATTGGTACATAGAGGGCAAAAGAGGATCAGAACCTAAAAAAAAAAAAAAAAAAAAAAAAAATGTAAAAATTATGTGTATATTATGTCCTTTATATTTTTTTCTCTAGAACCGCGGTAGTCCTGTCAGTAGAGCGCCAAGCTCGTACAACGGGATTGTCGTAATTGGAAGACTGCGGGTTCGATAATCGAGCAGGCTAAAGACCGTCTTGTACACTGATGGTGGCTGGTGCACGTAAAATCCGTCGTGGCCGTAATGTTCTCCATGTTCCTATCCAAATTATACTTCTAGATGTCACTGAGGTGAAGGGACCATCCCCTCCGAAAAGGCTCAGAATTGTGAAGATATGTCATTTTGACCATCCTTAAGGATGCGTCCCAGACCTGCGCAAATTTCCCATTATGCAGTACTAGTGCAACATTAAACCCAACCAACTAACTATGGTTTTTCTAAGATTGATGGTAGATTTTTAAAATGATATATAAATTAATTATAAAACACTTGAAAATTGGGAAATATGCCAGTAAAAAACAACCATAAAACTTTATAAAATCTTTTCTTGAACAAAATAGGCTACGCGTTAGCGTCTTTTGACATAAAGTGACATTAACCCGTTAGCGCCCAGTGTCCTCATTTGTGAACAGCTAATAAAATGGCACGTATATTTTTTGTGGTTTCGTGGAATGATTTCTGCTTTTTAGGGATTTATAGAGTCACTCTAAATGAACCATGAAAGTTTTATGTGCCTAGTATTAATTATTATTATTTAATAATTTGGATAGTCATTTTATGATTTTTCATTCGTCGCACATTACTTTGTTTTTTGCGCAGGTATACTAACTTAAATCAAGTTGAATAATAATATATATTATAATACTTTACTTTCGAGATCTTTGTCACCATATAATAAGAAATTAATCTGTTATCTGAAAGTTTTTCTACTTCGAAGTTTTCTCGCTAGAACACTATAAACGTCAATAAATGAGGATAGGCTTTAAATTTAAAACTATCAGAAGAATTGTTTAAGTTAATATATTTTACTGTCAGTTGTCTATATTAATTTAGAATTGAAATAATCAGCTAATAATATTTTGCAAAATTAATTCGGGCGTTAACGGGTTAAAGTGAGCTATATACGTTCTATTCTTATAAATATCTGTGACATATCGTACATCATTCGATTTTATATGTCTTTTAATTTAATGATACATTAAGTACGATTAGATTACCATTTATAAAGTATTGTCAACACATAAAATTTTATCAGTAACTATAAGTATTAACTAATAACTATTAGAATATTACTGTGAATTTATTTTCGAGTATTTTAAAGATACTTTTAAGAATGTATATCTTATTTTTACAAAAGTAATAGATAAAAAACTATTGTTTAATTTTTTACACTATCATATATAATATGATATTATTATCGCATACGAAATTTCTTGTTTACATTTAAAATGTCTTTAAGGATTTTAGCAACAAAAACTCCATTAAAATGAAACTTATTCAATCTTTAGAAACTGAGGGAAATCTTCGTCTTAGATAACAGTTTAATTTTAGAACTAATTTTGCCGATACTACCATATCGTCAAATGGATTAATGCTTTCGATTACGAACTTACAGATGGTTTAGATGAGATTTTATCAACGGGATTGACAATTAGATAAATAGCAAATTTTAATTCATATTATGCAATGCTCTAATATAACCAGTTTCTGATAAAATTTCAGTCTTTAACAAAAGTTATTTATGGGAACTAGAAGAGTTTTCGATAAAGATTAATTTTATCTAAGTAACAAAAAGCTGCCATTATCTCCACGCATTTCTGCTGAGACTGAGCTTGGAAAACTGGTAACTAGTAGTAATAATAGATAGTAATTTCTTGAAGTGCTATGGGCTTTCAATGAAGTTCTGAAGAATTTCTGGAATATCAACCTTTTTTTTAAATATATCTAAAAGCAGCACAATCAGGCAGTAATAAAGTTAAATATTTTTAAATACACAGTTTTGTTTGAATAATAAAAACACTTATTATTCTAATATTATTATGCTTGAGAAATGTATGTCAATTTTTAATGCTGAACAAAGTTGTTTTTCATTATTTTATTTTATTTTACTTTTTACACCCATAACTTTTCGTCTTATGCAGGTTTGACAATATTAGTATTCCGACATTTATTCTGTCGGAATTGGTAGAGCTTTATGTACCTATAATTTAAGCTTTGCTGGTGGCTGAACTCGAAATTTAATTATAGAATTAAATTATCATTCGAATAATAAAAAAATTAGATTATTTTGCTAATTAAATTTCCAATTTTTACTTTTCGAATATACATATATAAGGAAAGTATTGTGATCCTGTCAAAAATCCGACTTTGAGATTTTGGTGTGTCTATACGTTTTCAGCCCCCCTGAGTTAGTTTTTGGTATTTTTACGATGTATGTATGTGTGTGTGTGAGCACGATAGCATCTAAACGCTTTGATTAAATCAGTTACCGTAGCACGAACCCTTTTGATTTTGGTGAATCTGGCAATTATATATATATATATTCCTTTTGTGTGCGCAAAGTTTTGAAAAAAATTATTATTATTATTATGTTTTAACTATCGAAATCATATATATATATATATATATATATATATATATATAAAGGAATAAAATTTTTTTTAATAACTCACCTTGATTATATTAAAATTTGAAATTTCTTAAATGTACTTGTAGCTTCATATATAAATTGACAGGATATATGATGCCATTTTTTCTTCAAGGGAAATTAAATTATTATTTATAGGGTTAAAAAAAAAAAAAAGAGAGAGAGAGAAAATATAATTAAAAAGAAAAAGTATGGCATGTAGGAGTAGAATAACTAATAATGCTAGCGCAGAAACGGTTCTGGGAAAATAGTGATTTTTTTTTTTTTTTTTTTTTTTTTTTTTTTGTTGTTGTTTAAGGTTAATCGCTCAAACGGAGTGTAGAAAGGAACAAGGTGATAAAACATATAAAACACAGCACTTTACACGTTAAAATCCAAGTCAAAAGACTTAGTTTAAAGGTTTACAGTATACAAGTTAAAAAAACATCACGACGTTTCGTCCAAGCATTGTTGCTTGTGGACATCCTCAGGTTTAGTTCGCTTACTGCCAGCGTCTTGATCCTTTAATATATGTAGAATGCGTTGCCATACTTTCCCCAATTCTCTAGAATGTGCATAATTGATGGCGCGTTTATCGTATTTTATTATCTGTATTTTTTCTTGTATTTCAAGTTTAATCAGACTGGAGGGGATTGCTATTATTTCAGCTTGATTCCATAAAGGTTTAGCATTTTTATTTTCTAATATGTAATCTTTAAGAGCTGTATTTCCATACGGAGATCGTAAAGAATATTGATGTTCGGAAATGCGTTTTTTTATTTTAAACTTCTTTTTGTTTTCCCTATGTAATAAACAGTGTCATTCTCAAATTTCGACAGGTATTTTAAAACGACTTTTTGGGGAGGGTTAATCTGATGTTTAATTTTTAACAAGCTTTGTAATTTTTGTGTTTTAAATGCTAAATTATAATTGTAGTTCTTTAATATATTTCTGATTGGGATAAATTGTTTATTAAAATCTATTGAACCGATGCATTTATAGTTGTCTTTTTTAATTCTAGTTTGATTTAAGGTAATTTTAACTTGATTATGTATTTTATTGAAAATTGATAAGTTATAACCACTTTCAAGCATAGTGCGTTTGATGTATTTTAAATCTTTTTGAATAAGAAATTGAAAAGTATTATGCGTGTAAGCGCGTTTAATTAATGGAATAATAGCGTTTCTTTTATATTGTAAAGGGGTATTTGAATTAGCAGGTATGATAGAAAGGGGGGAGGAAGATTTATAATAGGTTTCAGTCCAAATTTGAGAATTTTCGTTATTTCGATGTACAAGAATATCCAAGTATGGAAGCATATTATTTTGTTCTTTTTCAGATGTTAAATTTATAGTGGGAAAGTAGTTATTAAGTTTACTGGTGAATTCATGAAGGCTTTTTTCTGTATAATTCTAGATTAAAAATATATCGCCTACATACCTGCGATAAAAGTGTGGTTTAGTACTGCTTTCTCCATGGCTGTTGACTCGATATATTGCATAATAATTTCTCCTATGGAGAAATTATTATGCAATATATCGAGTCAACAGCCATGGAGAAAGCAGTATTGATAGGAGAAATTATTATGCAATACATCGAGTTAACAGCCATGGAGAAAGCAGTATTGAACAACTCTTAAAGATTACATATTAGAAAATAAAAATGCTAAACCTTTATGGAATCAAGCTGAAATAATAGCAACCCCTCCAGTCTGATTAAACTTGAAATACAAGAAAAAATACAGATAATAAAATACGATAAACGCGCCATCAATTATGCACATTCTAGAGAATTGGCGAGAGTATGGCCACCCATTCTACATATATTAAAGGATCAAGACGCTGGCAGTAAGCGAACTAAACCTGAGGATGTCCACAAGCAACAATGCTTGGACGAAACGTCGTGATGTTCTTTTTAACTTGTATACTGTAAACTTTTAAACTAAGTCTTTTAACTTGGATTTTAACGTGTAAAGTGCTGTGTTTTATATGTTTTATCAATTTGATCTATACACGTGTTAAAAACAATTGCTCATCAGGAATAAGGTGTACTAAAACGAATTATTTTCACAGTTAAATGAGGAGAGAGTTCATAAAGAGTTCCAACAAGATTGCTCCTGACTATATCGATAATATAGTCAGAGGAAAAATAATATTTTATTTACCTTAAAAGCAATGCTGTATTCATCAACCATTTGACAAAAAAGTTACTATTTATAGTAAATAATATCGCCAGCAACTATTATCGTTATCTAAAACTGATGTTGTTACTTCATTCAGTCAAAAGGAAAATATAGTTCACCTTTCACGAGATGGCCCTTCGTCCCTCCTCTTTTTAGAAGAGTTTACTTTAAGGAAGGGGCGCGCGATTTGAAAAGAATGAATGGGTGGGGAAAAAATAAGGTTGCTATGAGAATAGCATCAAGCCAATAGTTTTTACTTCTCGCCAGCTGAAATCCCGTTTTGCCTGTTAAAAAGAACATGTGTTAACATTTAAAAATTAATGACCCAATAAATAATAACAACAAACCTTCACTTATGCTTGCATTTTCGATAGGCACTAATACCTTATTTAGATAAAGATGTTGTTAGCAATGCGTTTAAACAAGAAAGAAAAATCGTGCTGCCAATATAGATTATAAATTACTGCCGGTCTACTCACTTTAATTTCTATTTCAGAGAAAGAGACTTTAATAGTCTTATTTTTAAAGATAAAGTACAAATTAGAATGCATTTCTGCAATCCCGTTGTTCCGTATAGTGTCTAAGAAAATATATGCATCATGTATAGCGCATTAAATATTAAAGATATAGGTTAATAATAATAATAAATTACAGCTGAAAATGTTTCGAACAATTTTCACTTTCATCACATAATGTATTTGAATTTATTGACTCCCACTAGCTGCTAGGAAGTTCAGTATTCAGAGTTGGAGGTACTGAGATCAAATCCATTGTCAACAGATATTCTCTTATAACAGTTAAAAATTTCGAGGTATTTACGCTAAAGTAGTAGTTAAAATGCACTTAAAAGTTTTTTTTTTTTTTTTTTTTTTTTTTTTTTTCATTAGGTGTAATTTAATGCCTTACAGTAATGTATCTAATTTATGATTACCCAAGCATATTTAGGAAAGTTATCTTTAGGACTAATAGACAGACGACACAAAGTCATTAACACTTCTTAATTTTGTTTGAAAAGATTTAAAAAAAAAAAAATTGGAAAATAATAATAATAATAATATATATATTTTTTTAAATTAAGAAAAACTTTTTTTAAAATATTTAATGAACAAATGGGGAAATTTATTAGAATAAATTGCGCTGTACACATAATTTACAGTATTATGTACAATAGCTCTCAGAATATTTGCAATTATGTACAATAGCTCTCAGAATATTTGCATTCACATCAATTATAAATAAATGAGATAATTAGTTTTAAATTTCTATGTATTCGGTCTAAATATTAAAAAAAAAAAAAAAATCAAATTTTCTAGAAATCTAATTATTGGAGTGTAATTCTTTATTCGATTTTTAAAATAATCAATCATTTTTCTTCTTTTTTTAAATCATTATTTAAAAAAGAGAAAAAGAAAAATAAAGAAATATTACTTTTAATATAACATACTAGAAGGCCCAGAAGTTCTCTTAATTTGGAAATAAATAGATAAATAATAATAATAAAAAAAAATCGCCAAAATGTCGCAAAACTTGTAAACATAGCAGACGACCTCCCTTTTCCCCTCAACCGATTTCAAGGTAATAGAATCGTCGCTGCCTACGTCACGCATGATTGACAGGTGCCAACTCATGAAAGTCGAACTATAGCTCGTGAGTTTCATTTGGATTTCATTATTATTATTATAATAATTATTTTGTTATGTATTTTAAATTTCGTATGGCAGTGGAAGAAGGTTATTATAAAGGAAGATCGTTTACATTTGCGTTAGATCATTTATATAAAGGAGCATACCCGATCTCAAAGATTTAATAATAATAATAAAATTAAATTAAATCTCGTCCCAAATTATATTCTGTATGTACAGATTTTTTATTTACGAGAAAGAGAAAAGAAAGAGAGTCTTTGAGAAAGAGAAAATTTCTCAGAGACAGAAGAAAATTTCAAATGATTTGGTACTCAGAAAACTATCGTGGTGTCTCGCCGTGTGTATGTGTCTCTAAAAGGAATAGTGTGACAGTATACTCAAATAGAAAAGTAACTTACATTTCACTTTATAATGGTCTATACAGGGAAAATAATAATAATAATAATACTATTTATTTATTATTTTACGTAGCATATGTTAGTTATGAGCTAGTTTTAGGAGTAAAGCAAGTTTTTTTTTCATTTTTAATGAAACTGTAAAATATATTGTTTCTTTCAATGATACTGAATATATCCTTAGATGAAATAAAATTATGAATTTCATTAGTGCCTCTCCTAGCTAAAAAGTGTGGTATCAACACTATCTTCAAGACAACTAATTAAAAATATACATTTTAATCGTAACTGAATATCTGTAACATAATTTTAAATTTTAATATAATATACAGGGTACTGCCTAAAGTCTGCCCCCCCCCCTAAAATAAAGTTCCCACAAATTACCACACTAAGACCTTATTTTATTAAAAGTATGTAAAAATATGAAAAGGAAAACTTCTAATCATGTAAATATTGAATGGAAAAAAGTACGTAAAACAAAGTATTGAACAGAACTTTAAGTAATAGTTTAAATGAAGCTCTATACCGTTATCGTAAAGCTGACAGGAAAACCCAAACAAGAAACATACGAAAGGTCAGAAAATACCGGAACTAGTCTTTGATGACTGTAAAAGTTTAGTTTAGAGTAAATTTTACAAATAATAATAATATAATAATAATAATAATAATAATAATAAAACGACGAAAAAATTATGAACTAGGATTTTAATGTCTTAATCGCATTTCTGCATTTGGCGAAATTTTCACATTATTTGAAGTTTTCTTCTTTTCGAATTCTTTTACGTAAATCAATCCTCTATTCTGAATGATTTCATTAAAAGTCTATTTTAATTTAAGGATGATTTTAGATATTTCCATGCGATTGTATAGTATAATCTAGTAATTTTATGATTTATTTCAGGGTAGAATTTTACCTATAATTTTTTTAGTTTTATTTTTTCTTTAATATTTCGAGACTAAAAATACATAAGAAACACAGACTTTAATATGCTACTATGAGTTAAAGTTGATAAATGTTTATTAAATGACTTAATTTTAATTTGTTTAAAAAGTACTATTTAAGTATTGTGAAAAAAAAACTATTTTTTTATTTTAAAATTTCAGAAATTAGAGTGATTCTTGAATAGTCATTCCAAATTGTCTATATACACATTTGGGAAAAAAAATCTTATCGAAAGTTTAAAAATGGAACTTTTTGCGTTTTATGTCACAAAAATGATATCCAAGCTAAAAAGTATGTGGAACAATAATAAGTTTAAAGAAGAAAAATAATCTGGTGTGTCACTCAATGGACTTTCTCTTATCCTGAAATTTAATACAAAAAATACAGGTTGGAAAATAAGAGGTAAGATAACGAGTACTGTTATGCAAACCTATGTTAAACAATTCAAATTAGGCTTCGGAAGAGTTTTATATGATAATTAGTTCTGTGTGAGGGGGGGGGGGGTCTACCGCCCGCCTCAACCCCCCGTTTCATTAATGCACCTACATTTATATAGAGTTTAATTCGGTTATTAACAAATAATTATGTTTTTAAAAAATAATTTATTAAAATTATTATTTAAAAAAATTATCTTTTATGATAATGCAGACGATTTCAATATTAGAGAAGTAGTATAACACTTAATAATAATAATAATAATAATAATAAAATGAATTTATTCTCAATATTACATTAATTTTTTTTTTTTTTTTTAATGAAAAAAATTTATAACTTTATTTTTAATTATCGCAGATCGATGGTTCAACCATTCGTTTTAAAGGTATTGGCGAGCTCTTTTGAAAGATACCCCTCATGAAAATTTACTCCCCACCCCAGGGGGGAGGCGAGGCTAATAAAAATTCACCCACAAAATTCGACACACACAAAATTCTTTTCCCAATTGACTATCTCTATTACAAAAAATATATATTCGTTTCATTTGGTTTAGTGCAGTCTATAGATGTTAAACTCTACTTACCTGCAATTTTTCCCATAGGCGTAATGTATTTGAATACTTTTGAGTGTCCCTGTACACGAACCATTTGCTTCATCCCAACGAAAAGCTTACTGTAGCATTTCTATATGATACACATTTAGAATACCGAGTCTGGAATATCTGCTACTATTTTTTCTTGAGATATGTTGATAACAGACAGACACACAGACCATTTGTTAGAAACATGATTTTCGTATTCAGGGGACCTCAGAACATGTAAATATAACAAAAACTCACGTTCGAAAATTTGACCCTAAAACAATACTTTCTCGACCCTATGGGCAAGAGAAAGTAAAAATATATCTGCAAATTTTTTGCTTTCAAACTGCAGTTATTCTGCAGATTTTAGGATTCTTGTTCCAAATACCTTCAGATTGTCGGCATTTTTCTTTCTTTCTTTCTTTCATTTTTTTTTTTTTTTTTTTTTTTTCAGTTTTTCTGCTGCTTTTTTTTTTTTTACCTGGGATGTATCTGAAACTATAAGAGCAATGTAGAGTATCTGATCCAAATTTTACATTTTTTGAAAAATGTTAATGTATTTAAGCAGAAATTTATTAAGGCGCATTCAGTTAAATACAAACTATCTACAAGAAATATACATTTTCCATTTTTCTGTGCGTTTGCATACTAGTTGCCAATTCTCAAATGCATTTTTCAGGTAATACTATTAAACACTTTTGAATTAAAAAAAGTTTTCACCGCAAATGATAATAAATGGCATCGGTATTGAAAAGACTTGTTCGCATTTTCGCTGAATTCACATAGACCCGTTTTGCGTACTAAGAGAGAGGGAAAAAAAATCTTTTTGAAAACCGAGAAAGATAAATTTATTTCCTAAAAACAAACAATAAAATAGGCAATAAATTTTCTTTAAACGCTGCATTAAAATACGCATTGCAACTTTAACGTCAACTGAAGTAACATTTTCCTTAAATATTATTAGAGCAAAATATTCTAGATGTTGAAACGTGTTGTGTAAATGTCTGTCCTTAATTATTCTGAAAAGTTATGCTTTATTTGTAAATTTTTAAAAGTAGTAAATGCTGAAAATATTGTAAAATATGTATCGGAGAAGTAAGTGTATTATTTCAAAATTTACCACGAAGTTTAATAAACAACATCATGCTTTTCAATTTCATTAAAATTATCAAAATTCTTCTTTTTTAACACTCTTTTATTAGCTTCACCTGTATGTATGTTTGTATGTATGTTTGTAACCGCTCTGGGAGCAAACAAAAAATCTATATTGTAAAAAAAGACTTTCCCTACGTGAACGCCGTGGCTGTGAGGCAAAGCTCCGCGCTATGAACCTAAAGGTCTAGCGTTCGAGCCCAGTCAGGGGAGATTTTTTTAAAAATGGTTTTTGTTTAATTCTAAATCATTTTAATTAAAGATTTAAATGTATGTAAATATTATGGTGTGTCACTCACACGATTTTCTCTTACCCTGTATTTTAATACTAAGATAGATATTTTGTGCTTTTTAGTTCACATTTCTATAAAAGCATGTTCTTTAATTTTTTAAAACTATAATATTATTTTAACACGCTTTTATTAGCTTCACCTGTATGTATGTATGTTTGTAAACGATCTGGGAGTAAACAAAAAATCTATATTGTAAAAAAAGACTCTCCCTACGTGAACGCTGTGGCTGTGAGGTAAAGCTCCGGGCTGCGAACCTAAAGGTCTAACGTTCGAGCCCAGTCAGGGGAGAATTTAAAAAATGGTTTTTGTTTAATTCTAAATAATTTTATAATCACCCTGTAATATGGTGTGTCACTCACACAATTTTTTCTTACCCTGCATTTTAATACTATAAAGATAGATAATTTGTGCTTTTTAGTTCACATTTCAATAAAAGCGTGTTCTTTAATTTTTTAAAAGTATACCAACTCATGATATAATAAAGCGTAACAAATTTAGTGGACATTAAAAAAATATATTTGTCATTAAATGCTAACAAAGATGAAATTACAAAGATTTTAAAATTACAAAGGTGAAAAAATTCAGTGATTTTTTCTTAATTATTCTGAAAAGTTATACAGTTTACGAATTTCTTTTTCTTTTTTTTTTTTAGTAATTGCTGTTTAACGTAACATTACATTGATATGTGCTGAGTGCATAAAATATTTCATCACAAAATAAAATATACAAATTTTATCATAAAATAAAATTTATAGACGTTCCTTACGTTTGCAAGAATTGTTTCTAATGCTGTTCAGCTCAACAAATTCTCATGCAACATATTTACTTGACGTAGTTTTTGGCTTACATTTTGTAGTTTACATAACTGTCAAAATTTCTACTATGCATTAAATGTGGTTGTGGTTATGTGGGTCAAGGCCGATTGACTACCCTAGGGACATCAAATACGGAACATGTGAGAAGAGTATATTTTTCTTTCTTTTTACTCGTTGTGATGTGTAGGGAAATAGTGGCAAGAACGAGCAAGTGAAAAATAATTTGGTCATTTTTTGATGTGTTCGTTGATCTTTTTACGTAGAACCTGACTATAGTTTTTGAAGACCCGGGGCACTAATGTTATTTGGAGGCCCTCCTCCTGCTTTAGAGAGCTTGCCAATCTCTCCCCCCCCCCCCCAAAAAAAAAAAAAAAAATTAATTAATTAATTAATAAATTAATTAATAAATAAAAATAAAATAAAAAATAAAATAAATAAATAAAATAAAATAAATAAAAAACAAAAATAATATAAATAAATAAATAAAATAAAATAAAATAAAATGAAATAAAGAATAAAGAAAGAAAGAAAAAAATATATATAAATATAAATATACACATATATATATATATATTAATCTATTTGAAGCAATTTATTCTGTGTAGTAGATTTTTTTAAATTTCTTCTCCGGTTATATGTTCTATTTCTCCAGTTTTTATCAATCCATAAGAAAATCGTTAGTTTTAAGCTCAAGACGACCGAAAAATGGATAAAGCGTATTGGTCAGCCAATGTAAATTTTCTTAGTTTTGGAGGTTAGAAACAAAATTTAATAAATGTTTAAGTTCTTTACTGTAATCTAGAAAGAAAGTTTTAACAAGTTTTTCTTTTGATTATTAGACACACTGAGTGAAAATTTATGCTGTTACATTCCAGCTTGTGGAAGTGAGGCCACCTAAATTTTTAGGCCACGGGCCAGTGCCCAGTGTGTCCGTGCCATAATTTGGCTTTGTTTTTACGCCTGAATTTTTAAAGCTAATGGCCCCTTTCCCATCGATATTTTGCAGTTTTTGTTATTTTTATTGTGAACTAATGCAGGATATACTGTTAAAATAATTATTGACTATTGAGAAAAATTATAATCCAGTTTGTAAAAGTAGTTCTAGTACTTGTACTTCACGCTGTGTGCTGTTTCATTATGACTACTAAAATATAAATGACTATCACCTGCTAGAGAACTTGTTTATTTTTCACGTCGATCAATCAATAAAATAGAAATTTATCGTATAATACAACAAAACAATATTACTGTTGAATGTCAGTGACAGTAAAAACTTAAAATATTGCTGTGTTAC
>OZ005653.1:71616690-71675690 GCA_963930645.1 Salticus scenicus | reverse complement strand
TACAGCGTAAACATTGCTTTGAATTTTCGAGGAGATCAGGTGAATACAGGATTTGACAATATTATTTCACTTGTCAAAAATGTTCTATTTCAAAAAAGTATTTCTTGCTTTAAAGATTAAGAAACTACGTTTTACTCAATATAAGCAGTTAAAAACGATTTCAAACCGAAGAAAACTAAATATCATTTTATATTCGTACACGACATTTATGCACATTAATTTAGGCAAATATTATACATTTTCGATTAAAATCCATTACTAATGTTAGAATAGTCTGTGTGTCATACGAATTAATATTTTCCTTACACATCATCCTGAGAAAAATTAAATTTTGATAATTCTGTTAAAGTTTTATTAAAAGAATCTTTCCTTTTACCGCTTCAACAGAAATTTCTCATACTATTTCATAAATTAAATATTAAAGGAGAAATTAAAATTACAAATCTTTTGATGAAGTTCTTTATTTTTTGCGTAATAATTAAGAAATCTTACAATTTAACATTTCTCATACTGAATGCAGGCAGCAATTTTCAATCTAAAAAAATGACTTGAAAATGCATTTGTTGAAAATCATTAACTGCAGTGATAGTTATATATTTTTTTTTTAAATTCATTTTCGAATACAAGAAAAAGATGTATAAATTAAGTACTTGCACATTAGATTAATGACATGCATATTTATTTTAATGAAGAGAATTATTTTAATTCTTGCTGCTTTAAAGAACAACAGATGTTTCTTTTAAAACGATTTTAAGATTGTAGCAAATTTCCAAAATGAATAAATAATAATAAATAAATAAATAAATAAATAAATAAATAAAAGGTGGTACTTATTATTTTTTTCATTTAATGAACCTTAATAACTGAGTGAAGTTTTGTGCTTCTTTTGTAAGTATTTATAAAAATCGAAACTCAGGCAGGGAAAATTCATGAACTCGAAGTAAATAATAATAATAATAATAATAATAATAATAATAATAATAATAATTATTATTATTATTATTATTATTATTGCTCTTTTTTATTATTAATACATTATTATATAAATGGTTTTAAAATTTTTTTCTTCATTATTGAAAAAAAAATATAAATTAAGTTATAAATTATTTAGTAACACAAAATAAAATATCATATACTTTAATTGAACAGAATTCGTTGTAATCTTGTGTTCTATGAAGGTGTTCGATGTAAAAATTAGAACTGGTACTAGAAATGAAATATTTAAATTCATTTATCTCATGTTTAAAGTTTTTAAAGTTTTCTACTTTATAGTAATAAAAAACAAAATACGTTACATCTTCATTAAGTTTCAAACTTTAACGGTCATTGACTTTGCTCTGAAACCAAATATTTAACTTTTTATGCAACAGTTTTCATAATTATTATAATTATTACTATTATCATTATTATTTTTTAATCGTTTTTTAAACTTTTGTTCTTTTTCTGTTCGGTAGAGAGCAGCACTGCACCGAAATTTAACAACGATGTTTCAGAGGCAGCCAAATGGAGAAGTCTTTTTAAATTTCGTAGTAATCGTGAGTGTGTAGTTGCTTCTTTAAAGATGTACACGTACCTACTTATTTCACTTGAAGAAGGACCGTGCTATTATTATTATTATTAAACTAAATATCTATCAAAAATAAAAGTGTTATTGTTTTCTTTAAATACATTTTTGACCAATTATGTATTTTATAGCTATGTTTTTGAAAATATTGTAGCATTTTTGAAAATAAAATATGTAGTGACTGTTGAAAGGCTAAATTATGCACCGAGAAGTGGTTTCATTCATAAACACTAAAAAGCTAAAAACGGAAAGAGTAATATTTCAGCTTTTAGGGCTAAATCCCTTTTTATTTCTCAAATTGCATATAATTAATGCAATTGTTTTTACGACACAATATCCAAGAGCTGATCTTGATCATAAATAGGAAAAGTTAAGAAAAATTATGTTGAGAATAGATTAACGCACTAATTTTCTGTCTGTCTTTCTTTCTTTTTTTTTTTTCTCTGTACTAATCCCTAAATAAAATGATTGAAATAATACGTAATAATTACAGAAACTCGCAGATAATATTTAATCCACTTCTTTTTAAAAAGAACTTTTATATCATTAAAAAAAAAAAAAAAAAAAAAAAAAAAAAAAACTTTTGAATAAATGTTGTTATTTATTTTTTCTTTTTAATTTAGTTAAAAATTTGTTTAGAATAACTATTAGAAAGTTTTAGAAAATCGTACGCTCATAATTCAGAAAATAGTATTAACTTCCATATTTTTTTAAAGGAATTTTAGCCAAATACTGTTTTGATAAAGTTTTGCTTAAAGAGAATTCACAAGGCTTAATACACTCCTTCTCATATTTATAAAGACACGTTATGTTTTGAAATAACTAATGTAAAAATAATTGTGAACAAGATTATATTAAATGCACTTAACATATCTAGTATTCTAAAAACCAAAATTGTTACAACTTTTTTAATATGAAACAAAATTAATAAAAGATAGTGCAAAATATTTTTTCCTCCACGTTTTTAGATATTCATAATTATAGGGACAATCAAGATTTTTTCGTTTTATTTAACTTACTAGCGGATAAATTACAGTTGACATGCGAATTTGTTAACTACTGGGCTAGATTAATTCATATATAAACCTTCAATTTTTCTTGGACGGACGTTACTGATAATTCCTCGAAAAAAAGAACGTTCATGTAGTGAAGTATGATAATTGTGTTTTTTAAGTGGAAGGGTAATTTCAATCCGCCGAATTTCTAATGAAATTCGAAGATCTAAAATTGCTGAAGGAAATGTGATCAAACGTTGAACTGCTGGTTCGATAGGAGAGAGATCTGATGCAAAATCAGAGTTGTTTTACAGAGATCAAAGACTCATAATTCTTCTTACTGTTCTACTCATAATGACTGCTGCTGAATTTGCTCGTATTTTTTAACGAAAGGTTGGGATCCACATTTATGCATGTTTAAAATTATTAATAATATGTTAAAATGAATAAAAAACCTGTAATAATCAATAAGCATTTAATGGGGAAAAGAACGTCTGTGTTAAAGTTGAATAAAGACAATATGAAATGGTAAAATGTTGCATTTTCGTTTGAAAAACATTTTATTCTTGATTAACCAAATGGTTTTAACAGTTACTGGCTCGATCTGAAGATAGCAAACGACAGAGCAGATTTTTTAAAGGCAGATATGAACCGGGCATTTTAAAAGTGGATCCATGGTGCTCTGGGAAGCTGTTTCTACTAAAGGCAGAATGAATTTAATATATTTTTTCTATTATTATGAACATTAAGAGAATATCCGCAATTTTTAAACGTGGAATTATCAGGTTTTTGTTAGATTTTAGAGAGGGGTGGGGGGGGGCATAATTTTTTTTTCAACAAGACTTAAATTTTTGCTCTATTTCTAGAGCAATAGAAAATAGTTTGAAGAAAGAAACTTATGTATTATTGCCTTTCCCGTGGCCTAAAAGTTGAAAAAACCTTAACTTATATTAAAAAAGTGCATGTAAGTGAAAAGCAACTTTAAATAGTTTAAATGTATTCAGAATATCATCTATGCTGTATGAAATGGTATTGAAACTGAATATATATATATACCAGAGAGAATGTCTGACTGTTTCACCCGAAAAAGAAACTCCATAAAATAATGATTTAAAGAATAACTGAAAAGAAAAAAAAAAAAAAAATTCTAAGATTCGAGCTGTCCTTATAATTGTGAACACTTGAAAAATCATTTTTTTTTGGACGTATTTAAAGTTTTTTAAGATAGAAAAACGATAAAACTTTTAAAATATCGTCTATTAATGAAATTCAAATTAATAAAATATATATTTGTTTAAACAATAGTGTTCAGTGTTTAGTTAATTGAGATAAACGGGTGTCCTTATAATTATGAGAACCAGTGTAATTGGAAGAAATAATATATAAATTAAAACGAAAAATTAAGCAAATTATAAAAGAATAATTTTAAGTCCTTTATATATGTAGGTATATATACCGGGTGATCCAAAAGCCAGGACCAACTTTAAAATTGAATAATTCGAAAACGAATCAAGATACAAAGATACGGTTTGCACCAAACGGAGGAAAAAGAAACCGGGTTTTGTGTGGCAAAGGAAAAAAATTAGTTCTGTTGGCGACCAACAGATGGTGCTATAGGGTTTTATTTCACTAAAAGATGATTTACAAATGAAAAAAAAAATGTTGACAACTTACAAGTCAGCTTAATTACAGTTAATTAGTACTACTACAGTAACTGTTCAATGTCCATCATTCAGAAGTACAGCTGTGAGATGATTCACCACATCGTTCACAGCATTTAGTAGCATTTCTTGCGTTATGGCAGAAACATTTTGGCGGATGGCATATTTCAGTGCTGCTAGTGATGCCGGTTGGTCGCGGTACACTTTTGACTTCCAAGAATCCACACAGCCAAAAGTCACAGGGTGTCAGATCGGGAGATCTTGGATTCCATGCGTGATTAAAGTAGCGACTGAGAATGCGATATTTCGATGCATATAAGCTTCGACTACCATTACCTGCTGTAGTTGTTCCTTTTTATATCGTTTGTTGCTTTGCATAATCCTACATCAGAAATACGACAGCTCCATCTGTTGGTCGCCAACAGAACCATTTTTTTTTCGTTGCCACAAAAAACCCGGCTTCTTTTCCATTCGTTTGGTGCAAACCGTATCTTTGTATCTTGATTCGTTTTCGAATTATTCAATTTTAAAGTTGGTCCTGACTTTTGGATCACCCTGTATATGTATGTATGTATCTCTCTCTCTTTCTCTCTCTCTCTCTATATATATATATATATGTGTGTGTGTGTGTGTGTGTGAGTAAATGTTGTAACAAAGTAGTAGAATTCTGTATATTTACCCGGAATCTGTCGGAAGTTCATTTCATTTTATTTAATTGATTTTGCACTATTTAGGAAATAATGTTTTGATTCCTATGAGACATATTTTAAATGTACTCAGATTTTCATCATCTTACTGGAGTTTGTTTTTAAAATTTTTAAATTTAATATAAAAAATAAAATTTTCTTTTATCAAGAAACCGAATAAAACCTATGAAGACTATTTTTAAAATGTTTGTTCTAAAAGCTATTTCTTTTAAACATAGTTTGTATTGAGTCTTTTAATAGTTTACGTATTTGATATCTGGTATTTATCTGATAGCTTTCTGGGACCTCTCTATATCTATACTATTTTATAAAGAAGAAAGTTTATTTGTATGTGGAGGGTAATCTCTGAAACTACTGAACCGATTAAAAAAAATTTTTTTTTTTTTTCGCTAATCAAAAGCTGCACTATCCATGAGTGCTATAGGTTATAATAAATTTTGATAAAATATTTTTTAGAATTAGAAATTTAAACATTTTAATTAAAATATCCATAAAAGTCGTGAAAAAAATATTGTATCGAAAGCAGTTCTCCCCGTGAATGCCATGGCTTCCAAGTAATATCATCGGGTTACGGATCTGGAGATTTTTAGTTCGATTTCCGTCAATAAAAATAAAAATAATTTTAAAAACAGTTCTTTTTTTAATCTAGAATGTTTTTTCAAATTTATTCATTATGTCATCTATATCTATAATCAATACTAATACATAAAGAGGAAAAGTTTGTTTGTATGCGGAGGGTAACCTCTAGAACTACTGAATCGATTAATATATATATATTAATAATCAAAAGCTACACTATCCCTGAGTGCTATAGGTTATAATTAATTTGATAAAATAAGTTTTTAATTAGAAATTTCAATATTTTAATTAAAATTCCAATAAACGTCATGAAAAATTAATTAATTAATTAATTAATAAAACAAATAAATATTATAACGAAAGCTGTTTTACCTGTGAACGCTGTTGCTACGGGGTAAAGCATCGGGCTGCTTACAGCATCCTATTGACGATCCCCGTCAACAGGAAATTGTTTAAAAGTAATTTTTGTTTAAATCTAAATTGTTTACTTCTCCTCCATTCATTAAGTCATTATGTTAATTATGTTTACGTTAATTATTTGGTTATTGTTATGTAATTTCTACACTTTTCGAATTTATATTTTTTGATACGAAAAGAAATATATTTACGTGTAAACAATAAAATAGATATAAAGCTTTGTGAAAAATTAAAATTGCACGGTAAAATTGACGTTATTATAGCTTTAAAAGTATTTCTTTTCCTAATGATAATTTATTCAAAACAATATTTGTGGTTATTCCAAATATTGACTTTTAAACATTATTATAAAATAGATTAATCACTAAAATGCATGATTTATTTTTATTGTTATTTATTTATTTGTTCCATTTTGTTTTCTGGACGTTAATTTCCAATTAGGTCAGTTGAGTTTAATTATAATTAAAACATTATAATTATAAAAAAGTAATAAATAACTTTCAGCATATGAAATCTTATAAACTTTAATAAATTTTAAATCCAACGTTTCGGCTAAATTCCTTCATTAGCCTTCCTCAGGGAAAAATGATGTTAAAAACACATAAACATAGAAAATTTAAGTACATGATACCACAATTACAACTTCAAAACATTTAACAGATGATTACACAAATTGTAAAAATATACTATATACATTTTTAAAAATATGCTAAAACACTCAAAGGAACATGAAACATGATCATCACAAGACAAGGATAAAGAGCTACTAAAGCTAAGGTTAAAATATCAAAATTGTGGGGTTGCCAGAACTAACTTAAAGCAGGGTAACCATAAATTAATTTAAGCCCAAGAAATGAAGCCAAATTGAGGGGGGGTTTACGGATAAGGAATCGTTACAAATTTCTGATTTTCTTTTAATAATTTCGAATGATTCATAAAGAAGTGCTTGGTTTCTATTGTCAGTATTGTAAATTATTTTGGCATTTTCAAAATCGGGGTCAATGGGATTAGTATTATAATTTCTAGAAAAAGCTGTGTTGGGTCTATTATATTTTAAATCTGCAATATGCTCCTTCATTCTATCACAAAAAGGTCTATTAGTCATACCTATATAGTAGTTAGTTTTATTATCAACTTTATATGGGATTTCATAAACACCAGATTTTAATTTGGGGGTAGGAGGATCAAGTTTTTTAGAAATTAATGAATTTAATTTTAAAGGAGCTTTAGCAACCAAATTAACTTTTTTATGTTTAAATAATTTAGAAATTCCTTCATGAAGAGATGGCAAATATTGAATTTTCTTAAACTTACTATTAGAAGATTTATTATCATTAGAAGATGAAGAAGGGGGAGGAGGGGACATAATTTTATAAATTAATTTATTTATAGTCTTTATTTTATAACCATAATTAATAGCCAAATTATAAATAAAATCGATTTCATGGTCTAAGGCCTCAAGGGTAGAACTATGACTAAAAGCACGTTTAATCAGAAATCTAAAATTAGCTATTTTATAGGACCAGGGTAAAGGATAATTGCTATGAAAAGTATATGGAATAATATTGGGCTTTCTATAAACAGAAGTTTCAACATATTGATTAAATCGTTTAATTTTAATATCCAAAAAGGTTAAAATATTATCGTTATTTTCAGTTTCTAAAGTATATTGAAGGTTAGGTTTTACGTTATTGATTATATCTAAAAAATCCTTAGGGGAACTAGATGGATCTTGCCAAATTATAAAAACATCATCTACAAATCTTTTCCACAATTTAATACAATGCATATTTTTTTGAACAAAATTATTCTCAAAATCTCTTAATTCAAACTCAGCTAAACTGAGCTGAGTTTGAATTAAGAGATTTTGAGAATAATTTTGTTCAAAAAAAAATATGCATTGTATTAAATTGTGGAAAAGATTTGTAGATGATGTTTTTATAATTTGGCAAGATCCATCTAGTTCCCCTAAGGATTTTTTAGATATAATCAATAACGTAAAACCTAACCTTCAATATACTTTAGAAACTGAAAATAACGATAATATTTTAACCTTTTTGGATATTAAAATTAAACGATTTAATCAATATGTTGAAACTTCTGTTTATAGAAAGCCCAATATTATTCCATATACTTTTCATAGCAATTATCCTTTACCCTGGTCCTATAAAATAGCTAATTTTAGATTTCTGATTAAACGTGCTTTTAGTCATAGTTCTACCCTTGAGGCCTTAGACCATGAAATCGATTTTATTTATAATTTGGCTATTAATTATGGTTATAAAATAAAGACTATAAATAAATTAATTTATAAAATTATGTCCCCTCCTCCCCCTTCTTCATCTTCTAATGATAATAAATCTTCTAATAGTAAGTTTAAGAAAATTCAATATTTGCCATCTCTTCATGAAGGAATTTCTAAATTATTTAAACATAAAAAAGTTAATTTGGTTGCTAAAGCTCCTTTAAAATTAAATTCATTAATTTCTAAAAAACTTGATCCTCCTCCCCCCAAATTAAAATCTGGTGTTTATGAAATCCCATATAAAGTTGATAATAAAACTAACTACTATATAGGTATGACTAATAGACCTTTTTGTGATAGAATGAAGGAGCATATTGCAGATTTAAAATATAATAGACCCAACACAGCTTTTTCTAGAAATTATAATACTAATCCCATTGACCCCGATTTTGAAAATGCCAAAATAATTTACAATACTGACAATAGAAACCAAGCACTTCTTTATGAATCATTCGAAATTATTAAAAGAAAATCAGAAATTTGTAACGATTCCTTATCCGTAAACCCCCCCTCAATTTGGCTTCATTTCTTGGGCTTAAATTAATTTATGGTTACCCTGCTTTAAGTTAGTTCTGGCAACCCCACAATTTTGATATTTTTAACCTTAGCTTTAGTAGCTCTTTATCCTTGTCTTGTGATGATCATGTTTCATGTTCCTTTGAGTGTTTTAGCATATTTTTAAAAATGTATATAGTATATTTTTACAATTTGTGTAATCATCTGTTAAATGTTTTGAAGTTGTAATTGTGGTATCATGTACTTAAATTTTCTATGTTTATGTGTTTTTAACATCATTTTTCCCTGAGGAAGGCTAATGAAGGAATTTAGCCGAAACGTTGGATTTAAAATTTATTAAAGTTTATAAGATTTCATATGCTGAAAGTTATTTATTACTTTTTTATAATTATAAAAGCAGCATATATAAAAAAGTGGAATAAATATATCTGAATAAAACATTATAATAAAGTTTTTGAAAGTTTTAAATGCATTTTAATAAATTAGTTTCAACGAATATTATAAGAATATTAAATAACTTTAGACATAAATAAATTTCCACTTTATATAAATACATTGTTGTTTTTCTTTATATTTCACACTTTTCTTAAAGAAACAGTTTTTAAAAAGACATTCGCTGCTCAGTTTTATTTTTTTTATGACTAACACTCGTGAATTAAAACCTCTGCTATTTTTTGTCAGTTGTATATAAAACATTTGTCATATATATATATATATTTAATATTTTACTTTTCTAATTATCAAAATTCCTCGACATATTTTTTAAACAATATATAAATAAATTAATTGTATTCTATATCTTAAAAAAAAATTTCATGTGTCATTTAAAATATTATCGATAGATGGCGCCATCATTGCTAAATTTTGTTGAACCAAATGAAAAATGATCGAAATTCGTCCAGAATGGAGCCGACAGTTTAACGATCATTTGGACTGAAAAGATTTTTGATCAAAAGAGACTGATTTTACTCAAATTTGATTTTTTCCTAGAAATTCCTCTCAAATTATGGCTAAAAATATTTCGCTCGTTTTTGAGTAAGCAAATCCAGTGACACATTTTAAGAGAGTAAATAATAGATATAAAATTCTGTACAAAACTGAATTTAATTTAGTACAACAGGACCTTTTTAAATGTAGTTTTCCATATAAAAACATGCGGTAACTGTGTTGCGTTCCTTAGAAACAGTTACTATTAACACTTCTTTGTTACAGCTTTAGTATAGGAACCCCTATGCGGTTTTAAATTTTTGTTGTTATTTTGGCGATGAGTGGTTCAGGTCAAAAAACAATTCGTAGTTTATATAGAAAATTCCAGATCTGTCTGTTCAACTTACCACATGTTTTACCTTTCTTTCTCTCACTGTTTCGCAGTGATGTCATTTCAAAGTTGGATATTCTTTTCTGAAACACCCTGTAGCAACAACAAACGGAAAGCTCTTTTTATTTTATTTTATTTTATTTTATTTTATTTTTGCAACAATACTAATAACAATAATCCAAAAACTTATGAAATTTTCCCATAAAAGCTCAGATTGTATTATACAAATTTAGAAAATTATATTCTGTTATGCTCATAATCATTTTTTAAGATATTGATGTCAATAAAAAAAGAGTTTTCAATTATTTTGTCAATGTATTCAATTAAATAACGTCTACGTTTCATCACGTAGGCTATTCATTATATCGAACTAAATCTTCCGTGAAAAGAAATTTATTCCTTGTCAACACGTGACAAAAGTGTCATAAAAAAAATACTTTCTAAGACCCGTATTAGTTTATCAGTAGCAGAAAACACTCGTATGAGATGAAAATCAATTTCCTAATTCCATCTGCAAAGAGAATTATAGCCTACTGATATCTGCCGGGATTTATTTGGAAAAGCAACGAAACGATAAAAGTAGAAAATGATGAAAAGAATGTGTACAAATTAAATACGAATTAATTTTTTAAATAAAATATAATTATGAAAGAAAAAAAAAAGTAACGAAATTTCTTAAAAAATTGTTATATAAAATATAATAATATATCAAATATAATTATGTACTACGTTCCGTTCATTAAAGATTTAATCAATAATAAATGTTGATGCTCAGTGATTTATTACGTATATAGGGTAGTTAAAATTTAACTTTCCCGATAAACAAGATAATGTTGCTGATTACCATCAAGTTTGGTATATGGACGATTTAAAAGGTATGACAAGAGAATAAATAATACTTAAAAAGAGAAATAGTTCGACATTCGGAACATTCAGTAGATATAAGGTACTTAAAGAAGTTTCAATCGTTAAATAATTCAGTAAATAATTAAAAGTAAAAAGTACAATGAAGTATTTGAATATTTCTCTTAGTATATTTGTTGCAAATGGATGATAATGTATCCAAAAATTTTAGGCGTATTTGAAAAAAGTACAAATTTTAAGAGAGATGTTTCTATTAACGGCCATTCTTCATCAAAATTGTGAACTATAACACATATCAGTTTTAGTTACGTTTAAATAATTTAATGAAAATCACATAATTGGTCCCAATCGGACGTGAAATATGTGAATTATTTAATATCATAGAACCGTAAGTAATACGCTTATCGTTTCCCATACTGATCGTACATTCACAAAGCAATGTATCATACATGAGTTCTTTTTGTATGTTTTAGACATTAACCCCTTCCGCTCCAGGCTAGCTGTAGTGTAAATGTCTGAAATACCAGATTATAATTTTGAAATAGTATCGTATACTTTCTTTGGACGTATGCACGTACGTCCATGGTATTAATGGCCATTAACACTAGGACGTACGCACGTACGTCCCTGGAGTGGAAGGGGTTAACATTATTAAAACAAATTTCAATTAATTTGAATTCATAGCCCGCTATGTATAAGAATTCTTCTTTGTACACACACACACACACACACATATATATAAAGAATTATAAGCAGTCCTACACTAAAATTCGTAACGTTTACCTATAACATTCCTAGACAGTTATATCTTAATCTAATGCTTTACGCTAGCATACTTTATATAACTTCAGTCCCTACGTCGTAATGATAAAGAATTTTTCTTTGTGTCCATGTAAAAAGATTATATTTAATTTTACTCATCGAAATCTGTACAGGTTGTGCGACGATGACTTAAAACCTACCAACTTTTAGCTCAATGGGATAAAGCATTCTTCCGCTACCGTGTTCACTCACACACATATGCACGTACCCCCCCCCCCCCCCCCCACACACACACATATATTACAGTAAAAATAAGTTGTATGAGCTTGAAAAGTAAAAATAGTTCATAGGTGTCTATAATGAGGGGTGCTTTACTTGGAAAAAAGGAAAATTCAACAACAACAGCAACAAAAAAAGTAAATAAATAAATAAATAAAAGTTCACGTGTGATAAAAAATTGTGTAGTCCTGTGACCAAACGATAAATGATTTTCATACGATATTTTACATGAAACCTGCATTTGCGTATATAAAAAATATATAATCATTCCATTTGATTTAGTGCAGCTTATAAATGTTAAACTCTACGTACCTGCAATTTCCCCCGTAGACGTAACGTATTTGAATTCTCTTGGGAGTATCTGTACACGAACCATTTGTTTGATCTCAATAAAAGTTTAGTGTAGCATCCCTATATGGTACAGATTTAGGATACGGAGTTAGAACTTCCTGTTGTTATTTGTTATCGTGTTTTTCGGATTCGGGGGATCTTAAAACGTGTAAAAATAACATAAACTCAATTTCAAAAATTTGACTCAAAAAACAATACTTTCTCTATGATATATATGGGTAAGAGAAAGTAAAAAGTACACTGAGAAAAAAAAAATATACCGCTTTCATCTAGAACGAATAGGCAGTCCTTTTCTAAATCCCTAATCTAGAAATATAGTTTTCCGAGCTGTGAGTATAAGGCACGCCAATGCACTGAGAAAAAATTCTATAACTGACATCTAGAATCTAAATTGTGGCTCTAGAAAAAATAGTTCCATGACATACTTACAAATTTCTTATAAAAAAATTTTCTAGTCCCCTTCGAAAGCGAATTCTAGAAACCTCTATTAGAATTCTTGAGTGTTTGCCTATACTATCGAGGACAAACCTATTTGAAAATATCTCCAAATAAATCTGAATACAAGAGGCGGGTTTAAGCAGCTATAATCTTGGTTTATGACCCAATTCTAGAAAATTAAGCGGGAATTTCTCGTAATACAAAAGTTCAGAATATTTAGAATATTGTTTCACCATCTAGAAATGTGTAGACTAGAAATTCTCGACCATTTCACCTATCCAGTTTATTGGCGTGCCTTATGCGCATAGCTCGGAAATCTATATTTCTAGTTTAAGGGTTTAGAAAATGACCATTTATTCATTCTAGATGAAAGCAGTATATTTTTTTTTCTCAGTGTAATATAGTATTATCTGTTTAATAAAATAATAATCAATAACTTGTATTTAACATTTGCTACAAAGAAACTTTTACAACCGTTGGTATTAGGTTTTAATCTCAATGAATAACACAAAAACTCCCAAAAATTTCTGGTTCTTATAAAATGAAATTTTATAAAATACACAGGGCACTCAATAAATTAGTTCGTATGGTGTGTGTTAAACTAGTTTTTTCCAAGAAAATACGATCTGCATGCCATATTTAAAATAAATAAATTAAAATAAAATAAAATAAAATAATTCATTGCATCTGACATTTGTAATTATCTTGAAATAAAACGCATTGATTTTCCTGGAATTTCATTGATAATTTTTTGTTTTCTCCATACGATATCTGCCCACCAGCAGCCGAGCGGTTCTGCTGTCAAAGCTGGAAGACTTGAGGTGTCGGGTTCGATCCCAGGTCGCAATCGCCGGCCTAGCCGTTCGGAGTTTTCTGTGGATTTCGCCGAAACTTGCATAAATACGGGCTAGGACCCCCTTAGAAAGACCTCCATGGAAGGCACTCTCCCTCAGGCTTAGGACCCTAGAGCAGTCAATCAGCCTTTTTTCCAAACATCAACACCATACAATATCTGGACCTGAAAGACTTTTGCATACATTATGTGTTTTACTTGCTAGTGAAAATACAATTTCATCACGATGTAAACTGTTCACACAAAAAAAAAAATGGTATTAAAGACTGCAGTTTTTTTTAGCAGTCCAAAAGCACTGAGCTAGGTCCAAAAGTTATCGCTAATCTTCCATTGTATTCTTTTGGCATGATGTGTTTTCTCTCACAACTTAATATTTCATACCAGTAATACTGATGTTAATAATAACATCAGAAATACATTTTTAAAAGGCCAATGAGAAGCAAATGAATAAGTAGAGCAAAAGTTATTTATAATATATTGCTGGCATCCTTATGTTTACCTGTTTATTCATGAGATTGAATAAATTAGTAAAAATAATTTAATTTTTCATTAATAAATTTAACATAGCTTTTCTTTTTAATGCCATTTACGATTACTTTTCTATTTGACTGCAGTTTGAAATATTAACTTTAATAACTTTCTGAGTCAGTTTTATATATATATGAAATTATATAAATTTAAAAATAAATAAATAAATAAAAAAGAAGGCCTGTTGCATTTACTTTGTATTAACATGCATTCTTTCTTTTTCCTTTAAATATTCAATTTCTTCAATGTTGAGTTGTCAACTATTCTTAAAATTAGTAATCATACTCTTACACATACAATAATCAATCAATAAATATCCATGTGTATAGTTTCATTATTTTTTATCAGCTATGAACCACTAAACCTTGAACTTTGCATATTTTACTCCATGAACAACTAAACCCCTGAATTATTTCGCTTTTTTTAATCCACGTGACTCCTAATGCATCATCCTGTAAATATTGTTTGCTTATTATGCTTGTTTTCTGTTAGATTTTCTGTTATTTTGTACTTATAAGATTATTCCACTTTAGATTTCACTTCAATTTTTCATGTACGATAGGGAGCCCACTATTTGCTATTATAGTCGCTTAGTCAACGAAATCGTACATTGGTGCTCAAGGGTGAAAAAGGTGTCCCCTGATGTTTTTTTTTTTTTTTTTTCACCTTTCTGAGCTTCTTGAAAAACATTCATTCTTATTGGTCTATGTGGTTTCAGTGATCTTGTATCTGTTGCTTGGCTTTTACTACGTTTAATAATTCACTATTAAATATAATATATATTAGACATTACTACTGAGATGAATATATTCATACAATAATGTGCCAAATATTAAATTGATTAATTTTGTTATTATTTTTAAAGCAGTTTTCTCTCTCTCTCTCTCTTTGGATAGTGTCTTATAAATCGAATTTAAAGAAATTCCATAAAGAAAATAAGAAGTTTACAATATCAATAGCTTATCTGCAAAACTATTAAATTAAATATCTCTGTATTAAAAACTTTAATATCGTAAAGTTACATTTAAGCTTATTTAGATTTCAATATTTAAAATGTTAAGCTGTAGTATATAAATATCTACTTAAAATTCTATACCTCATTTTAAGATGATACTAACAAGAAAAATATCTAAAATTATGTGTGAATGTATCACGGTGTTCAATAGTTTAATCCCAGAATCAACAGATCAGTATATGCAATTTAACAACTGTCAAATTAATTTAACAGAGTAAATGAATTTGCATCCATTTCATGGTGTGTCTAATTTAATTAAAATCTATTTCGAGGGCGCTTCTGATTAAAACTAATTCTTTGAAACCAATTACTTTAATGTAACTTGAGATCGTTTCATTTTAAGCTCATTATTTTCGGCGAAAAATATTTTATTCTCCATTATGTAAGAATTGAAGCTAAATTAAATTTCTGTAATGAAAAATGTTTTGGTTCTAAGTTATATCTATGCACTTCGATTGCTTAAGTTAAAAAATATAGCTTTTGTCAGAAAAAATAGTTTGAATATTTGATTATTGATTTTTTCATACTTGATTTTTTAATGTAATATGATTTAATACTCATTTTAATAACCAATTACGTAATGCTAAATTGCGAAAACTCAATTTAAAGAAAATATTTTAAATAAAATATTATTTTCAAGTAATATATTGTTGCGTACTTGGGGGTTCGTGAGTTGTCCGAGAATGAAAGGCCAAACGTACAAAAATTCAGTAATTTATTCACAGAAAGTTCCAGAAAAATACAGGTCTATAAACCAAGTATCAGCTTCAATTCGACCAGTAAACACAGCTTAAACAACAGCTGTCAATAGCAAATCCACAGCACAAACTGTATAGCAATAACACTTAAAGCAAGTCTCTTTCGAAGAGGCTCAATGCAAGCTGACCGACTCTGATCACAGACTGAACTGAACTAACTCGCCTTGGCGAGAAAGCAGGCTTATATACCCCTGTAGAAAAGCGTGGAACGTTCCAGAAATCTCCATATCTCATCAGCCAATGGGATTAGAGCTTCCATATTTGGTATATCACTTATAAGGATTTTCTCGCCAAGGTCGCCAAAAAATCGCCAAGGTGGGGGAAAAGTCGCCAAATTTGGCGCCAAATCCATTACCTGCCTTATTGGTCTTTTTAATGCGTTTTTAAGGGGAAATAAGGCTATTTCAACGCTAAAATGACTAGAAATGGACAAAATTAGCACTTTATCAACTTACTAAGCCTCTTTGAAAGAATTTATACAAAAATAAACACAATTATTTACAATTTTGTAACACTGCCCCCCTCCCAAGGACTGCACGTCCCGGGCAGTGCAACCCTTGGTTAAGAGGCGAAACTAACCAAATTTACACAATCTGAAATGCAAAAACTAAGTTGCATATAACGACAAAATAGAAACAAAAATCAAGTGAGAAATATTTACAAAATTCACAAATATGTACAAGTATTTATATACAAATATTTACATTACGCATGCGCAAATTTTACTAGTATTTACATTTTTAATTTTAATATTACCGTTACTTGTGGTACTTGGCTAGCCTATTATAATGCACCACCTTCGGTTTTGATGAAGGTGTTTTAGTGATCCGCACCACTACATCATTGAGCCTTTTTAAGACTGTGTATGGTCCGTCCCAGTTGCACTGCAACTTGGGAGAGAGTCCTTTGCGTCGAACAGGATTCCACAACCAGACCTTCTCTCCTTCCTGGAACTCATGTTGTGTAGCCTTTAGATCGTACCTTGTCTTCATTTTCTCCGTTGCCATGTTAATCCGCTCCCGAGCAAAGTTGTGTACGTCCTCAAATCGTGGAGATTTTGGATGTACTCCTCGGGCGATGAAGGCGCATCTGGTGGACAACCAAACAGGAGATCACAAGGGAGACGAAGTTCACGCCCAAACAGCATTTGGGCTGGAGTATATCCGGTGGTTTCATGGACAGCACTTCGATAAGCCAGCAGGAACAGTGGCAACTTCAAGTCCCAATCTTGCTGGTTCCTTGATACTAGAAGAGAGAGGTTATTCAGGATGGTACGATTGAACCTCTCTACCATGCCATGCGACTGGGGATGTAAGGGTGTTGTCCGGGTTTTGTCTATGCCTAGTAGTTGACACAGTCCTTTGAAAACATCAGAGGTAAAGTTCCTACCTTGGTCGATATGAAGTTGTAGGGGCGTGCCGTATCTTGACACCCATTGCTGCACTAGGACCTCGGCGACTGTGCATGCCTCTTGATTTGGAATGGGATATGCCTCAGGCCACTTGGTGAAATAGTCCATCACGACGAGGATGGCAAAGGACCCAAGATGTCGATTGCAATCCGTTCAAATGGTGCTCCCACGTTATACCGTTGCAGTCTTCCTCGACTTCGTTTCTACGGGCCTTTACGTGCCACACAAGCATCGCAGGATTTACACCATTTCTCCACATCCTCCTTTGCCTTGCACCAGTAGAAGCGTTCCCGAACTTTCTGCAGAGTCTTCATTACCCCAAAATGGCCTCCGGTAGAGCTACTATGCAGTTGTTCTAAAACATCTGGAATTCTTGATCTTGGTAAAACAATTTGCCATCTGAAGCTTTTCCCATCATCAAATTCCCACTTTCTGTATAATACGCCGTTTCTGATATGAAGAGAGTCCCAAAGTGCCCAATAACTTTTCGTAATGGGACTGAATCTGGAAATGTCCTGCCAGGTAGGTCTGTTGCTGGTCGTCTCCTTCAGCTGTAATATTGGATTTATGTCAGGATCTTCCAACTGGGCTTGTCTAAGTTCTTCGTCACTCCAGGGATCGGGATCTTGTTCTGATGGTGTTGAGACAGTGACTTGGCCGGCAACCGGATTTATCGGCAGGTATTTCTGTTCGGCTCTAGAGCAGTACTTGCAGCTTTCCGAGCAGGGCTTCCGTGACAAGGCATCTGCATTACCATGTAGAGTCCCTTTACGATGACGTATCTCAAAGTCATATTCCTGGAGGCGTTGTATCCACCTGGCAATCTGTCCTTCCGGGTTCTTGATTTGGAGCAACCAGGTTAAAGATGCATGGTCAGTCCGGAGCAGGAATCTTCTGCCATAGAAGTAATGATGGAAATGTTCTATGGCTTTTACGATGGCGAGTAGCTCTTTCCTGGTGGTACAGTAATTTCGCTCTGGTTTAGACAGGCATTTACTCCAATGGGCAATGACATGTTCTTGACCATCAATTTCCTGCGACAGAACAGCACCGACACTCTCATGGCTGGCATCTGTATCAAGTATGAACTGTCTGTCGGGCTGTGGATACGTCAAGATAGGCGATGATGTTAAGGCCTCTTTAAGTCGCTTGAACGCATTTTCACATTCATCTGTCCACAGGAACTTCTGTTTGGCTTCCGTCAGCTTGTGGAGTGGTCTGACAATATTTGAGAAACCCTTGACAAACTTCCTGTAGTAAGTGCATAACCCCAGGAAACTTCGTAGTTGGTGTACATTTTCAGGGCGACTCCTGTTCTCGACTGCAGAGATCTTCTCGGGATCAGTTTTCACACCTTCGGCAGAGATGATATGGCCGAGGTAGCTGACTTCACGACGAAATAAGTTACACTTACCTGGATTCAATTTGAGGTTAGCCATTCTGAGTTTCTCTAGCACCTTTCGGATGTTTCGTAGATGGTCTTCAAAGGTGCGCCCCACAATGATAATATCATCCAAATACACCAGACAAGCCTCATAGGAAAGTCCTTTTAGCACTGTCTCCATCAGGCGTTCGAAGGTGGCAGGTGCATAACATAATCCAAATGGCATAACTTTAAATTGCCACAGTCCTTGTCCCGTGGTGAATGCAGTCTTCTCACGATCATCAGGATGTAATTCTACTTGCCAGTAACCGCTCTTCAGGTCCAACGTCGAGAACCATTTATTGCCAGCAAGTGTGTCTAATGTGTCGTCAATTCTGGGAAGAGGGTAACTGTCTTTCTCCGTGATGTCATTCAAACGACGATAATCCACGCAAAACCTTGTTGAACCATCCTTTTTTCGCACCAGTACTATGGGAGAGGCCCAAGGACTCGTTGATGGCTCGATGACATCATTGTGCTGCATTTCACTTAGAAGTTCAGTGACCTCTTCCTGTTTAGCAAATGGAAGTCTTCTTGGATGTTGTTTGATCGGAGGATGATTTCCTGTATCAATTCTGTGCTGGGTGATGTTCGTTCTCCCGACGTCTTCAAGTGTTCGAGAAAAAAGGTCTTTAAATTCTTGGAGTAGCTTCTCCGCAGCACATCTCTGTTCCTTTCCTAACTCTGCATTCTTGAGTAATTCCGTGATTAATTGATCAGAAGACTTGGATTCGGTTGATTGCGTGGGGCGGTTGATGCATGTAACATGAGTGCAGGTTGCTAACACCTCATCCTTCTTCACTGTCCGGACCTTATCGCTGATGTTAGCGACTCTCACAGGAATAGTACTCTTTGAGAGATCAACTAGAGATGAAGCTACCAGAACTCCTCGTGGGCTATTGTCTGTATTCGGGTATTCAATCAGTCCATAGCGGAAGTATTGCTTGGTAGGAGGTGTTCCTGAAACTATTTTCTCTGTATGTGGAGGGATGGAAATTTCAGACTTGGCTGTTATCTGGAAAATTGTCTGAATGTCTTGATTTTCAGTGTTGAACACAGCCATGTCTTCCGAACTCGAATGCAGTTCATTATTCTTGAAGTCCAATTGAAAGTTAAATTTTCTCAGGAAATCAATTCCAGTGATTAAAGGATCTCTTATATCAGCCACGTATGCCATATGATGGTAACTGGCATTCCCAAAAGAGATGGTCAAGTTCATTTTTCCATATATTTTGATTTCGTCTCCGGTCACAGTCTGGAGTTTAACACAGGGCGGCGTCCAGATGATCTTCTCCTTTAGGTCTTGAGCCAAATCCGTTCTAATGATGGTCACATTGGCTCCCGTGTCCAGAATCATCCGGCAGGTGGTGTTGTTAACTTGGCCGTAGACGTGAAGTCCATTGTCGCCACCACTCATCGATGAAACATGAAATACTGTAAACTGGGGCTCTTTAATTTCAGGCAACCTCCGCCCCGCGAGATGGCCTCCTCTTAGTTTCCCTGCAGTGATGGTGAAGCAGGGTGATTTCCTATAGTTGGTCGTACAGGGCAGTTCTTCTTCACGTGACCATCCCCTCCACAGCCCCAGCACTTTATCTTCTGATCCTTTATCTCTTTATTATTCTCCAGGCTGCGCAATCTCTTTAAGATCTCTTCGATACTTCTCTTCATTTCATTTTCACCAGCAGGCGTATCGTTTAATGAGACTGCTCTTATGATATGGCGGTCTTTACAGGAGGCTTGTTGGGCTGCCTCTATCCTAAGTGCATAGCCTAAAGCTGATTCTACGTCTCTGATGTTGGAGAGTCTCAGCGCTTTTTGAATTTCTGGATCACGAACAGCATCGATAAAGTACTGAAGAGCTAAGTCGTTTCGAGTGTCAGCATGACAGTCTGAGAATGCTAGGTGTGACAGTCTCTGAATGTCCGCTGCCAGCTCTTGCAAACTTTCGCCCGTTTTCTGGTAACGGGATTTTAGCTGGAGGCGACTATAGTCCTTAGAGCACTTCTGTCCTAACAGTAGCTCCAGTGCTCTAGTGAGGGCCTCGAAGTCGTTCCTTTCTTCTTTAGAAACATTTCTCAGTATCTCGGCTGCATCTCCCCGTAATGCTACTGCTAAGTGGACTGACTTGGCGGTAGAGTCCCAGCCGTTAGCTTCAGCTACGATGGAAAACTGCCTCTTATATACATGCCAGGAGGAACTGCCGTCGTAGGTGGATAGCTTAATAAATTCCTGATTCTGGATTCTTCTCTCTTTCTTTTCAGTTTCCTGAGGTATGGATTCTAACTTTTCTTCGAGATTCCGAATCTTGCTCTGCAGTTCATTCCCTATTACTTCTCCGTTCCACTCTTCTTTCATTTTTCTCTCACGATCTTCCTCCATTCTCTTAAACTTGCTTTCTATCTCTGAAACCTTTCCTTTCAGCTCTTGATAAAAGTTTTCTTTAAATTTCTCCTCAAAATTCTCTTCTATCTTCATAAATCTCTCTTCAAAATTCTTTTCCACTTTCAAAACTTTCTCTTTAAAATTTTCTTCTATCTTTATAACTTTCTCTTCAAAACTTTCTTCTATCTTTATAACTTTCTCTTCAAAACTTTCTTCTATCTTTATAACTTTCTCTTCTATTCCATCCATTCTATTTTCCATCACCGTTAATTTACCCTCTATTGATTCTTTCGCCGTTGAAAGCTCTCTCTTCATCTCATCTTGATTAGATTTAATTTCTTCGGTCAAACTGGCTTCCATCTTTTCCTGAACTGCTTTTATTTCCTTCATTTCTTCAGTCAAACCGTCTTTCAATTCCCTTTGCGATGTTTCCATTTTCTCTTGTACGGCTTTCATTTCTTCAGTTAATCTATTTCTCATCTCCTTTTGTCCAGTTTCCATCTTTTCCAGTCCTGTTTCCATTTTCTCTTGTGCTACCTTCATTTCTTTCATCTCTTGACTCAGGCTATCTTTCATCTCTCTCTGTCCTTCTTTCATTTCTCTTTGTCCTGTTTCCATTTTCTGTATCAATCCAGATCTTAACTCATTCATCTGAGCAGTGAGTCCTTCTAGAAATTTCTTCATTTCTTGCTCCATAGCTCTCGTTATCACCATTCACAGACAATCCCGCTTCTGACACCAGAAATGTTGCGTACTTGGGGGTTCGTGAGTTGTCCGAGAATGAAAGGCCAAACGTACAAAAATTCAGTAATTTATTCACAGAAAGTTCCAGAAAAATACAGGTCTATAAACCAAGTATCAGCTTCAATTCGACCAGTAAACACAGCTTAAACAACAGCTGTCAATAGCAAATCCACAGCACAAACTGTATAGCAATAACACTTAAAGCAAGTCTCTTTCGAAGAGGCTCAATGCAAGCTGACTGACTCTGATCACAGACTGAACTGAACTAACTCGCCTTGGCGAGAAAGCAGGCTTATATACCCCTGCAGAAAAGCGTGGAACGTTCCAGAAATCTCCATATCTCATCAGCCAATGGGATTAGAGCTTTCATATTTGGTATATCACTTATAAGGATTTTCTCGCCAAGGTCGCCAAAAAATCGCCAAGGTGGGGGAAAAGTCGCCAAATTTGGCGCCAAATCCATTACCTGCCTTATTGGTTTTTTTAATGCGTTTTTAAGGGGAAATAAGGCTATTTCAACGCTAAAATGACTAGAAATGGACAAAATTAGCACTTTATCAACTTACTAAGCCTCTTTGAAAGAATTTATACAAAAATAAACACAATTATTTACAATTTTGTAACAATATATTTAAATATATTCTAACCAATTTCAACTTCTGCACTTTTTCGCAATAACAGATGAAAGTTTGTTTTTTTATTTAATTTAATAAATTGAAAATAAGACTATTTGATCTAGTAAATTTTCAGTAATTTAATGAAACTTAGATAAATGAAAAATGTATAAAAACTAAAATGACGTAGCAATTCCAAAATTTCCTTCTGTATATTTCTGATCTGTTAACTGCTCCGTAAACCAAGAAAAACATGAAAAGAGTTGCATAACAGTGCTAATTATCGGTTGATATGCACCAAATTAAGTTAGCATAGTGTATTATAAAAAAGACATACACCATGTAAAATTTGGTGTAGTTGCAGAAAATAGAAGCTGAAACACAGCCTTCTAATAAATAGAGAAATTTGTAGCATAGAAGTGCTTAGCCGATATACACTCAGATTGAATTTACACAGTTTTTCATAATAACCGTCTGACATAATAAAGTTATGCACTTATATGCAGCAAAAACTGAAATATAAGTTTTCTGAACAGGGAGAAAATTTCAGTATATCGGTGCCATTCATCAAATGATATGCACCAAAACTGAATCAGCGTAGTTTTATATAATATTCATCTTAAATAAAAGCTTAATGGCGTTATTTTTTGGTTGATATGCACCAAAATAAAAGTACCAAAACTTGATAAAAGTGAATTTATGTCAAGATGCAACTAAATATAAAGTTTCATTAAATTCCATCCTCTCCGTGTAGGATGAAAATTGTGATGGCATGTTTCCAGGCCACCTATAGGATGAGTTCCAGATCGTCGCCAATTGCCCATTGCGCAGCACTAGTGCGACGTAAAACCCAATCAACCAACCAACCATTAAATTCTGTACATTATTTCTATATCCACAGCTGACAGAAAAAAAAAAAAAAAAAGTGACAGACCGCTGATACAGACAGACATTAAATATAAATAATCAAATTATATTCAAGCCATATAAAAATGAGTAAATCGGTCAAAAACCGCACATCGAAAAGTTTCAGTTTCTTCTTATGAATACTATAAAAGAAAGTAAAGAAATACTTAAGAACGTATTTAACTATCATTTTTGTAGAACGGATATATGATAAATATTTTTTCAATACTGTTTATACCTTTTAATTTTTTCAACTTTAAAAAGCATATTTTTATAAAGCAAAGCTATTTTGCATAATTCTAGGCATTAGTGGATCCACATTTACAAAACAATAAATATTGAGGAAAAATATTATGAACAATCCTTCAGTATAAGAATGTATTAATCGAGTGAATCGAATATGTCATATGAAAATGATATTTAAGAATTGATGTGTGTAGTAAACAATTACTTTGTGAAATAAAAGTTTATTTATGATCTTTTATCTTTATATAAAGTTCCTCATTTGATTAAAATAAAAAAGCGGAGAACATTTTTATTTCAGAGAAGATGAAAAAAATGAATAGAAAAGTAAACATGAACATATTTCCATAAAAATAAAATACAACCAGCCCGTACAAGTTTTGTAAAAGAAAAAGAAAATCATTTTATTAAAAAGTTAAACCATTGAGGCTTTCGGAATTTACATAATATATAAGGAAGTTCCTTTACACTTTATAAGTATACATTCTTAAATTATATTAATTATTTCAAAAATATTCTTCATATATATTTTTTTCTTTCTTCGATACTCAGTAGAAAAAAGTATTGGATATGTAACAAATTTCGACTTTTGAACTTTCATCGGTCTTTTTTAATAAATTAAAGGCTATTGAAAATATTTAAATCGTTTGAAATATTAATTAGTAGGGTGTTAAAGAAACAGGATAAAATAAATTGCCTGACCTTACTTGGTCATATACGTCTTCATTAGTCACAAAGCAATTAGCTACGTAAGTTTCGTTTAAAAGAAATTTATATCGATTTCAGGATGTGTTACATCAAATCACATTTCTCAGGAGAGTAAAATAATTTTAATTATGGGAAGATTGAAGTCTTTAATTAAATGTTTTGCTTGATCTCTGAAACAAAATGTTTCCAGACACTCGTTCAAAATCGGTTTTGTGTTTTAGATTAGTTGATATACAAATTGTAGAATAAGTAAACGACAGACATAAAATATGCGAGAAATTTATTTAATACTTGCGATAATAATTGTCATAACATTTTTTTTTTTTTCAGTGTGAGGCATTTATTTTCTGATGCTGTATGTTTGAAGTATTAATTATACTCGGTGGATTAATCTGTTTATTTATTTTTAAACCGTCTTTAAAATTAAGCAGATGCGCATAATTAAGCAGAAATTATTTGTTTCTGATTTCTGCAATGAATTTCGAAAGTTTAAGGAAGTAAATGTTTTATTAAGGACTTTGACAGAAAGTAAGTGCCTGACTGATGTTCTTGAAGCTCAAATTAAATTTGTTCTTAAATGTTAAACTTCATTCATGAAACATACCTTAAAATATTCGTTCAAATTCTACAAACTGGGGGAAAAAAACTAAATTAATAATAACAAAACAAAAAAATCTGGAGTGACTCCACTCGACTTTCCGAACATTGAGTAATTAACAGTTTTGTAGATAAAGTACAGAAAGAGGAGTTGTTAAACAAACAAAAGAGAGAAAACCATAATAGAGTGTTTGAGTATTTTTCTCCTACACGATGTTTTATTTAACGCTACTGAACTTTGAGCCCATAGATCATAATGATAAAGAATTTTTCGTTGTGCCCCTGTAAAAACCTATAAATGCTAGATTCACCAAAATGCTTATAGTTCGTGCAACAGTGATTTATAATACTCATATAAATTTTCAGCTCAATTCAATTAGGCGTTTAGATGCTATCGTACTTTAAAAAATTTAGTCCCATTGGCCATAATGATAAAGAATTTTTCTTTGTGTCCCTGTAAAAAAACTGTAAGTGCTAGATTCACGAAAATCTATACAGTTAGTTCAACTGTGATCTATAACATGTGTACAAATTTTTTGCTCAGATTAATAAGGCGTTTAGACGCTATCACACTTTTAAAAATTTGGTCCCATAGGCATAAAGATAAAGAATTTTTCTTTGTGTCCCTGTAAAAAAAACTATAAGTGCTAGATTCTCCAAAATCTATACAGATTGAGTATTCGTGACCTATAATATGTGTATAAATTTTTTGCTCAATTGAATAAGACGTTTAGATGCTATCGCACTTTTAAGATTTTGCTCCCATAGGCCGTAATGATAAAGAATTTTTCTTTGTGTCCCTGTAAAAAAACTATAAGTGCTAGATTCACCAAAATCTATAGGGTTCGTACTATGGTGACTTACAATATGCGTACCAACTTTCAGGTTAATCGAACAAAGCATTTAGACGCTAGCGTGTTCACTCACAGACATACACACATACACACATACACACATACACACACACATACATACATCATCGTAAAAATAGTGAAAACGGACTCAGGGGACCTCAAAACGTATAGAAACATCAAAATCTCGAATTCGGATTTTTGACATGATTACAATACTTTCCTCACTATAGTGTTCGGAAAGTAAATATACGAGTATTTAATTGAAATATTTGTTTAAAGATCATAAAAGTTTAAAAATTTATAGAATAAGTAGTATTATAAATATAGTCTCCTTGTGTATTTTTTAGAATGAAGAGTACTACAAAATGTGTCAGAACTTTTAATTTTCTCTTCATCAACAGTTAAAAATGGATAAATAAGTAAACAGTTTAATATGAACCAGTAAGATTCATGTTATTAAGGTGACAAACTACTTTTAAGAATGGGAATTTTCGATCAACTTCCACAATTTTTTTAAAAAAGAATGAAAGCGCATGTACAAACATATTTTTTCTCTCTCCTGTTAACTAGTATGATATTACTCTATTAATAAAGAAGCATCAATAAACTGGCGTTGTAAAAATATTACTTACAAACTTTGAATAAACACCATAAAATGCAATAAACTCGCAACAATTGTTTCGGGTCGAAAAAACACACGACCCTTCATCAGGCGAATAAAGTAAGCACGAGTGCTGCAGTCAAAGCGGCAACGCACAAAATCGTTTAAAATGAAAAGAAAAACTTTATAAAGTAGAAAATAAATATAGCTACTGGTGTGAGTAGAATTGTACAAGAAAACAAGAAAATAAATAAATGAGTGAGTTTAAACATATGACAATCTAAGGATAACAAAAATTAAACGAAAATCTAAGTTATGTGAGTAATTTCCAAGCATCAGAGAAGAAAGGAGTGGAAGAAATATCATTAACAAGATTTTTCGAATTTTTAAATATGTAAAATGCTTCATGAATATCCAAATGGGAGGAACAGACAGGAGATGAAATTATGTTAGTTTTGGAAAAATCAAAACGATGACCTTGAGACCAGCAGTGGGAAGCAACAGAAGATTTGGTAATCTCTTCATTACGAACATTCCGACGGTGCTCATTTATTCTGTATTTCAAACGCCTCCTAGTTTGACCAATATAACCTAAGTTGCAGGACGAACACGGAATTAAATAAATTCCAGAACGGTTTTCGGTGGGAATGGGATCCTTAAGAGAAGATAATTTAATTTTATTGACGGGTTTGTAAATAGCTTTGAAACCAAACGGTGAAAGAATTTTAGAGATTTTAAAAGAGAGTGAAGAATAAAAAGGTAAAACAACTGGGATGAGACTGTGATCGTTTAGTTTGGGAGCAGAACGTTTAGGATTCTTAAATTTATATAGAGCTTTATCGATGATAGATGGGTTATAGCCACGAGAGAGAGCAAGAGATTTTAAATAATTAATTTCTTTCGAAAGATTAGACGGATCAGAACAAATGTGTAAGGCACGATAAACATAAGTGTAAAAAGCAGACATTTTTTGTTGAGGGGCGTGGTTAGAGAGAGCATGCGGTGGCAAAGAGACCGAGAATGGTTTTCTAAAAACAGTAGTTGAGAAACAATCATTTTCTTTATTCACAAGAACGTCAAGGAAAGGCAAAGAGCAATCCTGTTCAACCTCAGAAGTGAATTGAATGCATGGGTCAATCGAATTGACCAAAGAAAGTAAATTGGACAAATCGACATCAGGGGAGACAAGAACGAAAGTGTCATCCACATACCTAAACCAGTGAGAAAATTTATATACACCGAAGAGTTTTTCTTCAAAATAGTGCATATAAATGTCGCAAAGTAAAGGAGAGAGAGGACTACCCATGGCCATACCATCATTTTGGGAATAATAAGTACCATTAAAAATGAAGGCAGTTTGCCTGATACATAAATTAACTAAATTAGTTAATAAATTAAATACATAAATTAACTAATTTAGTTAATTTATGTATCAGGCAAACTGCCTTCATTTTTAATGGTACTTATTATTCCCAAAATGATGGTATGGCCATGGGTAGTCCTCTCTCTCCTTTACTTTGCGACATTTATATGCACTATTTTGAAGAAAAACTCTTCGGTGTATATAAATTTTCTCACTGGTTTAGGTATGTGGATGACACTTTCGTTCTTGTCTCCCCTGATGTCGATTTGTCCAATTTACTTTCTTTGGTCAATTCGATTGACCCATGCATTCAATTCACTTCTGAGGTTGAACAGGATTGCTCTTTGCCTTTCCTTGACGTTCTTGTGAATAAAGAAAATGATTGTTTCTCAACTACTGTTTTTAGAAAACCATTCTCGGTCTCTTTGCCACCGCATGCTCTCTCTAACCACGCCCCTCAACAAAAAATGTCTGCTTTTTACACTTATGTTTATCGTGCCTTACACATTTGTTCTGATCCGTCTAATCTTTCGAAAGAAATTAATTATTTAAAATCTCTTGCTCTCTCTCGTGGCTATAACCCATCTATCATCGATAAAGCTCTATATAAATTTAAGAATCCTAAACGTTCTGCTCCCAAACTAAACGATCACAGTCTCATCCCAGTTGTTTTACCTTTTTATTCTTCACTCTCTTTTAAAATCTCTAAAATTCTTTCACCGTTTGGTTTCAAAGCTATTTACAAACCCGTCAATAAAATTAAATTATCTTCTCTTAAGGATCCCATTCCCACCGAAAACCGTTCTGGAATTTATTTAATTCCGTGTTCGTCCTGCAACTTAGGTTATATTGGTCAAACTAGGAGGCGTTTGAAATACAGAATAAATGAGCACCGTCGGAATGTTCGTAATGAAGAGATTACCAAATCTTCTGTTGCTTCCCACTGCTGGTCTCAAGGTCATCGTTTTGATTTTTCCAAAACTAACATAATTTCATCTCCTGTCTGTTCCTCCCATTTGGATATTCATGAAGCATTTTACATATTTAAAAATTCGAAAAATCTTGTTAATGATATTTCTTCCACTCCTTTCTTCTCTGATGCTTGGAAATTACTCACATAACTTAGATTTTCGTTTAATTTTTGTTATCCTTAGATTGTCATATGTTTAAACTCACTCATTTATTTATTTTCTTGTTTTCTTGTACAATTCTACTCACACCAGTAGCTATATTTATTTTCTACTTTATAAAGTTTTTCTTTTCATTTTAAACGATTTTGTGCGTTGCCGCTTTGACTGCAGCACTCGTGCTTACTTTATTCGCCTGATGAAGGGTCGTGTGTTTTTTCGACCCGAAACAATTGTTGCGAGTTTATTGCATTTTATGGTGTTTATTCAAAGTTTGTAAGTAATATTACTCTATTGTTTAAAAATATATTTTGGTTTACTTTAAAACAGAAAATTATTTTATTGCACATTATTGATTTATTTATTTTTAAATTCATGGGTGCTTTCTCACTTCATGCATGATATTTCAAAAAATAGTATTTGAAATACGAAGTTAAAACTTTTCTCAGCCATACATTTTGACATAATAAATAAAAAGAACTAAAAGTAAGAAGTTCTGTTCAATAGAAAAAAAAATATGATTGTGGAAACATAAAAATTTTAATGGAAATTTTTATATTTCATATTTAATTATTAATTAAACTCCATATTATTAAAATAATTAAAACCTTTTAGTTTAGATTCTTAATTGGAATGTTTTGTTTTATTTAGTGTATAAAAATTATAAGGATAAAAGAAATTGTAATTGAGATATCCTGCGCGCAGTGAGAAAGCACCCTTGAATTTTTAAAAAAATAATCTGCGATAAAAGTATTTTTCTATTTTAAAGTAAACCAAAATAATGTTTTTAATTAATAGAGTAATGTCATACTATTTAGCACACACGCACAAAGTGTGTACATGCATTCGTTTTTTTTTTTTTTTTTTTTTTTTTTTTTTATTCCGAAAGTTGGTCGAAATTTTCTTCATTTTTCTCATTTTTGTAAATAGACTGTCCTCTTAATATAAGTCCCCATTTATATTTTTTGTAATTTTTTCTTTTTTTAAATATGTATTTATATACCGTTTCAAATAACACATTTCTCTACAAATTTTACAAATAAAAAAATATACGTAAATAGGCATTAAAAAAAAAAAAAAGACAAAGAAATTTAAAATTTTTACTTTCTTGTGAGGTTTCTTAAAAATAATCTTATTTCTCTGTTCATTGCAGCTAAACTCACCGAGCTTCAAAAGCACGCTTAGAACGGGTTGGGATTTTATGTCTGCAATCAACAGACATAATCATAAAGCAATAATATATATTAGCTTGTTATTACGAGGGTAAGGTAAAAAGTCCTCGGCCTGACACAAAAATGGCGCTCTAATCAGCAAAAATTTGTGTTTACTGCCTTGGTGCACGTGTTATTACTTTGTATGGCAAGTTTAAAACCGTTCTCTCAAGTAGTTTGTTTACACCAATTTTTTTCGTTAAAATGGATAAATTTGAATAGCGTGCGGTCATAAAATTCTTCGTTTTGGATGGATTAACCCCTAAGGAAATTCATCTGAAGTTAACAAAAAATTACGAGATATCTAATCCTTCCATATTAACCATTAAAAAGTGGTCAGTTGATTTTAAACGTGGTCGCACGTCGCTCGAAGATGACCCACTTGAAGGACGGACAAAAACCGACACCACACCGAAAATCATAGAAAAACTGCATGTTGGACGGTAGGGGAGTAAAGGTGAGTGATATAGCTAAGGCTGTGAGGATATCGGAAGAATGTGTGGGAAACACCTTGCACAAAGAATTAGGGATGCGAAAGCTCTGCGCAAGAGGGGTGCCGCATTTGCTGAATGCCGATCAAAAGCAAATGCATAAACAATAGTCGTCGCAATGTTTGGGACGACTGAATAAGGATCTGACCGATTTTGTGCAGCGATTTGTCACCATGGATGAGACATTAGTCCACCATTATATGCCAGAAACGATAGAACATGCCAGAAGGGCTTTAGATGAATATTTTCACAGCCTTTTAGACTCCCACTTCGAGGAAGGAATATTGATGTTGGACAAACACTGGACAAAGTGTATTGAAATCAAAATGGGAACGCATGCACACGATAACTAATACATATCTATACCCAAATATGGGGATTAAAATCGGGAAATAATCCTCGATTTTTAATAATTTTTTACAAAAAATCCAATGGCAGATTAACATAGGAATTTTTTTTCTTGCATCCACGGACGGCCAGTGACGTCATCACTTCGCTTGCGTATTGCGACCATCAAAACAGAAACACAATCGACATTTATACATGCGATTGAATCTATGACTTTCAATTAAGACACGTGACTCAACCACTTTGTAAATAATTAACGTACATCCATAGATAAAGCATTATTTTAAATTTCATGTGATGCTACATATAAACTTTTTGAATCATGAAATTATCTATACTAACTTTGGAATAATACCATTTCTTTTAGGATAATTTTTTTGGTTACGTGTCGATTCCGGCGTGCCAATTCCGGCCACAGTCAAAATTTTCTTTGTAAGGGATTAAAGTGTTGAAAAATTCCCATTTTCGTGACCAGAAATTGCAGGACCGGGCGTACCGGTGATTTCGTCCTTTTGACTTGATAATCTGAGAACGCCCGTAACTCTGTTCCGCAGCAATCCCTAACACGGATGTAAAAACAAAAAGAAAAAAATCACTGGTCACACCTACTTCGCTGTGCATGTATCTGAGAACGCCCGTAACACGGTTCCGCGGCAATACCTACCACGTGCGTAAAAATAAAAAAAATCACTGGGCACCCTACCTCGCTGTGCATAAATCTGAGACCGCCCGTAACTCGGTTCCGCGGCAATCACTACCACGTACGTAAAAACCAAAAAAACATCACTGGGCACCCCTACCGCGCTGTGCATGAATCTGAAAACGCCCGTAACTCGGTTCCGTGGCAATCACTACCACGCATTCTAAAACCAAAAAAACATCATTAGGCACCCCTACCTTGCTGTGCATGAATGCGTAAACGCACGTAACTCGGTTCCGCGGCAATCACTACCACGCATGTTAAAACTAAAAAAAAAAAACAAAAAAAAACATCACTGGACATCCTTATCTCGCTGTACATGATTCTGAAAACTCCCGTAACTCGCTTCCGCGGCAATCACTACCACGCACACTGCAAATAAAGGTGTCTTAAAGTAAGACAAAAAAATGTCTGAAAATACATTTCAGACACGTAAATGTCTTAATATGAAGTGCAGACATAATAGATATCTTAATTTAAGACACTTTTGTGTCTTAATAAAATGGTGGGGCAAAAGTGTCTTAAAGTAAGACATTTAAAATAAATCATTTCACATTTCATCGTTAATTATTAGTAGTGGCGCCATCTATCAATGAAAATCAAAATCATCTTCGTCTTACTCGTTTTTTTTTCATATCAAGATACTATTTTAAAATAATGATGATTACTTTTAAAAAAATTTTAACTTAGCAGCGGATTTTTTATTTTTTTTTTTTTAATTATAATGCAAATATCAAAAAATTAAATCTCTCTGTCTCTTTTATTTATTTATTTATTTATTTATTTTGATAAATAAATAAAAATTTTTAATAAGTATTTTTATTTGTGAGATTTTTCCGAAAATTATGTCAAGTGAGAAAGGCTAATCACTCTGATTTTACTTCTAGTTTGAGATTTTTTCAATTCCCTTTAATAAAATAATTTAAATATATCAAATTTCAATAAATAATAGATAAAAATACTTATTTTAATTACTTTTATTTAATTAAATATGCTATCTACTTTTTTTTTAAATAAAACTTAAAATAATAAAATAAATTACAAAAATCGCGTTATTTAAAACGTTTATTTGTGAAATTTAAATAAGTTTATTAGAAAAGTTTTATATTTAACATAACAAATATGCATAAATGGTAAATGTCGTTATCTTATTTGCGTCGAATTATGCTTGAAATACTTAATAAAAAACATTTTTTGGAGCAAAAGTAATTTGGTTACAAAATAAATAAATATGTAAATAAAAAATGTTACTTTTTATTTAAAGCTCGATCATTTAATTGAATGAAAAAAAAAACAGTAAGATGAACTTGTAGCGAACTTATTGCTTATGAATAACTTGTAGCTAAGAAAGTGAATTTCAAACTTATCTTACGCAATTTATAAATAGCTGCTTTTTTTTAAATCTTTTTCTATTTAAAACTCTTTTTTTTTTAACATTTTTACCTGTACCTGGAAGTAAAACAAAACTTTTCTGTTTTTTTCATAATCATATACATTTTTAGGTTGATTTCTTTAGAAATCGACCTATTGCAATCACTTCGTTTATCTATATATATATATATCTATCTATCTATAATGAAAATTTTGTCATCACGATAACTCCCGAAATAATACTCGAAATCGAACCAAATTTGGACAGTGGACTGATTTTATAAATATCTTGGATGAGTTCGTTAACCAAGTTGCTCCGACGTTTTGTTTTCAAGTGGCAGCCACTTGAATATTTCTAACCCACATTGTAAAAAGCGTACTTAAAGCAAGATTTGCTTGAATTTTTATGTAAATCTAGACTACATAAGGTTCTTAATGAACTTTATTAATGAAATTTATCTGCCATTTTTAATAAAGCGGAGGATATCTTAAGTTAAGTGGGGCCACTTGAAATCAGGCTACCACTTGAAAATTTAAAACCACGATAACTTCCGAAATAATACTCCAAATCGAACCAAATTTGGACAGCGTGTTATGAATATCTTGGTTGAGTTTCTTAACCAAGTTGCTCCACCATTTTGTTTTCAAGTGCAGACCACTTGAAATTTTCAAATTCAAATTGTAAAAAGCGTTTTTCGAATTTGTTTGAATTTGGTGTATACATAGACTATATAAGTGTCTCAATGAAGTTTATTAATGAACGTATCCGGCATTTTTAATAAAGTGACGGATATCTTAAGCTAAGCAGGCCACTTGAAATCAGGCTACCCCTTGAAAATTTAAAATTCCGATAACTTCCGAAATAATGCTCCAAATCGAACCAAATTTGGACAGTGTCTTAACTTGAGTTATGAATATCTTGGATGAGTTCGTTAACGAAGTTTCTCCGACTTTTTATTTTCAAGTGGCAGCCACTTGAATATTTCTAACCCACATTGTAAAAAGCGTATTTAAAGCAAGATTTGCTTGAATTTTGATGTAAATCTAGACTACATAAGGGTCTCAATGAACTTTATTTATAAATTTTATCTGCCATTTTTAATAAAGTGGCGGATATCTTAAGTGGGGCCACTCGAAATCAGGCTACCACTTGAAAATTTAAAATCACGATAACTTTCAAAATAATACTCCAAATCGAACCAAATTTGGACAGCGTCTTAACTTGCGTTATGGATATCATGGATGAGTTTCTTAACCAAGTTGCTCCATCATTTTGTTTTCAAGTGGAGACCACTTGATATTTTCAAATTCAAATTGTAAAAAGCGTATTCCGAATTTGTTTGAATTTTGATGTATACATAGACTATATAAGTGTTTCAATGGACTTTATTAATGAACGTATCCGCCATTTTTAATAAAGTGGCGGATATCTTAAGTTATGCTGGGCTATTTGAAATCAGACTACCACTTGAAAATTTAAAATCCCGATAACTTCCGAAATAATACTCCAAATCGAACCAAATTTGGACAGTGTTTTAACTTGTGTTATGAATATCTTGGATGAGTTTCTTAACCAAGTTGCTCCACCATTTTGTTTTCAAGTGGAGACCACTTGAAAATTTCAAATTCAAATTGTAAAAACCGTATTCCGAATTTGTTTAAATATTGATGTATACATAGACCATATAAGTGTCTCAATGAAGTTTATTAATGAACTATGGATTTTCTCGCCAAAAGTCGCCAAGTGGAGAAGTCGCCAAATCCTTTACCTGCCATATTGGAGCTTTTTAATGCGTTTTTAAGGGAAAATTAATCTATTTTAACGTTAAAACAAACTAGAAATGCAAAAAATTAACATTTAATCAACTTACTAAGCCTCTTTGAAAGAATTTATACAAAATAATAATAATAATAATAATAATAAAATAAATAAATAAATAATTTTTTTCAAATTTGCAACAATATCTTAGATTAATTAGTTCACTGAGCAACTTTCTCTGCCATTTTGATCCAAGCGGCAGCCACTTAATTTTCCAACACGATGACTTTTGAGATTCTGAATTAATTCCAACTATATTTGTACAGTAGTCTTATCTCACAAATGCATTTGATATATTTGTCAATTTGGCCCACCATCTTGTTTCCAAGCGCCGGCCACTTGACAATTTTAAATCCACATAAAAATTTATTTATGAACCGATTTGCTTAAAACTCCATATGTAATTAGCCTACATCAATATTTCTACTAATTCGTTAATAATTTGTAGCCGCCATTTTGAAACAAAATGACGGCTACTTGATAAGGAAAAAGAAATCAACCTACCCTTCCGAATAAGCCGGAAGGACTTGTTTTTCTTTCAATTAGCAGTTTATAAAAAGAAATCGTTTTCAAAACATCACAGTCTGAGGTTTTGATATATTATTCGTTTATATTTTACGGAATTCTAAACTTCCACACATAAAATTTAGTAGAATTAATATATATTGAGCTTTAGATTTAATCTCGATAGTTTTAAGAAAAAGATACTGATTATATTCTAACACTATAATTTATTTTGCGAATATTAAAGTGTATATTATCCCAATTTTCTGTGTGGCGTCGTGGCGTGGTTGGCAAGTACGCTACACTGTGGTACCGAAGATAGTGAGTTCAATTCCAGGGACTCGTAGTTTTTTTTTTTTTTTTTTTTTAATGATAATTATTATATTTTATTAGTGCTGTAGATAATTCTAAAATATATTTTTATCAGAGAAGCAGAATCATACGCCACCTTTATTTATTTATTAAAAAGGCTTTAAAAATGGCAGATTTTTTAAGCCTAACATGGCGGTGTTTTTAAACCTAATAAGGATGGCGGTGTTTTAAGACATTTGCAGTGTCTTAATTTCAGATGCAGAAAGTTGTCTTAAAAAGTAAGACAAATTTTTTTCGCTTAAAAAATGACCATCCGTTTAAGACACTTTATTAACTGAATTTAAGACGTTTTCATTTACAGTGCATGTTAAAAAAAAAAAAAAAAAAAAAGAAAAGAAAAACAAGTCCTTCCGGCTTATTCGGAAGTGTAGGTTGATTTCTTTTTCCTTATCAAGTAGCCGTCATTTTGTTTCAAAATGGTGGCTACAAATTAATAACGAATTAGAAGAAATATTGATGTAGGCTATCTACATATGGGGTTTTAAGCAAATCGGTTCATAAATACCTTTTTATGTCATTTTAAATTTTCAAGTGGTCGGCGCTTGTAAACAAGATGGTGGGCCAAGTGGACAAATATATTAAATGCATTTGTGAGATAAGACTAATATACAATTACAGTTGGAATTAATTCAGAATCTCAAAAGTCATCGTGTTGGAAAATTAAGTGGCTGCCGCTTGGATCAAAATGGCAGAGAAAGTTGCTCAGTGAACTAATTAATCTAAGATATTGTTGCAAATTTGAAAAAAAAATATTATAATTATTATTATTATTTTTTTTTTTTTTTGTAGAAATTCTTTCAAAGAGGCTTAGTAAGTTGATTGAATGTTAATATTCTGCATTTCTAATTTGTTTTAACGTTAAAATAGACTAATTTTCCCTTAAAAATGCATTAAAAAGCTCCAATATGGCAGATAATGGATTTGGCGACAAATTTGGCGGCTTCTTTCCAATTGGCGACTTTTTTTGGCGACTTTTGGCGAGAAAATCCATAGTTCATTAATAAACTTCATTAAGACACTTATATAGTCTATGTATACATCAAAATTTAAACAAATTCGGAATACGCTTTTTACAATTTGAATTTGAAATTTTCAAGTGATCTCCACTTGAAAACAAAATGGTGCAGCAACTTGGTAAAGAAACTCGTCCAAGATATTCATAACACAAGTTAAGACACTGTCCAAATTTGTTTCGATTTGGAGTATTATTTCGGAAGTTATCGGGATTTTAAATTTTCAAGTGGTAGCCTGATTTCAAATAGCCCCGCTTAACTTAAGATATCCGCCACTTTATTAAAAATGGCGGATCCGTTCATTAATAAACTTCATTGAAACACTTATATAGTCTATGCATACATCAAAATTCAAACAAATTCGGAATACGCTTTTTACAATTTGAATTCGAAAATATCAAGTGGTCTCCACTTGAAAACAAAATGGTGAAGCAACTTGGTTAAGAAACGCATCCATGATATCCATAATACAAGTTAAGACGCTGTCCAAATTTGGTTCGATTTGGAGTATTATTTCGGAAGTTATCGGGATTTTAAATTTTCAAGTGGTAGCCTGATTTCAAGTGGCCCCACTTACGATATCCGCCACTTTATTAAAAATGGCAGATAAATTTCATAAATAAAGTTCATTGAGACCCTTATGTAGTCGAGATTTACATCAAAATTCAAACAAATCTTGCTTTAAATACGCTTTTTACAATGTGGTTTAGAAATATTCAAGTGGCTACCACTTGAAAACAAAAAGTTTGAGCAACTTGGTTAATGAACTCATCCAAGAAACTCATCCAAGATATTCATAACACAAGTTAAGACAGTATCCAAATCTGGTTTGATTTGGAGTATTATTTCGGAAGTTATCGGAATTTTAAATTTTCAAGTGGTAGCCTGATTTCAAGTGGCCCTGCTTAACTTAAGATATCCGCCACTTTATTAAAAATGTCGGATACGTTTATTAATAAACTTCATTGAAACACTTATATAGTCTATGTATACACCAAATTGAAACAAATTCGGAAAACGCTTTTTACAATTTGAATTTGAAAATTTCAAGTGGTCTCCACTTGAAAACAAAATGGTGGAGCAACTTGGTTAAGAAACTCATCCAAGATATTCATTACACAAGTGAAGACGCTGTCCAAATTTGGTTCGATTTGGAGTATTATTTCGGAAGTTATCGTGGTTTTAAATTTTCAAGTGGCCCCACTTAACTTAAGATATCCTCCACTTTATTAAAAATGGCAGATAAATTTCATTAATAAAGTTCATTTAGACCCTTATGTAGTCTAGATTTACAGAAAATTTCAAGCAAATATTGCTTTAAGTACGCTTTTTACAATGCAGGTTAGAAATATTCAAGTGGCTGCCACTTGAAAACAAAAAGTCGGAGCAACTTGGTTAACGAACTCATCCAAGATATTTATAAGATCTGTTCACTGTCCAAATTTGGTTCGATTTGGAGTATTATTTCGGGAGTTATCGTGATGACAAAATTTTCATTATAGATAGATAGATATATATATATATAGATAAACGAAGTGATTGCAATAGGTCGATTTCTAAAGAAATCAACCTAAAACTTCACTGGACACCCCTACCTTGCTGTGCATGACTCTGAAGACGCACGTAACTCGGTTCCGCGGCAATCACTACCACGCATGTTAAAACCAAAAAAATATCACTGGACACCCCTAACCCGCTGTGCATGAATGCGAAAACGCTAGTAACTCGTTTTCGCAGCAATCAGTATCACGCACGTATATACGCTTCGCACTCATAAAAACCAAATATATATATATATATCGCCAAAATTCACTTTGGCTACATTTCCAGTTAATAGACTTTAGGGAGTGGGCCAAGTACAAATAATCCTTTTAAGACAAATTCCTTGAACACTTTAATCCCTTCCAAAGAGTGATTTTGACTATGGCCAGAATTGGCACGTCACCATTTTTTTAACACCTTTTTAAAAATTAATAGTTTACAAAACATGTAAATGTAAACGGAATTTGAGAAGTCTCCCTTTAAAATATTTTTCAGTACCTATATTTAATGCGAGCTGATGAATTTGGCAAAATATGACTACAATCGTGTTTCAGATATTGAGAGAATCATGTTAAGAAAAAAAGAAAAATGCAATGAAACAGTGGTTACAATTTTAAAACTGGTTCATTATATTGAATTCATAATTACATTAAATATAGCTTACACCTTTGTATCCCACGGGGACTTCAAAGTTCCTATAGTTTAAGCTTTTCCTATAGTTAAGCTATAGTTTAAGCTAAATTTAATATGAGATGTTTGTCATGCTTAAAAAAATATGAAAAAATGTTTCAAAATATTTTTCCAAAAATAAGATAATTTGGGATATAAAGGGTTAATATATACAGCAAACGTTTTACAAAATATGTAAATGCAAACGCAATTTAAGAACTTTCATATTACAGCATTACTCAAAATCTTCCATTTTTAGATGATGTATTTGGCAAAATGTGATTTTAATTGTGTTTCAAATACAGAGAGGTTCATGTTAAGAGAAAACCTGGAGTGACTCCACTCTACTTTCTGAACATTAAGTAATTAACAGTTGTATAAACAAAGTAAGAGATGTCATTAAAAACAAAAACAAAAGAAAAATTATAATAAGGCATATATGTATTTTTCTCTATGTAGTGTGCTCTTTAAATTAATACTATTGCCCTTCAAATATTTTAAGCATAAATCCTGATGATAAAGAAATTTTCGTTGTGTCCCTGTAAAAATCTGTAATTGCTAGGTTCACTAAAATCTATACAGCTCGTGCGAAGGTCACCTGTAACAATTATATAAATTTTCATCTTAATCGAATGAAGCTTTCAGACACTATCGCGCTTTAAATAATTTGGACTCATAAGCCACAATTATAAAGAATTTTTATTTGTGTCACTGTAAAAAGACTATAAGTGCTATATTCTACAAAATTGATACAGCTTATTTCAAGGTGACCTATAACTTGCATATAAATTTTCAGCTCAATCGGATATAGCGTTTAGATGCTATCGAACGTTAACGAATTAGAACGAATGATAAATAATTTTTCATTGTGTCCCTGTAAAAACACCGTACGTGCTAGATTCGCCAAAATCAGTGTAGTTCGTGCAACGGTGACCTTTAACATGTGTGTAAATTTTTAGCTCAATCGATTGAGATGTTTAGACGCTATCGAACTTTAAAAGTTTTGGGCCGATAGACCATAATGATAAAGAAATTTTCGTTCTGTCCCTGTAAAAATCTATAAGTGCTAGACTCATCGAAAATTATACAGTTTGTGTGACGGTGACCTGTAATATTTATGTAATTTTTCAACTCAATCGGATGAGGCGCTTTTACGCTACCGCATTTTAAATAATTTGAGCCCATATGGCACATTGATAAAGAATTTTTCTTTGTATTCTTCTAAAAAAACTATAAGTGCTACATGGTCCCAAATAGATATAGTTAGTGTGACGGTGATCTATAACATGTATATAAATTTTCCGCTCAATAGAATATGGCGTTTAGACGTTATTGAACTTTAAAGAATTTGAGACCATAGGGCATAATGATAAAGAATTTTTCGTTGTCTTCCTGTAAAGGAACTGTAAGTGCTAGATTCACCAAAATTTATTCCCTTCGTGCAACAATGACTTATAACATGTGCATAAATTTTCAGCTCAATTGAATGAGGTGTTTAGACTCTATCGCAGTTTAACCCCTTAACGCGCGGTGTCCTCGCTGCGAGGACGCAAAATTTAAGATCCAGCTGCAAAAATTCATCCCGGAAATTTTTTAGCAAAAACTCATGTTTATAACATGACCTACTAGGCGAGTCGTATTAATCCTGGACGATAGGACCCATGCCCCAGCCCGCCCGGTTCCCGCTGTTCAATGTATTTTTCTAGTCAACTTTGTCCCCTTATTACTTCCGGTGTGAATTTTTTTTTTTTTTTTTTTTAACACACTTGACATTGTGAGTTTTTTCGCTTTTCTTCCCATGCTATTCCTATGGGTTTTTTAGCCTTTTTTCCCCTCTTTTCCTACATTCTAAAGTGGCGGTGGTCGGAAAAGGCCTGTTTTTTAAACCCTAAAATTTAAAATTTCTTTTAGTTTAATTTAGTTCATGAATTCTGGTGGCAGTATAATTTAAATATTTTAAATTGTCTTGCGCCGCAAAGGGTTATAGAATTTGGGCCCATATACACCATAACGATAAAGAATTTTCCTCTGTGCCCCTGCAAAAAAAAAAAAAAAAAAAAAAAAAAAAAAAAAACTATAAACGCTAGATCTCCCAAAATTTTTAAAGTTCGTGCTACGTTGCTACGTTGACTCATAACATGTGTATACATTTTCAGCTCAGTCGAATAAGGCATTTAGACGCTATCGCTCTTCAAATAATTTTAGCCTGCAGAACATAATGATAAAGAATTTTTCTTTGTGTCCCTGTAAAAAAACTATAAGCGCTAGATTCACCAAAATCAACAGGATTCGTGCTATGGTGACCTATAACATATGTTCCATCTTTCAGATCATACGATCAAAGTGTTTAGGAGTCATTGTGTTCAATCACATATATACAGACATACATACACGCATACATCATCGTAAAAACAGTTCATATGAATTCAGGGGACCTCAAAACGTGTAGAAATACCAAAATCTCAAATTCGGATTTTTGACATGATTACAATATTTTCCTCACTATAGTGTTTGGAAAGTAAAAAAAAAAAAAAAAAAAAAAAAAATGCAATAAAACAGTTGTCACACTTTAAAAACTGGTTTATCATATTTAATTCATAATTGCAGTAAGTCTAACTTTGAAAAAGCGAAAGAATATCGTGAATGATGAAAGGAAACCAGAGCATAGTATTAAATACAGCTTTTTGTATACATTAAACATTTTCCGAAAGGTGTAAATCCAAACACAATTTAAGAAGTCTCATATTACAACATTTTTGAATATATTTGGTCTTTCCTGGCATATGTGCTTTGTGTTTCAGATAATGAGAGAATCATATTAAAGGGGGAAAAAATGTCGATATACTTTAATATTCCCCTATCAATAATTTGTTAGTTTATCAGATTTAATTCAAAATTACATGAAATATAACTTAAAAATTTTACAAAATATGTAAATGCAAACACAGTTTAAGGTATCTAAAGTTTTTTCAATATATTCCATTTTTAGATGACGGATTTTGCGTAATAGGAATTTAATTGTGTTTCAGATAGTCTGAGAATCATGTGGAGAAATAAAAAATTGAAAATCAAACAAACAGTGGTTACTCTTAAAACTCTCCTATCAATAGTTTATTAGAATGGTTTATTGGTTTATTATATTTAATTCATAATTACATTACATATAGCTTAATGTATAAATTAAACATTTTACAAAAAGTGTAAATGCAAATACAATTTTGAAGTGTAATATTGAAATACTTTTCAATTTATTCTAGTTTTAGATGATGTATTTGACAAAATGTAACTTTAATTGTGTTTCAGATATTGAAAAAAAAAAAAAAACCTTGCTAAGAAAAAGACAAAAATGTAATAAAACAGCAGTTACACTTTTAAAACTTCTCTATCAATAGTTTATTGGAAAAAGATTAAGGGCAGATATTTTTGTTAGTATGTTTTGTAATTGTTTAAAAAAAAAAAAAAATCTGCTATAATTATTTTTGTACAACATACGTACCCAGTCAGGATATCTTTTTATTGGAATCGTAAATTTACAATGCAGTTTGCAATGCAGTTTTTTTTTTTTTTTTGTACCATTTCGGTATTTAAAAACAAAACAATAGAAGCAATAAATATTTAGCGCTTATCCCCGGTTTTTAAAAAATTCTTAATGGCTTTCACGTACAGTGCAGAAATGAAATATTTTTCCCTAATTTCGATACTAAATTTAATTATTAGCATACGTATATTTTATATATAATAATCTAAGCACGATTTTTATTATAATATTACATTGTGAGAGTTAACATATTTTCTACAAATTTTCGTTTACATTTTGTTATAATTTTACTCAGTCATTAAATTTTTTAATTAACCAGAAATAGTTTATATAAAATAAAACAATTCTGTTAAAGACAGAATTTAGTTTAGAAGGGAGGACTATTAATTTCAATCTGTAAAATTTTTATTTTTGTTTTTTAATTATCAATTATATTTTTTAATTTATCTTTTATCTCATTTTTTGACCGTAAAACTGGTCCACGTACTTTTTTAAATGACTGAAATGAATTAAAATGAAGTGTTACCACATAAATTCCATATTTTATTTAATAAAAAAAAAAAAAAAAAAAAAAAAAAAAAAAAAAAAAAAAAAAAAAAAAGCAATTGTTGTGGTGAAAAACTGTTTGCACCCCTGGATTCAGAAAAATCGCCACTTTCATTTTGTACCGAATTTGCAACGATAGGGTTGATTTATGTAATTTATTTTGGTGTTACACAAAACTGGTCTACAAAAACTCCAGATTGAATCTAATAGTCCTCCTCCCTAATAATAAAACATATTACAATAAATGGAGTAAATGAAAGGAATTAGCATCTTTCTGAAAAAGGATTATTATTGTTTTAAATATAGTTTTGTATTGAAATCTTCTTTAGAAAACACGTTAAAATATGTAAAAATTTCTTACACGTTCATTAATTTACATATCGGTTGTTAGTTATGGCATATGAGATATAGGTAAGAATATGGGACCGTAAAACTGGTCCACGTACTTTTTAAAATGACTGAAATGAATTAAAATGAAGTGTTACCACATAAATTCCATACTTTGTTTAATTAAAAAAAAAGCAATTGTTGTGGTGAAAAACTGTTTGCACCCCTGGATTCAGAAAAATCACCCCTTTCATTTGGTACTGAATTTGCAATGGTAGGGCTGATATATGTAATTTATTTTGGTGTTACACAAAACTGGTCTACAAAAACTCCAGATTGAAACTAATAGTCCTCCGTCCTAATAACAAAACATTTTATAATAAATGGAGTAAATGAAAGCAATCAGCATCTTTCTGAAAAAGGATTATTATTATTTTAAATAGTTTTGTATTGAAATCGTCTTTAGAAAACACGTTAAAATATGTAAAAATTTCTTACACGTTCATTAATTTACATATCGGTTGTTAGTTATGGCATATGAGATATAGGTAAGAATATGGGATAACACAAGTCTTCATCTAAAATTTCGATTTGATAATTTTGGTTGATCTTTATGCTTTTTGGCGTGCTGAAACCTAATTCGAAGCCAGTTTTTCTCTATCATGTATAAATTTTTTGTCACTACACGGTGTCTATCGACATAATTTCTTCCGTGGCTCTTCCCACCAATATAACTCTATATGATAATTTTTATACTATGTTGTGAGGAAGTTAATCAGATATTATTCAAATACATCTAATTTTATTCTAAATTGATTTAGTATCAAATCATCAGTTAAATAATTAACCCTACAAGGCTCAATTTTTTTTTTTTTTTTTTTTTTTTTTTTAGTGCGCGACAAAAATATATAGGTTGTAATTAGTGATCAGAAGATAGGGAAAACTTACAAAAATAAAAATAAAACCATATTTTACGGAAAAATCAACTTTTTAGCTCAACGTACCGTATGTGGAACATACATAAAAATATGATTTACTAATACGTTTAGTATTGTAATATAAAAAAAAAAAAAAAAAAAAAAAACTTACCTCTGCAAAATATACACTTAGTTATAACACACAGTATTTTTTTTTTAGTCAAAACTGTTCAATAACTATTCTTTTTTTATTTTTGAATTCAGACAAACGACTAACGTATCACTTTCATTCAAATTTCACTGAGTGCACTATAAAAAAAAAAAAAAAAAACACGAATGACATCTTTAGGCAAAGATTCGTATTACTACATTGCTAAATGTCGGTAGCTTCTATCAAGATGTCAAGAGATGTCTCTACTAATAGTTTTATAGCTATAGGAACGATTAAAGTCAGTGTTCCACATATGGAACTGGGTTAAATAGAAATAAATTTAAATTAAATCTAATTCGCAATTATGTTACTTAATGTATTCGAAATTATCTGGGAAGCTCACTTTTATTAATATCAGTTCTTTGAATTCATTTAAATGAATAATACAATTTTTTTTATATATATATATCATAAGAAAAACTGATTGAACGAGAACAATTTGTATTTTCCGTTAAACTCAAATAATTAAGTGTAAGATTTATTACTTGGTTTGTTGAATAAATATCATTAACTTATGCAATTTAAATATTTTTGGTTAATAAATAACTTGTTGATTACACATCAGAATCAACTAACTGACAGTTCAGAGTATTATTTATTAAATAAATTACTCTTCTGGAAAACTCTGCATCAAATATTGTATCAGCACAAGTTTATTTCATTATAGCTAAATTTAGAAATCCCTGTTAGTTAAATCATTAAAAAGTAATTTAGTTTCTAAATTACAATTATAGTCCAATCATAAGATGTAACGGATTTTAATTTGAGTGATTTATTTCATTGGCGAAATAGTTGGCTATAACTTTTAATAACGAACTTTCGAATTCAAAGTATTTATATCATTTTATCCGAGAAATCATGAAAGTATTTGGCACTATAATTTGGCTATTTTTTCTGAAATTTGGCTTTTTTCTTCAGACATCTCAGATCTGTTCTAGTGTAAGGAACTCAGAACTGCTCCAAATCATCGTTTAGTAAAGACTGAATTACATTCGCTCTCTCCCACATCTTATTCGACTATCTCAACGTTGTACCCTGGAATTATTTGCAACATTATTAAATGTTTTACAACGATCTGTATCAACCTGTTGGAATTATTCATCCTTTATATTATTGAAAATTTTCTGCAATAAAAGACCTCATGATGACTGCCATGGATTGTATTCTTGAAATCTTACTAGTTTTAGATTCCTTACGATCACTACAGCAATAATTCTACGTAACATACATTTCCATTATTAATTATAATTTATCACGGAAACATACTTGAAGCTATCGAAAATCAAGAAATTGTGTCGGTCGATACTCTCTTTTGGCAAAAATCTGTACGTGATGCATACAGGCTTCGTTTTCGGTTTCAGCACATAAGAAAAACATATGTACCAGCTAAAATTGTCAAATCAAATTTTGCCAACATTAGTTTTGTAGATCTGTGTAATTAATTTTTTGTCTTAACGAAGCTTAATGTCATTTAAGTTTTCGTCTCTCTGTTTCATCGTTGTTTGTGTTAGTGGTATTATTTGTCACAGGAATTACTTAATTGTAAAGTTTGAATATATGTTAATGAGATATATGTTAATCGCGATAGCTAACTAGAAAGCTAGATTGAGCACTGCAACAGAAAAAATTTCCTACTTTCAAAATTCTTTTATTCTGTTATCAGTACAAAAGCTTTTTATTTATATTATTATATTTTAATTTTTATAATTATTTCGTTACCTTTAAATTTTTATGACAGAATAAGAGTTTCTCTGATTTAGAAATTGGCCTAATTTTCATAAATAATAATAAAAAAAAGTAATATTTTAGACATTAAACAATAAATTAAATTAAATTATAGTGAAGTACTTTACACATAATTAATTAAATGTAAAAACCTTAACACGTACTTCATACTTCACCATTAATATTTTCAGCTGGGCGCCCAGCTCTTCAGGTTAAGGTTTTTATATTAAATTAATTATGTAATATTTTAGGTTAAACGTTTTCTTTTATGTTAATTTTCTTAGAAATCAGTCTATTGCAATTACTTAATTTATCTATCTATCTATATACATTTCCCCACATATACACACCTACATATATATATATATATATATATATATGCATAAATAATGAAAAATATTTCATCTCGATAATTTCCGAAATAATGTATCAATTCGAGCCAAAATTTGACAGTGGACTTATCTTAGAACTTTTTGGACGTGTTCTAGTGGCCAACATAATCCCTGATCTGGATTCAAAATGTTGAAATTTCAAATTCTTGCATTAAACGAATTTCAGAACCACTTTGCTTGAAAATAGATTTTCTTTAGCATATATAAAGACTGCAACTAATTTACTGAGTAACATGTTTCGACATTTTGTTCTAAAATAGCAACCACTTAAAAAATTCATATCCAGATGAAAATGTATTTGTGAATTGATTAATATGAAATTCGGCATGTACAAAGCCTATATTAAACTCACCACTTATTTTCTTAATCAATTTGATCTGTCATTTTATTTCAAAATGGTAGTCTCTCTATGTATGCAAAGAAATAAGACTACATTTCTACTGAGGCAGAAAGACATTATATGACACTTTAAAATTCTTGACATAAAAATATGAAAACAACAAATATAGTTAATGGATTTTCAGTTTAAATGACACTGTAGAAAATTTCGAAAAGTTTCATATTTCATTTAAAGTGAAAGCTAAAGTTTCCTCTTATTATGATTTGAATGTGCTTATTTTCCATTCATATAACATTTATTAAAATGTTCTGACGTGTAATATACAAGCAATCGCCTCCAGAAAATTATATGATTAAAATTGCTAAATGTATTTTTGTAGTATAATAAAATTGTGTTATGTACTTTTTATACTGCGCTAAATTTAAGTACACACAAATAGTCGGTTTAGAGCAGTGGTTCTTAAACGTGTGCTATGGTGCAGTGGTGCGCAGGAGACTGTCGGTTGTGCCGTGTTGTATTCCAGAAAAATGTGGGTCCAGATATAAAAATGAGTAAAGTTACTATACTCTACCATTTCATTACAGATATGTCGTGCTTTTAGTCGACAGGGGTGAGTGAGTGAGTGGGTTTTACTCGCACTAGTACTACACTATGGTCAACTGGCGAAGGTTTGAGATTCACCCTTAAAGGTGGTCCGGAGACAAGTCATCACACTTTTGATGCTTTACAGAGGGGATAGTTTTCCCGATTTAGTGACCCCCAGATGTATATTGATGGAAATATGGTGGACATTGTAGCCACGACTGATTTTACGTGCACCAGCCACCATTAGTGTAAACGAAAATTTTCGACCGACTCATGCATTTAGCCCTCAATCTTCCAATTACGAGGTCAGTGCTCTACTAACTAGGCTACTGCGACGCCTTTTTGTCAACACATCATTATTATGTTAATAGTAATTATTCTTACAAAGAACAAATATTTAATCTTGCTTCATTCCTATACATGTTATACAAATTACTTATTTGTAATTTTGTAAAGCTTTGGAAGCGGATGTTATGCGCATAATACTCAATTTTAGACAAATACAATTTTTTTTATACTTGAAATAAAGTGTAAACGGTGTAACCGGTAAGTATAGTTGGAAAGTGTTTTATTATCAATGTAATCCACATAATTTGTTTTCTTATTAATTTATTAATTAAATTTAATATCTTGCTGATTTTGAGTCTTGTCTTATTGGAATCAATTTATTCTATTCTATACTATATTTTGTATAATATATTGGTAAAAAAGAACTAGAAATCATAGAAAAAGAGGTAAGATTTAAATTAGTATTTTTATATTTTAAAGTATTATTTTCGTATTTTAAATTAATATTAAAAAATAACTTAAAGAAAATCTCCGATTAGTCAATAATCTACATTTAATAATAGAAAAAACGAAACGAATTTCATAATCACGTTCATTCGAAAATGATGAGTGTAAAAAAAATCCATTAAAGTAAAGTGGAATAAACATGTCAATAAATTAAGTTTAATGAGTATATGGTACTGTAAAGATTCAATTCAAGAATTAAATGAATGATGTTTAAAGAAATAAAGGATTTATGGCTTCAATTAGGGAACAACTGGTGAAAATTGACGTTTGATTAATTATGTCAAATGCAATACTCATAAATATTGCTTTTCATGACTTGGCGACTTGGCGAGTTTAGGTGCCACCATGTCGAGCGTGCGTGAAATCATTAACCAATAAGACACAAAGAATCATTACGTGATTAAATAGTATAACCAATAGGAAAAGGTAGGAGAGATCGATATTGCGCCGAAAATATGCCAAAATTATGACTATAAAATATGAAACACACCGAAATTGAGGACTTTTGTCACGGCTCTCAACCGCTAAGCAATTCACGCTGCCTCCCTTCCGAAATTACGCAGGAGCTAAAGAATCTGACGCCCTAACAGAGTTCTGTAGCATGGACCGCCAGCGCCGGCCTGATATCGGCAAAGTCTCGGCCAAACTTCCATTGTTTTCTATAAAGCCTCGACCTGCAATTTTGGTGAAATAAACATGTTTCCGGAAAGAATCCATAGTATATCTTGTATACCAGCGACTGTCATCCTCTACAACCATGACATATATATATAATTAAAAAAAATATGCGGTTATGTATAGTATAATCCAAATTCCGGTATTCAATCATTTTAATTCAACCAGGTTTTCTTCGGAACAGTTTAATAAAAAATCTGGAGTGATTCCATTCGATTTCGTTAAGCAATTAACGGTTGTATAAATAAATTAAAGTAATAGAAACTATTAAATAAACAGAAGAAAAATTATAATAGGTTGTTTCATTATTTTTCTCCATATAGTATGTTGTTTAATTTAACGCTATTGTACCTCAATTGATTTGAGCACATATATCTTAATGATAAAGAATTTTTCTTTGTGTACCTGTAAAAAAAAAACTATAAGTGCTAGATTCACCAAAATCTATACAGCTTCTGAGGCGGTAATCTATAACGCGTACATAAATTTTCAGTTCATACATGCTATAGCACTTTAATATTTTGAGCCCATCCATAATAATAAATATGATTTCTTTGAGCTCCTGTAAAAAACTATAAATGCTAGATTCACCAAAATCAATAGATTCGTGCTATGGTGACCTAAAACATACGTACGAACTTTCAGCTCAATTGATCAAAGCGTTTAGACGCTATCGTGTTCACTCACATGCATACAAACTCACATAAACACGTACCTATGCACATACACAACCTTAAAAATAACAAAAATGAACTCAGGGGATCTCAAAACTATAGATACACCAAAACCGCAAAGTCGAATTTTTTCCACGATTACAATACTTTCCTTACATATGTATGCTCTGAAAGTAAAAATGAAAACATGTTTTAAAGTCATTTCTAACTTTCATTGTTCAGTTTCATCGCAATCATCTTTAATTTGCAAAAATTAATCTTTGTTCCTTAATATTAAACAAATATTTAATATATAGATATTTTTAAATACAGCAACCACAGCGTAAAACATGTTCAAACCTACGCATTGATTGAATAAGAGATTTCAAAATTATAAACTGCAATGTACTGTAACGAAACATTAAGCGCTGTCTCACGAGCGATATGCAAGCATTATCAGCACAAAACATTCAGGTTTAATGTACCTTTGCTGTATGCTAATTTTACATTTCATATTAAATTTGGAAATTAACGGTTGTAGAGAAATAAATTTTGAAGCCAAACATATTTGTTTTACCGTTTAAGAACAAAATGAGCAAGCTTGTTTAGAAAATATTTTGAAATTTAGTAAAACTACATTCAAAAGATAGTTTTATAAGGAACGTTATAGATTATAACTATTGTTAAGTAATCTGCTGTGGCATACACATTACTATATATATATATGTAAACAAACTGATGATAAATATAAAGTAGTCACAAAACACATGGGGCCCTTCTTCAATGGAGCCCCCCCTCTCCCCTCATGTAGGAAATGGAAAATGAGAAGTTTCTGGGGAAATGAAAAAAGGCCCACGTTTCTTCAGAAACTTCTCATTTTCCATTCCCTACATGACGGAAAAGCTAAAAAAAAAAAAGTTAAGATAAAAGAAAAGTTAAACAGTTTTAGTTAATATCGTCATATGATAGAGTTAGAATATCGATTACTGATGTCCTGCTAATACAGTAGAACCTCGATCCATCATTTTTCACATGGTGCGTGAAAAAAAAAAAAAAAACGATTAAAGCAAGAAAACGATGAATGCGGGTTAAAGTCAAAACACGAAGAAAACGATGTTTATGAATTAATACACACTATATATACAGTATACTACTAATAAAAACTAATTTGTTATTTTTAAAATTGTCATATAAGTCAATGTTGTAGAATATTAAGTAAAATTTATTTTTAAAACTCAGTAATTTTAACGGTTGATGCAGCAAAATCTGGACTACTCGCAACTAAACATACCAGTAACAAGTTGTTAACATAAGACAAAAAGTAAGGAAGCAATAGAAAGGGAAACACAAGTTCTACGAAACACAAATTTATTCAACTCTCAACTACACCATTGCGCCTAATTTGATCGATCCTTTTCTTACGCTGTTCAAGTCCGATGTCCATTTATCGCAGGCATAACTTTTTGCGATTCGTGAGCTAGCGAGTGTTTTTGGCTCTCCAGGCATTGGCATAGACTCGGGCTTTCAACAGAGTCCAAAAGTCTTCAATACATCTGGCCTCCGGGAGGTTGGCAGGGTTGTCTTTCTTCGAGAATACCTTCTTATTCCAAGTGCTCCACCACCACTTTAGCGTAATGCGCACTGGCTTTGTCCAGCCAGAACACATAGTTGTCGTCATAGTATGCTCTAATGTATGGAATCAAATGTTTCTGAATGCATTTCTCCAGGTAAACGCTGCCATTGATGGCGAAATTGGACTCCTTGATCTGCGGTTCTGACCATCCGTTTGGTCTGATGGCAGTCCAGACCAGAACATTTTTCTTAAACTTAGTTTTGGGATAGAATTTCATCCTAGGTGGCGTATCGTCTATGTTCGAGGTGCAGAAGGTGGCGTCAATGGTGGAGGTGAATTGCATGAAATAGGATTCGTCCTCGATGATCCAAGAGGCCTTTCCAGACTTTTGATACTGCCGATCACACAAATTCTTAGACTCGGACTTCAGTCTGTCAGTACGTTGACGTCTACGTTTCTTCTTGTATGCCTTCACATTCACCTTCTGTAGATTCCGACAGATCGTGCTTTGATGACAGTGGAGCCGCTTAGCTGCTTGTCGCTACGAAATACCGTCCTTGCGATCGAACAAACGCTTTAGGATAGTCAATAATTTTCTTCCAGTGACTTTCGTGTTGAATCCTCTTTAGCCAGGTCGATGACATGCTGGTGTGTTGTCAGGAAAACGTTTCAAAATACCATAGATAGCACTTCTGGGCACTCCTTCAGCCATAAAGAGTCGTACAGGGGACTATTTTCCGGACTGTATGTTGGTGGAGTAGAACTTACACATTCGGGAACGGGAGGGTGTCTTCGCTTGAGGCCATAGTTATTGTTATTTCTAGTTATTGGTTCCTGTTGAAGACACAAACAAAAACATATCAACTCTAGTTGAAACGCTCCACATATTACATGTAATAATTTTGTCTCTAATACTTAACATTAAATGCCACAGATCGCAGCGCACAGTCCAGATTTTGCTGTATCACCAATTATGTTGGACTTTTCCTTTATTTTATAGATTAAACAGGAATTTTTCCAGATTTACAACATTTTTCTAGTCCTTTTCGGTAATTTCATGTGCTCATATAAAAGTTTGTGAATTTTCAAATGCCACAATTACGTCAAACACACTTGGCACTGGCGTAGGCTCAGTCTCCTCGGCGTGAAAATTATTCTCTGTTTCTTCACCATTATTTTCAGTTTTTGAAATCACACATTTCTTCTAATGCTTTAGGATACCACATGTCGCAACGTCTTGATTAATGCAAATGTTATCACTAGATTTTGTACTAGACACATCCTCTGCTACATGTAACCAATCTTCATCTGCATCATTATCATCATTATCATCATTTTCTTGCCCTTCTGTTTGGTATTCTTCATCATTTTTTCGCATTTAACCGCATTTCACGAAAGAATTTTCTGGATTACTGAAGAGGTTAGTTCCTCCCATGCTGAAATTAGAAAATGAATTGATGGTCCGGAGACATAGCATCACAATTTTCATCCTCTGTGGAAATGGGGAAAAGAGTTATTTTAGGATGAAAGAAGTTATTCCAGTTTATATGCCATGTAGAACCGCTTGACTTTTAGGGGAAAAATTTTACAACGATGAAAAAAAAAAAAAAAAAAAAAAAAAGAAAAAAGAAATCCCCCTTTCACGAGAATTTTTTTTTTTTTTTTTTTTTTTTGAAATCGCGTTAAATTCTACCGAATCTTTCCATTTTTACGAATTTTCAAAATGCTTGAATTAGTACCTCAAATCAAATATTGAAAATTTGGCCCCTTGGGGAGGAGGACTTTCCCCAGGTTGAGAAGTTATACTCGTACATATAGAAAACAATTTTCCTATTAACTACACTGCTCTGCAAAAAAAAAAAAAAAAAAAAAAAAAAAAAAAAATCGAGATCTGATACCATTCTTGCAGATTCTTATGTAAAATGACTTCCTGAATCCGAATATGACCACCATTTTGCCCAATCACCCACCGTTTTCTAGATACACCCCCTCCCTCATTTTTATCATTGTTTGGTAATTTTATTCCCATCAGTTTGATTTGGAGAGGAACGATGATTATTTTAGCCGTTAAATGTTTTCTGTCTGAGGAGTTACAGAGTAGAAAGTTCTAAAACACGAACATTTGTAGTAAGGAGGAAATTTGAGGGGATTTGTGTCCAGAAAACAAAAGAAAACCAATAAAAACAATCAGTTCTGTTTCTTTTCTTTTTTTTTTTTTTTTTTTTTTTTTTTTTTTCGCAATATTTCTCTTATTTTTTACATATTCCAGCTTCCAGTTTGCCATTTTCTTACCAAAACACCCCAAATAAAAAAATTATACAGTCACATTTTTTTCAAAATGTTGGTCAGTGGAGTGAAGTCTCAAAGCTCTCAAAAGAAAGTTTGACTGATTCACTGTACGACGTTTGCTTTCAATAACTCCCACGTTAAATATTTTGGGCAGTAAAACATTAACAGTAAAATATCCTCCTTTGACACGTGTTAAAGATCACCACACAAGACCACCACCATCGAGAACACCATAAAGTTCACTTTCTTATCGCAAAACGTGTACTAAAGGTAGATAACGACTAACGACTACAATGATAAGAGCAATTACTTTTAACAGGTGTCAAAGCAGGAGATTTTACTGTTCATGTTTTACTGCCCAAGACATTTAACGTGGGGTTATTTAAAGCAAACGCCGTACAGTGAATCAGTCAAACTTTTTTGCGAGGGCTTTGAGACTTTACTCTACTTACCAACATTTTGAAAAAAATTTTCACTGTATAATTTTAATTAATTGGGGTGTTTTGGAAAGAAAATGGCAAACTGGAAGCTAGAATATGTAAAAAATAAGAGAAATATTGCGAAAAAAAAGAGAGAAAAGAAACAGAAACTGATTGTTTTTATTGATTTTCTTTTATTTTCTGGGCACAAATTCCCTCAAATTTCCTCCTTACTACAAATGTTCGTGTTTTAGAACTTTCTACCTCTGTAGTTTCTCAGGTCAGAAGACATTTAACGGTTAAAATAATAATCGTTCCTCTCCAAATCAAACTGATGTGTATAAAATTACTAAATAATGATAAAAATGAGGGAGGGGGTGTATCTAGAAAACGGTGGATGATTGGGCAAAATGGTGGTCATATACGGATTCAGGAGGTCATTTTACATAGGAATATACTGAAATGGTGTCAGAGGCAATTGTTATGCCGAGCAGTGCTATTAGTATTATAAATAAATCTTTTCGATTTCATAATGAGTCTGTAGAAATCATTCAAATTGTGAACATTTATACGAAATTTTGTCCAATACCACCATGTTAAAAATTTAGAAAAAGACGAGATAGCAGCGCCACCTTTGGGTAATTTTCACAGAAAGTTGATTGACACTATTTTATGTCATAGTGTAACAACATACAAATTTGCATGAAGTTCTATGCATTACTTATTAGGATACAGTCGCGACATTTTCTAAAAATGGTGAAATCATTTTCTGAACCTATCAAAACGTGTAAATCCGTCGAAAGAAGAAGATCGAAAATTTTTATGAAATCAATAGGCCTGTCATCTGAAATTAATCTTTATTTAGGACATAATATTATTTTATTTTTCCATTACTGGCTACATAAAACGGGGTTTAGGCATACTTTACCCCCCCCCCCCCCTTTTTTTTTCTTTCTTTCTTTTTCTTTTTCTTTCTTTTTTTTTTTTTTTTTAATATTTCACCTTTGTGTGCATTTTTATAGAAAAAAAAAATAGATTTATGTTTTTCGAATAGTTGAATTCGTCAAAGTACATTAAAAATTATATGTCCGCGCCGTGCTGCGCTATATAATAAAATATTGTATTATTTTCCTGAAAGATTTTCAATGATTTATGTAAAATCTTTTATCTGATTAATTTTAAAAAGTTTTTCTTCCAGCAGATTTTATAAATTATTACGAATCTAATATTACTTTAAAATAAAGTGAAGTCCTGGAAATATTTCTGATTTGTAAATATTACAGAAACAAAAATATGAATTATATGCACATACGACCGACATACATTGTAGGTACACCTATTTACAATAATTTACTTAATGAAAAACAAATTTATGTAAATAGAAATATATTATAAATAGCTCTTTTAAAGGAATTTATACATTATATGCATATATTTTACTGTCCAAATTTATGCCTATCATAACACATAAATATTTTTTTGACACGAGAGCATATTTTTTCACGGAAAACATTTATTGGAAATGTACACAGAAATTAGATTATATAACTGTACGAGCCATTTTTATCGATTTGTTTCCGAGAAAGAAGTTTGATGGTATAATTTACGCTCTGAAATGTATGTTTATGTGCAATATATTCATGGCATCAGCTGCAAACTGAAAAATGTAAGATTTTAAACACTTCAATTCCAAAATAAAGTTTTAGTTTTTGTACCTTAACACTAATCGTACTGAATATTTATTAAAAAAGTTAAATGTGATTTATAAAAATTTTTAGTATGTACATAATATTTTAGTCCCGCATACATTTGTAAGTTTATTGCAAAAATAATAAAGTATTTGTCTTCTTAAAAGTAAAAGTCAAGTTTTTCCGGGTGTAACGCTCTAAACTGATATCATAGTTACAATATTGTAATAAAATAAAGAAAGTAAAATTTCATCCATGCTTTTAATGCGTGCATTTCTAACGAATAAACAATGAAAAAAAAAATATTTAACATCAGAAAAAAATTTAATTGCAACAATCTATTGAGAAAAATAAAATAAAATTTTATCCATGGTTTTGGGAGATTCGTTCATTGAATCAAATAATAATTAAACCTTAAAACGATTACTGGTTCATTTATTGTGAAAAGCTCATTTTAAAAATTTATTTCGGTATAGTATATAATATATTTGTTACGATCGCAGGAAACAAAGCTTGAATAACCAGATAATTTTACAGAATTTATTGATCAATGAAACAAAGCTTAAATACAACAAAACAATTTCTCTTTTAGAATATACTTTTTTCGTTGCTATGCGGAATTTTAATATGTCACGAGAGAATAATAATGATAAATTGAATCTTTAGAATTCGCGCTACGTCATGAGAAAATAATAATATAAATAATGAAATAAGTGGTTATAAATTTGAAAAGATGGCATTTTTAATTTCTTGGTGCCGTTTAGACTTAGAAACATGTAACTATTATGATGTGAAAGGTTATGTTTTTTTACAAACTAATATTTAGCATTTTAAACTGCCAAAGAAAAATGAATTTGGAAATGTACTTGTAAAAGTCGAGCGCTAGGCGTGCATAAACCAACCTGTAGAGGAATAAATATAGGTTGGAAATTAATAAGATTACTTAATACATGTTTGTCTTTAAACATGTAATTTCATTTTATTACTTTTTAAATAACTAATTTTAACTATATATTTTAAACGCAATGATTGTATGTGTGTTCGCTATAGACTAGCCCCCCAAAAATATCCCCGTTGTCCACAGAAGGTTTGAAGCTTTTGAAATCCTCGGACTGACAAATAAAAATAAAAATAAGTGAGGTCTAATGTCTTATCATGGTGCCATCTACATCAAAATAATGTAGTTATTCCTGATATTAATACTATACTATTAATGTTCCCTCACATTACCCATGAATAATGAAATTGAAATTGAGATAAAACTCTATAAAAATTTAAAACTGCTTAGGTGAAAAATTTCTGACGTCATACCAGCTTTAACTTATTAAATATACATCACTAGAACGTACAGCTCCTAAATAAAATAGTAGGCCGGCGCATTACCGCCATTTTTTTTGCCTCCGAAGAGGACAGCATTCCCGCTTGGCGTCCTTATCGCTTCCCTAATGATTTTAAGAAATCTTGATCTGAAGCTAATCCGGTCAAGATAAGCAACAATAATATTTCTAAAAACACATTTTTTTCACAGTACATTCTCAGGATGTCATTTTATTCTGATGATAGCCTATGGATGTACTGGGGTAAGATGTGTTGTTAAGGCGGTTTCTGTTTCTTTTACAAAATGTTGCCAAAACTCAAATACACAGTAATAGAAGGTCTGTGAACACTTTATATTCACTTCTTGAATGATTATAGCAGCTTATCGGAATAGTCTTCTAAATAGTCTTCTGGAAAATTTTGATATCTATCTTAATCGTGATGAAATTTTTAATGAAAAATCGGATTTCACTTTGCTGTCTTCAGCTTGGAAAAAAAAAAAAATGTTTAATTCGATTAAATAATTTTTTTTCTTTTTGTAAAATAAATAAATAAATAAAAATAACAAATAACATAAAATAAAATTTCTTTTTTTTTTATTTCTTTTGTCTTCCGTTTTTTGCATGCTGCTGTCTTACTGGTTGATTGGTTGCTATCTTCCATCTTTGGTTTTGCTCTGATTTCTGTCTTGCATTTGCTTTCAAGATAGTAGCACGTGATTTTTTGCTCCTGAAGAAGACAGGCCACACTCTTTCGAAACCGGTAGTGCTTACATTTAATTTATATTGTGTGAAGAAGTTTGTAAGTTTAATTATTCAAAAAAAAAAAAAAAAAAAAAAAAAAAAAATGTCGGATGAAAACGCGAAAAATCACAAACATATCATTTTTAAAAATCTAATAGGAATATCGAAAATTTGAAGATATGTTTCAAATCTGCTCGCATTTCTTGATCTAGAAAATAAATAAAAAAATAAAAATAAATAATAAATAAATCAGAACTGTACATGCCACAAAGTCACACATTCTTCTCTTTTTTTTTTTTTTTTTTTTTTTTTTTTTCTTTTTTATTTTCCTTGACATAAAAACCTATTTTGTTTTATGTCAGGCGAAAGAAAGAAATGAACACTTTTTTCCTTCTTTCTTTCTTTGTTTCTTTTGGCATTAGTTGCTTTTCTTTTTAAAATTTTTTAAATTAAAATGGAGTTTTTATTTATTATCTTTTGAACCAATTATCGGACTGAAGGAAAAAAAAAAGACGTTATCTAGCTTTGTCCTGATTAATTAGTTATCAATTTTTGTAGCGATCGGTGGAATAAGTGTTTTTATATATGACACTTGATATCTTACACCTCATTCTGTAATCTGACGTTATCGTACTCAAATAAAAAAAATGCAAGAAAAAGTCGTGTGTGCGACACACGAGATTATTATTTTTTACTTATATTATTTCTAACTTAAAATACTACCTATGACTTAACTTGCATTCTCTAGTTACAAATTTATAAAAATCCCCCCCCCCCTTTTTTTTTTCAAAATTATCTAACATAATACTGGATTCATAACTATAAATGAATATAATTTGATTTTTGAGTGCATATACTTGAAAAAATTTTGAAAACTTATCATTAGACTGTTTTCCAATATTGAGTTATTTCCTTTTTGCTTCTTATTAGACTCTTATACGCTTTTTAAACTTCCACTAGAAGCATCTGAAGAATTCTAATTATTTGGTTTCATTCAGATAGACAAATTGATCCTCAAATGTAACGTTCGGAAAGTTTTATAGAATTTTCTTCTGTCCCCCCTCCCCTCTTTTCATAGATCTACAAATATAAGTAATTCTGTGCATGTTAGAATTCATTAAATCTTATTCTATATTTAACAGATTAATTTTTTATTTTGAATTTACATAGGGAACGTGTTCTTATTTACTTTTTCTAGTGAATACAGATGCCTACAAATTGTAAAATAAGCAAGGAATTTTAGTTTATTTTTCTTTAATGCATTCAATAATTCAAGAAAAGTACATTCACATGTAGATATAATTAATCTTTCATTCTTTAAAAACTGTTTAAAAGGATATT
>OZ005653.1:71557490-71616490 GCA_963930645.1 Salticus scenicus | reverse complement strand
TATAATATTTTGCAACAACATTTAAAAGTTTTTATGACTTCGATTCGGCTGTCCACCTCTGACGTTTTCATTTCCATTATTTAAAAAATTTAATCCAGACAAAGGTTGCCTTCCAGTGGGTGCCTTCCCATTGTGGCCTTTGGGGAAATGAAATGGCGGACTGTGAGGGAGTTCCTCACATATCCTTTAGTTCATCAAATTTATTCAATTATAATTAAAGATCTATTTATTCACAATTAAAAAGTATTAACTTTTATAATCCTTTGTATTTAGGTCAAGCTTATTCCAATTTTAGTAAATTATGTATTCAAAATTAAAATACTTATCATTTTCTAATTTTAAGAACAAATTCAGTATTAAATACATTGATCTCTTTTTAACTTAATGCAATATATATATGTAGGGATCTAAACACAATTTAATTTTATTATCCCTTAAAGTAATTATATTTTTATTTCCATTTCACTATATTTCCCAATAAATCTAATTTATATTTATAGCTGTAAATGTACGTTGGGAACTTTCCGTTATATCTTTTTATTATTTTATTTTATTTTATATACAGATAATCTATTTAACTGCAGCTATTAATGATCCATTATGTAGACATTATGTCGCAAGAATTTTCGCAATATTTCTTAATTACTTGCACCTGTCTTTTCCAACGATATTCGTTGGCGAATGTGATCTATGCCAAAAAGGATTGCCATATTTTTAACCGTCATTTCTTTTTAAAATTTTTCCATTGAATTAACATTAACAACAAAGAAAGATGTATTGGCGCCCTTGGCTTCAAAATGTGGAGATATTTCCATAACCTGGAGCTTTACAAGGGTGCTGTCGGATTTGATTCCGGGAGAGTTTGATAATAAGCACCGTACCTAAAGGATGTAGTTTTTCTCAGTTAAAATTCTCTCTCTCCTCCACCATCGTTTTATAACGAATTCATTTTTTTATGGATATGAACCTGGATGTGTCCTCTTATGTCATTTTATATTTTTGAATAAATACTCACGGCTAATTAAAAAATTGACTGGAATTGACATTTATTTAAAAATGACTATTTTTATTGACTTAGTTTTTTAGAGGACAGTGGCTTTTATGCTACATAAATATGGTACTCATTGACCATAGAATTCGTTACGGTGGAGGAGAGGAATGTATAGGAAATTATTTTTTCTCAACAAGCGAATTTTTTATTTTCGAAAATATATAAAATGTTTTGTTTATGCGACAGATACATCTCAAGATCTTTTTTTATTGCTAGATTGAAATGACTATTTTTAGTAAACAAGGTTATGAAGGATGGACTCTCTTATCATCGTGTTAAATACAAATATATCATTTATTAACTAATAATCTCTGATGAATCATCGGCTGTTTTTCTGTGATTCAATGTAAGTACGCATTTCGCCTCTGTTCTGTTTATTCGAAGAGAGCGAATGATTACGATTGTCGCTCAGCGTCAGCACTTCCTTTCTCCTGACTTATCGGTGGATTGATGTTGACTCGTTGTTTCTTCGTATCAGATGACAGCTGATCTCCAAAATAACCGACTTTTCAAGTGGTTCTCCCGTTCCAGATGTCTGAGTCAGTTTTTTTTTATTCATGTCGATCTTGTGCGTTGCGCCCCTCATAGTGGAAATTTCTTTTCTGAGAATTAAGAAAAACGGTTCTTTTAAATTTTTCCCTACTCTACTACAACAAGATGTTGAACAACTATGTGAAGTTGAAGCTGTGTGAAGGAAAAGCCTCAATAAAAATTGAAATGTGTTCATCACGGAGGTGTTCATATTATATAAATGATCGTGCGTCTTCATTGATTGATTTTGGACAAATAGATTACAAAATTTACAAACAATATTTACGCAATAACTATTACAGTTTCAACATTTTTATTGTGCGCACCGTTATTTGTTTCGGACCATTTTTGGACGATTCCTCAGATGGATGTTTACAATTTTTGGATATAATGGAAACAGATAAGCAGTATTTTTATTATTATGTTTATAAATTTTTCTAAACGTTCATTACTTATATGATTAAATTTTTTCTAATTAAGGGAATGCACATATATACTTGATATTATTAAAGAAATGAAGCATTTTTGGTAATTTTAAATTATGGGGGATATTTTTTTTCAAAATAAATTGACAATATTTAAGCAATATTTGTGCATTCGTCCTGTAGTATATATATATATATATATATATATATATATATATATATATATATATATATATATATATATAAAGAGATTTTTTTATTATTGTCTTTATGTATAATATATATACAAATTTACATATTATAATAATTTATCATATTTCAGTGTATTATTTTCATTTTCATATTCAAATATTTTGGGTTCAGATTCTTTTTCTTGTTTAGTTTATAAATCAGTACAAGATAATAAAGAAAGGGAGGAAAAGAAAAGGAACGAAAATATCTTTCTCATAATTTTGAATAATGAGTGGTGCATTAATATTAAGTATTTTTGTGTATGCACAGTCAGTTATATTATATAAGAAATTTTATTTTCATTTTTGAGTTTGGAAAATTTCATAATTGCATATTACGATTTTTTTTAATTTTTAAAATTATTCTAATAAATAAGAAATATATTTTTTTAAAAGAGAGGAGATTCTGGATTAATTTTTAAAATATAAAAGGGAATTGAAGTTAATATATTATTTTGATTTTTTTTTCACAATTATTGTTTTGCTAAACTTTTTGTTAAATGTTCTTCATGGAAGTACAATGGGCTTTGTGCACAAGAATTTGATGTTTAATATTTTTTACGTACTTACAATTACTATCACAAAGTACAAACAAAATAAATACATGTTTTATTTTATTTTTAATTGATCTGCTGAAAATATTCTTGTTATCATTGATTAAGGTATTCACTCTCCTTATAAATTCTTAATTTTTAATACATACACTTCGTTTTTTGTTTGTCAAAATTTAATATACAAATTTTTTTTTGTTGTTGTCAAGTTATATAGTGTTTCCGAAGGGAGTAACTTGTACACTGTTTCTCAAGGCCTCTGCAGAGTATGAGTTTCTTTTAGTGTTGTGCTGTGCATTGTCTAAACAAATTACTTCGGCTGGACCGATATATTTTTTTACAGTTGAGGATGATGAGTAGCGGAACATTATTTTTGTGAAACATTATATTTTTCTGACAAATGTTTACAATCAATTACTTTTGGAATGTGGTTCAAAATTTCCTTTTGATACATAAATTCGTTTTCATGAAACTTCTTTAAATGTAATAATAACAGTAGATTAATTGGGTCAACATTAAGACAGGGGTAAATACATAATATTGAGAACCTTGTCACATTTTTCTATTGAAATTATGCAGAATATTGATAAAAAAAAATTTTTGAGTTTTGTTTTTTTATATAAATTTTTTTTTTGATTTCCCAATGCATAAATTTGTGTTTTCACATTTAATTTCCCATTTATACACAACTTCGTAAAGATATACACACATATTCATTAAATGATTTTGTTACATACAGTGCCAGTTTGAAAATTTACTGATGTTTGTTAAAAAAAAAAAAAAAAAAAAAAAAAAAAAAAGTTTTAACACAATTTTTAATACACTATATTTTTTTTGAAAGTGATGGCATGTAAATCTGGCAATCCCAGCCTTGCCATATGGTCACTTTCAGTTATGCACGTAGGTGTACTTCACACACACATTTTCAACAAATAATTTTTTAATTCAAATGCAGTATTATTTTAAAACTTGCAACATTGATAACCAATTGCGAAGAGATATTATTACATATCACTTAATTTTTCTTGATTATGTAATTGTATGGAGTATATAATTCCATAGTGACATAATTTTCTCACACATACATTTTTCTTATTACACAATTTTTACGCTTACATACTATTGTTTTACATTTTATTTTATTGCCAATTCTCACTTCTACATGTTATACAATATTTATTTTTCTAGTTTTTTTTTTATTTTCAAAATATATGAGATGTACACAAACATAAAATAGGAATTTTATATTCTCTATTATAATCATATCATGGAATTGATTCATCTTTTCACAAAATACAATGTTTTCAATTATTTTTTTTTCTATAAGTATCTACACATATTTACAATTTTATTTATTTATTTTTTTTTTGAAATATTGCATGTAAAACTAGCTTATATGCTAGCCATGCATTTTGAAATATTTCTCAATTCATAAAATAACACACACACACACACAATATTTTGGTCAAACATATTAATTTTTATTTTTTTTTTGGAAATATGTGCATGTAAATCTAGCTTATGTGCTAGCCGTGCGTTTGGAAATATTTCTTCTATTTACAAGAATTACACACACATATATTTTTTTTTATACACATATACTGGTGTTTATTAGTTTGTATATAATAAACCTTAACTTTTGAATTAAGGGAAGTATATATATATACACAATTTTTTAATACAAATTCATACCTTTTAAACTTACGTAATTTGTGTACATGATGATTTCAAATATTGGAATTATATTATTAAATATGAAACATTAAGTTTTTTTTTTTTTTCCTCTCATTGTGAGTTTCATTACACATACATGTTTTTTTAAATATACAGAGTTATACACATGGTTATTTCAAATATTGGAATTATTTTATTGAATATAAAAACATTGAATTTTTATCACTTACTCATTCTAAATTTCATTACACATGCATGCCTTTCAAATATTTCAAATATTGGAATTTTTTATTACATATAAGGCATTAACATTTTATTTTTCTCACTTGCTCATTATAATTTGCCTACACATACAATTTGTAAACAAATATGAATGGACACATCGGCCATATTATGTTTTTCAAATTTTTCTCGCTATTGTGCATATGTATATAGATATTTTTTTTTGTGTTACAATACATTGTATATATTTTCTTATCACATAATTTTACTGATACATATATATAAGCAATATATATGTGTATAACACATGCTGTGTTATTTTTTTTGATTGCTATAGCTTGCATTTAAAAAATATATATAAAGTTTTTTTCTGATCAGAATATCTATGGCACTAGCTCATGGCTTTATAATTGCCAATTTTATAATTGAGCTGAATTTTAAAAGATCTTGTTTGAGCATTATGCATGTGATTGCATTTCTATATATAAAAAAATATATATTTTAAGTATTGCTCAATTGCTAAAAAAAAAAAAAAAAAAAAAAAAAAGGCCTGTCTACACATTGATGTAGAAATTTATTATTATGTCGACATTCATTTTATTTTTTTTTCATTAATAAGTGCACTTTAAAAAATATAAAAAAAAATTAAGACACAAAAAACCTAGGTACCTTACAAAAATTAATGTTAAAATAAAATGGCAAAGGGCAAAGAAATTTCATTATGGTTCAATTTTATATGGTTAAGTTTGTGATGCTGGTTTGCATATATTGCATGGAGTGTATATATCCTTCACTAATATACCTTTATTTTCAGATTAATTACATGAAATGAAACAAAATAAAAGGATAGTGAATAAAAATTTTTGGGACAAAATGACTGCAAGACTAAGTATAATTTTAATTTATTGTTTATCTACTAAGCAGATAATAAAATTTTACAATTATAATAATTCATATTTAAAGAAAAATATTTTATAACCTATTATAACACCCTTTGTATTCGATGTTAACTAAGAATACTCAGGTGTTGTTTTTGTTTTGTTTTTTTCTTGTGAAATGATGGATTCTTATTTTCCAATGGCTGGCCACCAGAGGTGAATGGATATTTGTCATTTCATAAACATTATAAGTTTTGATTTTTTTTTTATGTAAATATTATTCTTAAATTTTGTTTTGACAAGATATAGATAGCTAAAATTTTCTATTGATCTAATAAAAAAATCTTTCTTTTAATTTAAAAAAAAAAGAAAAGAAGAAGGATATAATTTAATGAAATAAAAAGTATTAGTCACCCAATGCTAATATTATGGATATTTTTTTCCTTTCCAATTATATATTTCAGACAATAAAATTTTGATCAATCTTATATTATTAATATTTACTAATAATAATGGAGTTTTTTTTATGTTGTGCTAATAAATTTTTTTTTTCATTTAATAGATAATAATAATTTTGCACACTTTAACTATTTTCATGTTATATATTGGGAACACTCAGTCAGTTTTTTTTTTTCTTTCATCAAGTTAGGAAATTTATTGCAGGAGTGTGATGTCACGGTCATACTCCTTGCAAAATTTTTCAATAATCACACATTTTCTTCTTTTACACGAACACATATTTTTCTCAGAATGCTTGTGTGGCATAGTCATGCACACATAAAAATCAAGCCTCTTTTGAGTCACACATTTTGCTCAGTATGCTATATTTGGCAGTGGCCTCACAAACCACTTGCTATTTTGGCTGTTTGCTGGGTTCACATTTTTCTTCCCCTATCTTGGTGAAATGGCATGAGTGGTGCTCAATGTTAAGTACACTTTTTCTAAAATTTTTTTTTAATTACATAAGATTCTATTGTTGACAACACATTTTTTTCCTTTTCAAGAAGAAAATCATTTTTAATTTTTCTATATCACAAATTTTTTTAATACTTCAAATTATTTCAGTAGGTATATTTAATATACTGTTTGACGAGAAAATAGAAATTGTTTGATTTAAACATGATTGACAATAAAAGATTATTTCATTGAAATGCATTCTATGAAACTAATTAATTTACTTTTCAGAAGAATTGTATTACAATATATCAGCTGTAACAAGATCAAGAAATTATTTGTCAAGACATTCATTTTAAAATTTTGTTTGAAGAATATATATATACACGCATGTATGTGATGACTGTATCTTGCCATGTGATTGACAGTATTTGTATGCTTTACACACATGATAATGGTTGTTTTGTATGTTTTTGGATTATTGTTTTGTATTGTGGTGGAGAGAGCTATTTTTTTCATGGCAACCGGGAGAGATATGTGAGGGAGTTCCTCACATATCCTTTAGTTCATCAAATTTATTCAATTATAATTAAAGATCTATTTATTCACAATTAAAAAGTATTAACTTTTATAATCCTTTGTATTTAGGTCAAGCTTATTCCAATTTTAGTAAATTATGTATTCAAAATTCAAATACTTATCATTTTCTAATTTTAAGAACAAATTCAGTATTAAATACATTGATCTCTTTTTAACTTAATGCAATATATATATGTAGGGATCTAAACACAATTTAATTTTATTATCCCTTAAAGTAATTATATTTTTATTTCCATTTCACTATGTTTCCCAATAAATCTAATTTATATTTATAGCTGTAAATGTACGTTGGGAACTTTCCGTTATATCTTTTTATTATTTTATTTTATTTTATAGACAGATAATCTATTTAACTGCAGCTATTAATGATCCATTATGTAGACATTATGTCGCAAGAATTTTCGCAATATTTCTTAATTACTTGCACCTGTCTTTTCCAACGGTATTCGTTGGCGAATGTGATCTATGCCAAAAAGGATTGCCATATTTTTAACCGTCATTTCTTTTTAAAATTTTTCCATTGAATTAACATTAACAACAAAGAAAGATGTATTGGCGCCCTTGGCTTCAAAATGTGGAGATATTTCCATAACCTGGAGCTTTACAAGGGTGCTGTCGGATTTGATTCCGGGAGAGTTTGATAATAAGCACCGTACCTAAAGGATGTAGTTTTTCTCAGTTAAAATTCTCTCTCTCCTCCACCATCGTTTTATAACGAATTCATTTTTTTATGGATATGAACCTGGATGTGTCCTCTTATGTCATTTTATATTTTTGAATAAATACTCACGGCTAATTAAAAAATTGACTGGAATTGACATTTATTTAAAAATGACTATTTTTATTGACTTAGTTTTTTAGAGGACAGTGGCTTTTATGCTACACGGACCTCCTAGTAAAAAGAGGCACGGATGTTCTCCAAAGATCTTCTAGAGACCTGCCGTTTCACTCTGATAAACTTGAAATTAATAGCATCTATAAAAAATGTTTTCGAATTGCTGCTGCCAGTGCTACTAAAACTAAATCATGGAGGGTGCTGTTGAAACCTAACTGTGTCTCGGGCTCTCCTCGGGCTGCTGCTGTGGCTGAGTTTAGACTATTGACAGGGACGTGACTGCCTCCGTGCTTATTTGTTTCGTTTTAATCTGACTGACTCAACTTTTTGTGTTTTGTGTGCTTCTGGACAAGTCATGGACGTTGCTTATCTAGACGTGTGTTCTGCTCTTACGAGTTTGGACTGTGTTGTTAAGGGATATTGGAGAGCTCGTTGCCTAATGACCTGATGGTCAATGACCTGGCATTTGAAAAATAATAATAAATTTTAAAAAATTATTAAGACACTTTTTAACTATATTTCCAGTCACATCATAGCTCATAAGGTAAAGCTATGAGAGTACGCCCAATTTAACAAAATAACAATAAAAATGTCATTTAATAAAATAATAATTTTTTTTTTTTTTTTTAACTATCCATGAATAATTTTGACTTCGTTTATTTTTTATGTATTTTCATTGCTAATTTTTTGTTATGCTTCAGTTTAATGCAACCTCTTTAATAAAAACAAAAAATCTATTTATCGCAATCTGTCCGTACAAGATTGGTGTAATTGCGCACATGGATACAGAAGTTGTAATCAATAAATAGTAACTGCAGTTAAATTGTTAACAATAATGACTGCACTTAAATGAAATTGTTGTAAGGTTTTTGTACACAAATATTATTGTATCAAGAATGAATGTTTCAACCTAATGATTGAAAAATCAAAGTGAAAGGATTCTAACAGGAAGAATTAAATAGTTTTAATTAGCGAAAAAAATAAGAAAGAAAGTAAAGAAAATAATCAGAAAAAGTAAGCCTTGACTAGATTTACAAAGTAATATTAATATGCTAGATAACATGTTTAACTTAAAATTAGTCCGTTTTCATTTCTACACCTTCAATATTTATTTCTTATAATTAGTGCGGATTTCGGGCAACGAACTGCCACAAGTAACACATATATTAGAGGGACCGAAAAGTAATCAAAATTTCTGTTCGTTTGAATTAATGAAATTGCACTGGAAATTTTTGTTTAACAATATTTATATGATACTTTACCAATTATTATTTTAAAATTACCCAAGAATAACATAAATATTATCCAGGATCAGCTTTCGGTGTCATATCATTAATTCAAACGGACAGGAATTTTAATTACTTTTCGGTCCCCCTAATATAATCCAGTTATTGGTCGAAAATGCCTTCTAATACAATTCCAAATATTCAATATGTCCATTGTTATTGTCCTGCGTAATCTTACCTAAAATGAAAAGTAATGGTAAGAATGATTATCTCTTCGCTGACTCGCCTATTTCACTGCTCTGAAAAAAAAAAAAAAAAAAAAAAAAAAAAAAAAAAAGTTCGAGTTCTGATACCATTTTCACTTATTCTTATGTAAAATGACCTCCTGAATCCGAATATGACTCCCATTTTGCCCAGTCATCCACCGTTTTCTAGAAACACCACCCCTTCCCTCAAAAATTTCCCCCCTGTTAGATAATTTTATGACCATGAATTTGATTTGAAGAATGAAAAGAATTAATTTAACACCTAAAAAAAAAGAAAAAAAAATACACATACACACACAAAGTTTAAAAAATAACATTAATAACAGATTAAAAAAATATAAGATGTGTAGTACATAATTTCAGCGGCAAATCCCCCCCACTCCCAAAAAAAAAAAAAAAAAAAAAAAAAAAAAAATCCCTCGTAGCAAATGCCCATGTTTTACAATTTTCCAACTCTATAGCTCCTCAGAAGATATTTAACGGTTAAAATAATTCCCCCCTCTCCTAAAAATCAAATTTATACCCATAAAATCACCGAAAAATGATAAAAATAAGAGGCTGTTTCTGAAAAACGGTGGGTGATAGGGCAAAATGGGCGTCATATTCGGATTCAGGAGGTCATTTTACATAAGAATATGCTGAAATGGTGTCAGAAGCAATTTTCTTGCCGAGCAGTGTTTTGATAAGAGAGCTTGCACAGCTTTTTATTTAAACACTAGCAGGCAACGCCCGCTTTGCTGGTCCCTATTTTTAAATGAATCACTATAATTACTGAATTCTCAAACTAATTTCCCCCCTCCAAATATACTTTTCCTCTTTTTTCCCACTTTAAAATCGAAAATAACTTTAATTTGTATGATTTTATATCTTTAACTCGATTTTGTTTGAATTTCTATTTTTAGATAAAAGCATTCCGAAAAAAAAAAAAAAAAAAAAAAAAAAAAAAATCAGCTGTAAAAAAAAAAAAAAAAAAAAAAAAAAATACTTCGAACCGAACGAAATGCTGGCTTGTGACCCCGGTGCCTGCGGCAGCGCATACACGGGCCGCTAATAATATAAAAAAATTCCAAAAAATTAACCTGGAACCGAACGAACCCGCCCGGCAATGCCCGGGCCCATGATAATAACCAAAAATGAACCTTAAATTTGTATAGTTTTATATCTTTAACTCGATTTTGTTTGAATTTCTATTTTTAAAAAAGCATCGCGAAAACAATAATCATCTGTAACAAAAAAAAAAAAAAAAAAAAAAAGAATTACCTCAAACAGAACGGAACTCGGGCTCGGGACCCGGTGCCTGCGGCAGAGTATATGCAAGCCGCAAATAACATGAAAAAATTCTCAAAAATTAACTTTGAACCGAACGAAGGTCTGACTCGTGTTTCCGCTGCCTGTGGCTTCGGCACCGTATAGCAAGCATGCTACGCATGCGCTGCAAAATCCACTTTCCTCCATCAGGGGGCGCAATATGTTGTATGCGAACATCACCAATCGCCTTGAATTTCCAAGCCTTTTCAAATAAGGTGTCACGCGGTGGTGTCAACTGCAAAATCATTTAGTTGCACTTTCCACCGCCAGGGGGTGCAGTGTGTTCTGTACGAACATCACCAACGGTCAGGAAATACCAATACTTTAAAATAAGGTGTAACATGATAGGATCTACAACAAAATTACCTAGTTCTATTTTTCACCACCAGGGGGCGTACTATATTGTATATAAACATCCCCAATCGACATGAAATTTAAAGACCTTTAAAATGAGGTGCTACATGTGTGGGTCTAGAACGGATTTCCCTCTCAAACTAATTTCCCCCCTTCAAATCTATTTTCCCCCTTTTCCCCTCTTTAAAATCGAAAATTCCAAATTCGCAGAAAGTGATTTTTTAATATTCGACTCTAGTTCCCATATGTACAATTTCTTCACCGTGAAGTAATTTGGATCTGAGTTAAGCTCGTATACCTGTTTTTAACCCCTGCCCCCAGGGGAGGGGGGACCGTTCGACTTTTTTTATTTTTCTCTTTTCATAGCACATCTACCGACCAAGACCTTTTTTTAGACACCTCAATCAAATTTTTACACCTAGCCGTTCTCTGAATTTAGTGGAGACAGACAAAAACACGTTTCAAATTAATATATAGATAATTGTAAACAGCAGTTTGTTATAAGTACGGTAAATCCTGGTGAATCAGAACGGAACTTCCCAATCATATAAAGAAATTTGTTATAAATTCACGTTAAAGTATTTTTAGATGTTCTTTTTTTTTCAGGGAGGTAAATTCATGGGGAGTTGATAAATTTAGTTTTGACATGTTGGCACCAGTGTTGCCAGATTGAGCGACTTTTTTATTCAACAGTCACCAATAATGTTGAGAAGTGTGCATAATCGACGATTAATCGTCTATTATGTATCTCAAACATCACTTCTTAAAATTACTGGTGACAATTAAATAAAAAAGTCGCGCAATCTGGCAACACTGGTTGGCACCACTATTGATTTCTGAACAGGACTGTTGGTAAACATCTAAATTAGCTCTTGTTTTCCCCATCTTTTAAATTTTGTATGTAAACACAGATCCTTCCGTATTGTAAATCTAAGTTTTTTTATTTTGCTTTATTTTATTATGCATAGACAAAAATATGTCGTATTAGAATTTGCGCATTTATCAAACTATGCGTCATTGAAAATGAAGAATTTTTGTTACGTCACACGTTTAAGATTTATGGGGTGTATCGGAACACATATTTCGTTGTTCTCGTACACTCGTAGATTGCTGTCATATTTTATTCGCCATTCAATAACATGCCATACATGAAAACATATATCTATTCGCGACACTTTGAAGAACCTTTGGATCACTGGGACTGTTTGATACCCTTCAATGAAGAAAAGGAGAACTAAAGTAAAAGTAACCTCTGAAAAAAGTGTTGAAGGGCTTTGGAAAACACTTGACAGACGACCAATGTGAATTAGATGAAGAACTGGGGTAAGTGACAGCAGATCTTGACCAAACTGAACCTGGAGCAAGAAAAATCAAACCAAAATTTCAGTTAGACTTCTTAAATAGAAAAAGAAAGAAATTACTGAAGCTATTCACAAGATTAGCGTCTGAAGATTACAGTCCCATTTATTATATTCAAGGTAGTAGTGACAAACAATTCATGTTGCCTACAAAACCTTCTTAAAAGGACCCAGATTTTGGAATCTCAGAAAAATCTCGTACTTCCGAACACATATGTTCCAGGAGACTTCTTTATCGTTAAAGTTCGTAGGAAAATGCCATGCAGACTAAAGTCTTGTATCTAGAAGACGACAGATACATGGGGGGATTTTACAAAAAAGGCCCTCATATACTTAAAGCTTCAAAGAAACGGAGGAGGAGGGAGCTGAATTTCATCCAGAAGATTTTATAAATAATGTTTAGCCAAATTACAACATCCAAACATCTGCTCGTTTCAAGTACTAAGTACATGATAACATTTGTGAACGATAAGATTGCATTAAATCTCTATTTTTATTATTATTATTATTTTTTTTTTTTCAAATCAAATACTTATTTTACTATAATTATAATTTTTATTGAGTTCAAAGCTATTATGTATAGTTTTAAAAATCATACAACTACTTGTATTGAAAATAAAGTTCTTTTTTTTTATATATATATATATATGCGTGTTCGCCTCTCATTATTATTATTTATTTGTTTTTATTAAACTTTCTAAAGGCTGAATTGAAACAAATAAAGGCTTTAAAATGTATTCCAATTCAATCCTTTCTATAAGGAAAATTGGAACACCATTATAGATAATATGTATACATATATGATGTGTGTGTATTGAAAATATTTTTTTTTTCTAACAAAATTTCAAAAACAAAATAATTACGAATTAATTGATGTTAATTAATTCACTTTTAATTGATAAAAATTGATTGATAAATTAGGCACTCGATTTTCATGTGAAAGCAAACTGATACATATTTCGTGAAGATATATAAAGAAAATTTACATAGCGAGATAAAAAAAAAAAAATCTTTAAATCCGTGTTTTGAAACACTTTTTTCCAAGATCGTCCTATAACTGACCTACTAAATCAGAACACCTGTCAATTTTCCTGTTGTAACCAGGTAATGCATGTTAAAAGATATCTAAAAATCTTATATTATGTAGTAAATTTGAAGAAAATATCTTGACCCATTTTGAAGATGCCAGATTTTTACCAAAACTTGGCAAACTCATCTTCTCACTAGATACTAACCGTTACTTAAAAAAAAAAAAAAAAAAAAAAAAAAAAAAAAAAATATATATATATATATATATATATATATATATATATATATATATATATACCTTAAGGCAGTTAATATAGTGAGTTTGAAGAAAATCTGTAGAAGCGTTTATTAAACTAAATTTATTTTTCAGATTGATCTTATAGATTTATTTGCCTCCCCCCCCCCCCTATTTAATCAAAAAAAAAAAAAAATTATTCAGTTAGTCTGAAATTATTTGTTTTTAATTTCCTCTAACAGACACGGGCAATGATCAAACTGGACTCCGGTATTCAGGAAACCTCAAAACGTGTAAATATACAAAAAAACAATTGATGAATATTTAACTTAAAAAAAATACATTATTTACCATATAGCTCTGAGGAATTAATTTGAATTCATGTGCGGCTTTCCTGGACATGGTAAAATATTATGTGATATAATATATTATAGTAAAGTACTTCCACTAACAAATAAAAAAGAAGGTTACGGCTTAAATACTCGCAGCGATGTATATCTTCTGAAAGTTATGTACACATCATTTGGTGCACATAAATATAATCCTATACTAATAACACACGGATAAACCTGAGATACACTTCCGTAAATTTGCAAGTATTATCGCATTATAATCAAGTTCTTTTGTGTAGCCCTGTAAACAAACAGTGAATGATTTTTATACCATATTCTACATGAAACATGACTTTACGCATATAAAAATATATGTATTCGTTTCATTTGGTTTAGTGCAGTCTATAGATGTTAAACTCTACTTATCTGCAATTTCCCCCATAGACGTAATGTATTTGAATTCTCTTGGGTATCCCTGTACACGAACCATTTGCTTGATCTCAACGAAACGCTTAGTGTAACATCCCTATATGATACACATTTAGAATACCAAGTTTGAACTTTCTGCTATAATTTGTTATTGAGATATGCTAATAACAGACAGACTGACACACACACACACTTACAAACCAACCGCTAAAAACATAATTTTCGAATTCAGGGGACCTCAAAACGTGTAAATATAACAAAAACTCACGTTCGAAACTTTGACCCTAAAACAATACTTTCTCTACCTTATGGTTAAGATATAGTAAAAATAACTGACTATTGATCTGTCATTTGTATATTTAATTTGGCTATTCCAATAAAATTCATTTTTTTTAAACTCATATATATTTTTATTCCCAATAATTTGATGAAAAGCAACTTGATGGCTTATAATTACATTAAAAATACTATGCTAACCAGAATCTGTTTAAAAAACATTTCTTTCTCAATTACGCGTGATCTTAATCGATAATATAGACTCCTTCATGCAATATACATATCAAACCCGTATTCGCATGCTATTAGCATATCATAACTAACACTTAAACAGTTATCACATATACAAAGCACGCTATGCGTTATATAGATTATTATTAATTCTAAGCATTAATCAGTTTCATAGTCGCTTATAGTCACGCTAACTCTAGGGAAGGCTATAAATTACGAATGCTTACCTGTTAGATATAACTCATATTTGAAGTGCCGTTTCGCAGATAATTCTCAATAGAAACGTCTTCCTACTACAAGGAAATGCATTAAGATTAATATTATATGAGGACTATAGAGAAATTAAGAAAGAGATTTGAAACTTTTATATGTGAGGCACGAAGAGTGTATTTGAAATTTATATTTCAATGGATTAAGTGGTACGTTGCAGTTACTGAAAATTTTCATAATTTTTCTATTAAAATCCACCATGTTATTGGTGTTGAACAATGAAAAATGCTCTTTTTCTGCAGCATTCGTACCTATATACTTTCACTAGGTGAAAGGTCGTGCTTATTTCGAACAGAAACAAATGTTGAAGATTTTTGCCAGTTGTAGCATTTACTTACAATGTTTTTATTCTTCTTTATATTTTTGTGAAATATTTTTACTTCTATTATTCGACTACCGTAGGTAATGACAGTATTGTATTCGGTCAAAAAATTCAATACTGAGTTTTCACTTAATTTACATATTTTAAGGTCTCTGAGTCCAAAAAAGAGATTTTCGGTGATTGGTCAACGTGTATGTACGTATGTGTGAGAAATTTTCTAATTATCATACTTCCGAAACTAATAATGATAGAAAGACGAAATTTCAGAATTGAGACAGGTTTGGTGTACAGGTAAAACTTCCAACTTTTGGTGAAAATTAAAAAAACCGGAAGTGGGACTATAAGTCCGAAACTCAAAAATGGCTCCAACGATTTTCTTCAAAGTTGCTATATAAACATCCTATTAGATATCTTTTCGTATCTATTAGTTAGTTTGTTCAGAAAAATTAATAGACGTCCTGTATGAGTAAGTTAATTTGAGGTCTCGCAAGAGTGTATGGATTTTTTTCAAACTAGCTATATTAATATTCATTTTTAGATATCCTTTCGTGTAGAATTGTTTTCCAGTCAAAATTGAATTTGCAATATTTCGGGGTGCAGGAACAATCCCCCTCCATATAATTTTTTTTCCAGTTGACAATCACTATTATAAATAATTCTTTTTAATTTTATCATAGTTTTTTTTTTTTAAATAATTCTCTTTATTCACATTTATACGAAATTTTGTCCTGTACTAACATGTTAAAACTTTACAAAAAACGAGATGGCAACGCTACCTGTTAGAATATTTTCACCAAAAATTGATAGGTATTAATTTATGTCAAGGTGCAATTACATAACAATCTGTATGAAATTCTATGCTGTAGTTCCAGAGATAAAATTGTTCTATATTTTGTCACACATAGACAGACATTTTTAAAAAAGGGACAAATCGTGCTCTAGACATGTCAAAACGTGTAAATCCATAGTAATTCCGAGGCCAAAAATATGAATATAGAAGAAAATAAAAATAAATTAAGATATCTTGCAGAAAATGATTAAATTCATTCATATAATAACCGGAAAAGAAGTATGACACTTTTAAATATAAAATAAGCTAAAGTAATGTGCTAATTAGGATATGATGTATGCATCTAAATTTACTTGAAAAACTATTTTAATTCATGTGCATTCAAGGTTATAGATGACACAAATAAACAAATGATGGTCCCCCTAACAGCAGTAAAAATATATATATATATATAACTGCAGCTTGAAAAATACTGATAGGAACGAAGTGTAAATTTAGAAACCCACATTTTTGAAGATGCACATTCTATATGTGCAAAAATTAACATAGGTTATCTTTCATATTCTTTTCGAATATGAATTTATTACCAATTTTCATAATTAAACAAAAAATGTTTTTAATTAAAAATATGTTTGAGTTATTCCATTCTAACGCATGAAAAAATAAAAATAAATAAATAAATAAATAAATAAAAGAAAGAAAGAAAGAAATTTGCTTATAATAATTTTTTGAGACGATATGAATTAATGTTTGTCACATTCATTTAACATCAGCTTCGCTATATTTTCAAATGAGAGAAAAATAAAAAGTATAGCATTTTCTTGGATGATTTGATCCAAATAACTCCCCCAAAAAATTGTCAGAAGTGGCGGTTGCTATTGAAAAAGATGAAGTTTATGCCAGTTTAAATATGTAGATGACCCTCTAAGAAAATTTTGATTATACCGTTATAAAGTAGACGTTATCTCTAACTGATTGGCACCGGCCGCATATTTATAGAGCAATTTGCAACAAAATTAATTTGGGGGGGGGGGGGCGACTTTTTTTTCTGCCTGTACATTGTTTCCATATACATATATTGCTTCATATATTTATGGAAAAAAAAATAAAAATGATAAATTTCTAAAATTTCGGGAAAAAATCCTAAAATTTCCAAATTTAGGTCTTTTTAAAACGTTTCTGATAATCAGGAGATTCATTAATACAGACCAGTAGAAATAGCCCAAATCCAAGTGTTTATTGGTAAATGCAGTAGAATAGACAAATATGCTTTACTACTAATCATTTTGAATTATACTATATAATAAAGAATACGTTTTGAAAATGGATCCTAAAATCGACTCATGGTCTCAACATTAAGTAAATGTTCTTTGTGAGGAAAAAAAAAAGAAAAAGTATCAACAAACTATAATGTGGGGAAGAAAAATACATCCTAATAATGTTCTAACGAGAGTAAATATCATGGTCATGGTAGCCTCTGCTCTTCCTTATTGTTACTTCTGTTTTGTGTGTTAGGTTTTTGCACTTGTTTCACATAGTTTTTAGATCTTCTATGCATATAAATAAAAATTTGAATAAATAAATTTCAAGAACACGAAAAATTTTTTTATGAAGTGCCTTCATATTCATGACTACCCTATCCCTCTGTCGAGTTATGTATGCTGAGCCATTTCCTTATTTATATTAGTAAAGTGTCAATAACCTGCTTATATCACTAACTTATGTGAACAATGTTAACCAAATAAATAATAAATTAAAGAAAACTTTGAGATAGTTCAATTGCATCTGTCCTTTTAATAAATAAATTTTGGCGAATTTCTCTGATGAATGTCACTAACAGTTTGCGAAATCTGCAATGAAATACTTTCCTTGAAATTGATAAAGATATTTAGTCAAATTTCATCAAATGTAATTTCATTTAGAATATTATGTTCAACTCTCCTAATCATTTCTGAAAATACAAAAGAATTTTTCGTTCTTCCCATTGATTCTAACACCATTTAATTTAATTTCATTTTCAGGAAATTTTAACGTTAATAAGAATTAGTTTAGCCTGCGATTCAATTATCTGGTACTTGAGGAAATTTAAAGCACTCTTCAATTTTGTACTTCAATTTCTTGGGGAGATGAAATCACATAAACAGATTCCATTCTGTGATAGAGTGTTTTGCTAATTAAATTCTAAATGATAATTCATTATTAAACTAATTTAGTTTTGTGATAATTGTATTTCATATGAAATCAATCATTTAATTAGCGCTTTAATAAGTTTATCATAAACTATTCTTAACATCATAAACTATTCTTAACATTTGCCTAAATATAAATCTACATTTCTTTGCAATGTGTAATAAATATGTTAAAATAACATTTTTTTCATGACTAATTAAAATATTTTAAAAACAACCAAATTAAAATACAGAGAATGTTTACAAGTATTACATTTAAAAACTAGAGCTTTTTCTGGTTTTGAACTATCCCTGAATTCATATATAACTACAATAAACAAGCTGCAAGTTTATAAGACGTTACTCGCATGTTTAGTAGCGATATTGAAAGTTATAGTATAACCACGTTTCCTAAGATTAATAGAGAGGATAAGTCCAAAGCCTTGGAGGAGTGCCAAATTGACCGCAAGATTGGGATTTGGTAAATATCCAGTCATTCGGTGTTCCCTAATCGTTTATTTTCTCTCAACGAAAAGTGTTATTACCCCTCTTTCAAGACTGGGCTCGTTGAGTCTGCACTTGCGCAGAGAATCCCATGGTCACAAGAAATGTAGTTAAAGAATACAAAGTTTTCTGAAAGTTTACTTAGGTCTAATAGTTTTGCAGGTTAGATCAAGTTAACGTGTGGAATTGAAGTTTTTTGTCAAGAAAGTTGTGGCTGAAGTTATGGCCTTCTGTGAAGTTTTGGTACTACAGTTGGTTTCGAAGTACTTTCATAAAGTTCAATTAAAATAATTATTCAAAGTAATTCTCCAGTATAATACAGTGGCGGCTCGTGCACAAAAAATAGGTGAAGAGGCACACTGTATTTTACGTTGTATTCATTTATAGAATATAAATTTACATTTAAATAAGTACTTTTAATTAATTTTATTTAAGACCATGCTTAATAAAAATAACACATTGAAAATACTTAAATATTATTTTTGAGCTGTTCACCTATTTTCGGTTCACGGCCACCACTGGTATAATATATTTAAGTCCTATCAGTCCTTCTAACGCCTTACTAAAGTACTAAAATATTGGAATGAATTTCATAATTTTGTCGTTAGTATTCTGCCTCCTTCATTCACCACAGCAAGATGCCTATTCAGAAGGTTTCTCAAAACAATGAAAATTCGGTCCGATAATTTGATATCGAGTTTTCACCTGATTTTCAAGTTTTAAGGCCTCCTGAGTCAATACAGTAGTTTCTGACTGTTGGTCAGTGTGTGTGTGTATATATGTATGTACGGTCGGTAACAAAAATGTCCGAACACTAGAAAAATTCCTATATATAAAAAAAATAGAGTTAATACTGTTTTGTTAAATAAATCTTTGTCGAATCATGTTCTTAGTCAGTCTATGAACATGATTCGACAAGGATTTTTTTTAACAAAACAGTATTAACTCTACTTTTTTTACATAGGAATTTTTGCTAGTGTTCGGACACTTTTGTTACTGACTGTATGTGCGGAATCTGCTGGGTATCATATCTCCGAAATTAACAAAAATAGAACTACGAAATTTCAGAATTGAGACAGGTCTGGTGAACAAATAGATTTTCCTAATTTTGGTAAAAATGGAAAAACCGGAAATGGGACAGCGGAAAACGGAAATGGGACTGTCAATCCGTATCTCAAAAACAGTTCAATCAATTTTCTTCAAAATTGCTATATAAACACTCTATTAGGTGAATTTTCGAATAATATAGTTGGTTAGTTCAGGAAAATTCATAGGCTTCCTGTATAAACAGCTGAATTCCAGGCCTCGCAAGTGCGTTCATTTAAAAACGGCTGCAGGGACTTTTTTCATACTCATTATATTAACTCTCTTTTAAATATCCTTTTGTATGTAATTATTGTTTTCCGGTCAATAATTGAGTATGCCACATTTTAGTAAAAGTTGGTTTCTCAAAAATGGCTCTAATGATTTTCTTAAAAATTGTCACATAAATCCATTTTAGATATCCTTTTTCATGTGTTACGTGGTTATTAGAGGAAAATTAACAGTCATCCTCCTTAGGTAGGTCAGTTTTAGATCTCGGAAAATGGTGTTTCAAAAAAATGACTCTACCATTTTTACTTTCTTATACAAAGTATAAGGAGATATAGAATGAGTGGGACTACGGAAACACGGGCAGGCTAACCCACAGATACTACCCAACAGTAGACACAAAGACCCTAGTTAGCTGCAAGCTTCTATCATAAATATACACGGGCCATGGGGCATTTCCGGCCTATATCTTCATCGGTGTAAGAGGAAGAAGAGCCCGGATTGCGCCTGTGGCTGGCCAAAATCACACAGGCCAATGAACAACTCTGGTATAAACAACTATAAACACGTACAGAACAAGGCAAAACACATAGTCAGTTGGATCACAAACAACATAGACATTTCACAGTGATCAAAAGCAAACATCTCTAGCAGCAGGAACCAGCCACGTACTGTCAAAACCCGAAGAAGAGAACCTGGCAGATTTTTATTTACTAGATCAAGGGACTTTTTGTTTATTTTTGGTCATGATCGTGGTCCATGAAGTCAAAGCGGCGGGTACCTATACAGTCTGAGCTCCGGTAAAAATAAAAATGTAAAAACAGAAAACTAGTAATAAAAAGTTAAAAAAAAAAAGAAAAAAAAAATTGTTAAATAAATAAATAAATAAATAAAAATGCAAAAAAAAAAAAAAATTAGAAAATGTAAACGGTTCCTGGCTTATAAGCCCGTATATCCGCGCCACGCCCATGACTGTGCATGAATGTTTATTTTATTTTATTTAATTTTTTTAATTATTTATTTTTTTTTATTATTACTTCCATTAGTGTATGAATGTCGTGGTCAAAAAGCAACCATGTTGACTTTTACCTTTGCAGAATAGTTCTTTTATAAAATGTAGAATGGCTAACAAGTTCATTGACGCAGTTGGTGATCAGAAAGCAACCATAATGACAATTTCTTCAGCAGGTTTATTCTCAAAACTCCCACGTCCGATGGACCTAACTATTGTTAGTCCATACATAGTGATTCCATCACAAAGAATAATTCCTAGCTAACCTATTCTTTTTGGTAATCATCTAGTTCTGATCACAATCAATACCTTCTTTTAATGTTACAGGTTTGAATGCGTGTCCTAAGCAACCATAATGTTAATTACCTTTACCGGATTTGTGCAATATCATCAAGAGTGCAGGGCATAACAGGTCGCACAGCATACAAATACCCAAATACCGGCAACTTAGTCTTTTTGGTACACATCTAGTTTTGACACGCACTTTTCTCAATTGTAGGGGTAATACTTTCCTTGTTAAGCCTAGAACTATTTCCTGTCAAATTTCTTTTTGGTACTCATCAAGTTTTGACCCGCACCAATTTTAATTTAACTACTTACTTACTTTAATTTATTTATTTATTTATTCTCTATAATTTTTTTTTTATTTATTTATTCTATATTACTTTTATTTTATTTTATTTATTATTATTTATTTTATTATTTATTTTATTTTATTTTATTTATTTTATTGTATTTATTTTATTCTATTTTTTTTTACGAGGGTGTGGCGGTGTCTGGTCCTCGTTAATCTGTGCTGCACCGTCAAGTGCTCGATGGGGTCGTTTAGCAGTCATCGGGCTACCAACGCGGGGTACCATCCCCCCGTGGTGGATCAAAATTGCGATGGTCCCTCTTTCTCTTCTCCATTTGGCCTCCCTGCGCATAGTAATTTCCCTCCCAATTTGGTGTATTTAGGCCTTGCCACTTCAAAAACTTCTAAATTTTCGCTATGCTCCCAAAAACTATCTTCCATCCCCCAGTGGCTTCACGTATTTTTTTTCCCTTTTTTTTTTTTTTTTTTTTTTTTAATAATGTCACTGTTTCTTACTCGTTCAGCTTGTCTTTCTCAATTCTTAAGTCCCTTCCCCTTTTCAAATGGCCTCCTCTTTTGGCTTTAACTAGTGGATCTGCAGATCAGGAGCCTCAACGTCCTATTTGCATCAGACATTTTTCAATAGGTCATTTTTATTTATTTCTTATTATATAATAGTATATATTGATTCAATCGACTTATTACCATAATCAGATACTGCTGAGGGGGGCTGCCGCCCCCCTCAACTCCCCGCTGTATCTCTCTTTCTATACCTATTTGTATATCATATAAAGTGTTAGGGAATTGTAAATAATTGCATTTATTTTTGTATAAATTTTTTCAAAGAGGCTTAGTAAGTCGATAAATGCTAATTTTGTGCATTTCTATTCGTTTTAGCGTTAAAATAGCCTAATTTTCCTTTAAAAACGAATTGAAAAGCTCCAATAAGGGAAGAAATGGATTTGGCGCCAAATTTGGCGACTGTTTCCCTCCTTGGCGATTTTTTTGGCGACCTTGGCGAGAAAATCCTTATTAGGGATATACCAAATATGGAAGCTCTAATCTCATTGGCTGATGAGATACGATAATTTTCTAGAACAGTCTGTGTTCGACAGAATAGTATAAAAGGAGCATTTTTTTAGCCAAGGCTTCCAATCTCTGATCTGTGTCGGTTTCGTCAAATGCTTGCTTTGCTTTGAGCCTCTTTGAATGAGACTTGCTTTATGTGTTATTGCTAAACAGTTTGTACTGTTGTTTTCCTGTTAACGGCTGTTGTTTAAGCTATGTTTACTGGTTGAATTGAAGCTGATACTTGGTTTATAGATCTGTATTCTTCTGGAACTTTCTGTGAATAAATCACTGAATTTTTGCAAGTTTCGCCTTTCATTCTCGGACAACTTACAAACCCCCAAGTACGCAACAATATGCATTCTTATTAAACGACTGTCTTGTATTATTTCCCGGAAATTCATAAATACCAAATTTCATACAAAAAAAATTACATAGCATATCGGAAATATTTTGCGTAACCTTTAAACTAATTATCAATTCTATGCCCACAATTTTCAACATGAAAACAGGCTTTTAAAATTCTAATAAAATTTCATGATATTTGATGGGGTGTAACCATGTTAAAATACACTTTTAAGAAATACCGACTATACACCATAAAAGTACGAAATTCCCTTATGTATCCCGGAAAAGTAGCCACAGTCATTATAAACGCCAATAATAAGAATAAATCTAATTAATTATAACTCATTAATCTTTCAAACTAATTTGACATCATTTGGATGATTACAGTACATACTCGGAATTATTTTGTGTGGTCCCATAAATTATTTAGTCTATACATAAACTTTTTTTAGAGTAAACATGATTTTAAGCATCTTTATAATGTATGTTAACTTTATTAAGTTCAATTCAGCATAAACGCATTAAAGTGCACGCTTAAATTAAAAATTCGTCCATAGGCTCTAATGTTACGAAATTCTTTCGTGTGTCTTTGTAAACGAACCATAAACATTGTATACACCAGTAAAAACTAGAGCCCCTTAAATAAATAATAGGCCGGCGCATCACCGCCATTTTTTTGCCTCGTAAGAGGACAGCATTTCCGCTTGGCGATTTTATCGCTTCACTGGCGGTTTTAAGAAATTTTCATCTAAAAATAAAATCGACCAAAAATGATAAGAAACACAAGTAATCTGTTTCTGTTTCTTAAATAATTCATAACATTGGAAAGGGGGAAAAAAAAAGAGCGTACCAATTAAAATTGGAAAGTTTTTTCAACGACCTAATACTATCAGGACACGGAAACAAGACAACTTTGGCGAACCAAAAAAACGTCGCCAAGACTCTACAAACACACAGTAAAAAAAGCGTTTCTTAAAATAATTTATGGTTATTAAAATACATATTTAGATTTAAATAATACTTTTTTTTAAATTTTTTACTTTATAAATGTCAGAAATGCAAAGAAAAGTATAAGTGAATAACAATAAAACTTACTATGCAAAGCTGTGCATTAAGTCCCGGGATCCAAGAATCTGGACGACAATTCGCAGCCCATTTTCTCCTTCTTGCATTATCCGAAGGAAACCTAAACATTTTGTATCCTTTTCTGGAGTGTTTACAGCAGTTTATTGCTGAACAACCTCCCATATTGCAGTTTATTTCACTAAAATTACGAGCAAGACGGTAGAAACAATGGATGCCGTTTGTTTATCACGCTGGGTACATGCGGCAACCCTAAGGCAAAAAAATGTCGGATGCGCCAGCTCGTATATATAGGAGCCTTAGTAAAAACTTTTCATCTTATTTTGCGTTTAAAATTAATAATTTTTCCAAATTTAACATCGTTTGGATGACTAAGTGACATTGTCAGAACACTTTTGTAAGGTCCTGTACATTAATTAGAAAGCTTAAGAGCACATATTTTCTTCATGCAACATAAGTTTAAGCATCTTACTCGCGTACTCTAGTTTCATTTTCTTCATTGCAAAGTAATGATATTAAAATGCGTTTAAACGAAATTCACCCCATACGCCGTAATGTTAAGAATTTTGGCGTGTCCCTGTACACATTTTATAAAAAATATAGCAATGAAAATTATACAGCTACTTATATGGAAAGCTGGAATGTGTGCGCCAATTTGCAAGTCAATCGAAGGATTTTTGCGGCCGCTATTGCGGTACATAGAAAGTCTTCCCATAGGCCATAAGGATAAGAAACATTTTGGCGTGTCCCTGTACACGAACAACAAAGGGAATACACACCTAACACTATACAGCTAATTCCGTTGGGCTCGTGAATATGTGTACCAAATTGCAAGTCTATAGCGTTATTTTTGGGGTCGCTATCGCGGTACATACAAATTCTTCACATAGGCCGTAATGATAAAAAAAACTTTGGCGTGTCCCTGTACACGAGCTACAAATGGAATGCACACCCAAAACTATACAGCTAATTTCGTGGGGATCATGAACATGTGTGCAAAGTTTCAAGTCAATAGCGTGGTTTTTACGGCCGCTATCGCACGACAGACAGACAGACAGACGGACGGGCCGACGGAACCCAAAATCCTTTTGAGTCTCAACAGAGGGCCTCCATTGACGTTTCGGCAAAAATTGAAGTCAATAGCTTGATTTTTGCGGCGGCTATCGCTGTACATAAGGATTCTTCCCATAGGCCGTAATGATAGAAAATCTTTGGCGTGTCCCTGTACACGAACTACAAATGGAATACAAACCTAAAACTATACAGCTGATTCCGTTGGGCTTATGAACATGTGTACCAAATTGCAAGTCGAAAGCGTGATTTTTGTGGCTGCTATCGCGGTACATACAAATTCCTCCCATAGGCCGTAATGATATGAAAAACTTTGGCGTTATCCCTGTACACGAATTACAAATGGAATACACACCCAAAACTATACAGCTGATTTCGTGGGGCACATGAACACGTGTACCAAATTGCAAGTCAATAGCGTGATTTTTGTGGCCGCTATCGTGATACATACAAATTCCTCCCATAGGCCGTAATGATAAGAAAAACTTTGGCGTGTCCCTGTATACGAACTACAAATGGAGTACATACCAAAATCTATACAGCTGATTTCGTGGGGCTCATGAACACGTGTACCAAATTTCAAGCCAATAGCGCTATTTTCGCGGCCGCTATCGTGATACATACAAATTCCTCCCATAGGCCGTAATGATAAGAAAAACTTTGGCGTGTCCCTGTATACGAACTACAAATAGAGTACATACCAAAAACTATACAGCTGATTTCGTGGGGCTCATGAACACGTGTACCAAATTTCAAGTCAATAGCGCTATTTTTGCGGCCGCTATCGCGCGACAGACAAACAGACAGACAGACAGACAGACAGACAGACACAGCCCAAAACCGTTTTGAGTCTCAACAGAGGGCCTCCACTGACGTTTCGGCAATTATTGTGTGCACTACTAACTTTAGCGGCATCCCCAGCGTTTTTTTTTCTCCCTCCCTGCCTAAATTCAAAATTGTTTAATTTTGTATAATTCCGGTTATTTCGACTCTCAGCTAGTAAGTGCACTTATTCCAAATTCCTTAACATCCTGGAGCGTGTCTGTGCGTTTCCACCGTAGCTATCTTGGAGGGTGTGGTGTACAAATCGAGCTGTGTGTCCAAAGCAGAAGTCGATACCCCGCAATTCCTGAGCTTTGGCGTTCTAGTTACATTGCTGCCCAGCAGCTTCCATGCGGTGATCTGGCGATTTATTCGCTCCGGCGGACGGCACCCAACCCGTTAAGCTTGGCTGAGCCCAGGCAGGCAGGAGCCGTCCAAAGGTTTCAAAAGAAGTATAGTATGAGATAGCAACTCGGACAGTAAAACAAGAACCTACTGATTCAAAAAGCTACCATCCACCCAGCTTCCTCTGACTTAAACTACAGTACCTACTAAGCCTCAATTCTTATTTCCTAACAATAATCTACCAACAATCTTCAAAAATTAAATTAATAATTAATTTTTTTAACTACTTACTTACTTTAATCTATTTAATTAATTAATTTATTTTTAATTTTAACATTAATTAATCTAACTTAAAAATTAATTTTATTAATTAATTTATTTTTTTTTACAAGGGTGTGGCGGTGTCTGGTCCTCGTTAATCTGTGCTGCACCGTCAAGTGCTCGATGGGGTCGTTTAGCAGTCATCGGGGTACCATCCTCCCGTGGTGGATCAAAATTGCGATGGTCCCTCTTTCTCTTCTCCATTCGGCCTCCCTGCGCATAGTAATTTCCCTCCCAATTAGGTGTATTTAGGCCTTGCCACTTCAAAAACTTCTAAATTTTCGCTATGCTCCCAAAAACTATCTTCCATCCCCCAGTGGCTTCACGTATTCAAATTTTTTTCCCTTTTTTTTTTTTTTTTTTATAATGTCATCGTTTCTTACTCGTTCAGCTTGTCTTTGTTAAATCTTAAGTGTTGTCCCTTTCCCCTTCTCAAATGGCCTCGACTTTCGGTTTTAATTATTGTGTGCACTACTAACTTTAGCGGCTCCCCTAGCGGGTTTTTTTTCCTCCCTCCCTGCCTAAATTCAAAATTGTTTTAATTTTGTTGAATTCCGGTTATTTCGACTCTCAGCTAGTAAGTGCACTTATTCCAAATTCTTAACATCCAGGGGCGTGTGTGTGCGTTTCCACCGTGGCTATCTTGGAGGGTGTGGTGTGCAAATCGAGCTATGTGTCCAAAGTAGAAGTCGATACCCTGCAATTCCTGAGCTCTGGTGTTCTAGTCACATTGCTGCCCAGAAGTGACGTAGCAGTTCCATCTACTTCCTGAAGATGATGGATGATGTCCCAACGAAGAATATTCGGACACAGCTCGCTCTAATTAGCTACTAGATTACTGTCTGGTGCGGTGATCTGTCGATTTATTCGCTCCGGCGGACGGCATCCAACCCGTTAAGCTTGCCCGAGCCCAGGCAGGCAGGGGCCGTCCAAAGTTTTCTAAGGAAGTATAGTAATCCCGATGTGTGAAATTGATTTTGTACTTCGTATAGCTCAAAAATGAATAATCGTAGAATATTGCAAATTTATATGTGTAACTGTTATAATGTTTATTTCTACACTTGCAACTTTGGTTTTAATAGGAGTTCCCGTTTCAGAGATATCAACGATTTTACACGAATTTTCGTGACGCCAGTATGTGTGTGTGTGGGTATGTATTGAGTTTTGAGTTATGTATTACACATAACTCAAAAACGGTTGGACGTAGAACGTTGAAAATTGGTATACAGATTTGTTGTAACATCTAGTTGTGCACCTCTATTTTTATAGAAGAAAGTAATATATTAAAAAAACGCTTTAACACGTATTAAAATTTATTAAAATCTATCGTTATTTAATACAGTGCGTTGCATGAATATAAACGCACCTTTTCCAATAGCTAGAAATAGAATTTTTTAATTTTAAAAGAAGGAATGCGACTTACAGTTATTGCATATCACTAACAACTGAATAAGGTGCTTTGAGAAAGTATGTTTATGCTCATGCAAGCTTATTTAATGAATATTTAAGAATTTTCTTATTTTTCACTGTTATTCGTTTGTTGCACGAAATTAAACGCACTCTGTATTTTGGGTTTAAAATTTAACAGAGCCGCCGGAATTAAATTAAAACACAAAATGTCGTGTTACTAAAATTCTCTAAAATCAGTTTTAATGCTTGAGTTCAAAATTTACGGAGTTTGTACAGGATGGCAAGAGGAAAAACTTTGACAGTAGACGAGAGGATAAAAATCGACTTTATGCGTGGTAAAAGCTTTAGCAATCGCGAAATAGGGCGCTGAATCGGAAGAAGTGAGAGTGTTATGTGAAATTATATAAAGAAAAGAGCAAATTATGGGGGAAAAACGTATGAGAAGCGAACAGGAAAGCTCACTAGTTACGACAAATGTCGAATATGCAACGCTGCAAAGTCTAACAATATTTCCTGTGCGAAGATAAAGGCTCAATACAAGCTGGGTGTTCATCGGACAACCATATGGAGAACTATCAAAGCTGCAACATTAATTAAATTTAAGAAAATGAAGGCGAAACCACCCCTCTCTGAAAAGCACAAGGATATGCAGTTGGAAAGGGCAAGAAAATGGATTCTAGATCGACTAAATTGGAAAAAGTCATCTTCTCAGATGAAAAAAAGTTTAATCGCGATGGCCAGGACGGATTTCATAGCTACTAGCACGATATGATAACCGAAGAAATGTACTGTTCGAAACGTCAATCTTGAGGTGGGTCTGCCATGGTGTGGACAGCCATAGGTTTTAAAGGGACTTTCGAATTAGAGTTCTGGGAGAACAGTATGAACTCTGTAGATTATGTCCAGATGCTCACAAGGAACCTCGCCGTCAAGCAGTCAAAAAATCTGGAAGAAATTATATTTTTCAGCAAGTTTGTGCATCTGTACATATAATACATATCGTGAAAAAACGGTTCCGTGACAATAAAATTAAAGTTCTGGATTGGCCCTCAAAAAGCCCCGATTTAAACATAATGGAGAACGTATGGGGTAATCTGGTTCGCCGTGCTTATGTAAACGGAAGGCAGTTTAACACGAAAGATGAACTAAAATCGGCAATTCTGTTAGCTTGAAAGACAATCAGCTTTGGATGACCTCATGCCACTATATCAGTCAATGCCATGGCGTTTACCGGCTCTTCTAGAAGCCCATGGTGGCTTTACAAAGTATTAGATACAATATTTGTTACTCAGTTATTTATTTTTTACATGTGCGTTTAAATTCATGCAACATGTATATTTGTCATAAATTCAATTAAATTATTTTCTAAAAAATCATATTGGTTTTTCGTTGTTTTGACTCGTAATTTCATTTCTTGAATCATACACATACAGTTTGCATCAAGTGTCACCTATTCATATTTTTTTATTACTCCTCTATACCATTCTAATTCTTAAAGCTAAGGTGCGTTTGTATTCATGCAACGCACTGTAGTAAACAACTGTGTTAAACTATTAAACAACTTTGTGTTAATGATCGCGATCTTAACAGACCAACAGAGATATCAACGATTTTACACGAATTTTCGTGACGCCAGTATGTGTGTGTGTGGGTATGTGTTGAGTTTTGAGTTATGTATTACACAAACTCATAAAATGTGTAATACATAAAATACTCATTAAATGTGTAATACATAATTTCTATAAAATTTCAATTAAACTTAATGATAAACTGTATTACTACATTGGGCAAACACGACGTAACGTCAAGACTAGAATAAACGAACACATCTACAGTGTAAAAGAAGAAAAAAACTCTGCTTTAGTTGAATTTATTTACAACAATCCTGGTGCTATTCCTTTATGGCCCAAAGCCGAAATAATAGCTGCTCAGCACAATTATCAAGATCCTCTCCTGATTTAAGCCATTAATATACTTAAATACAATAAAGCTATTAATTTCAAAGATTCAGAAATTGTCCATAAACTTTGGCATATGTTATGTGAATAAATTTAATGATATTTATATCTTTTCAGTTAACCTCAAGTTTTCAAGTTGTATGCTGCATGTTGTTATTGGAAATTTCCTGTCTTTTTAAAATCAAGTTTCTTCTATATGTATTTGTGACACCTTACCCTGGTGTGACAATACTAGAACCATAGATCTATTATAAGAGTGGGCGGGGCAATGACAACCTTTTTAGTGGCAAAGATAACTCATAAAAAGGTCATGTGAATGTTGATCTACAGGAAGCCAAACTGGCCAATCCGCGTTTGTAATGATCGATAGATGGCGCTCTCTGAACACTGCAGTTGTTAGTAAATATAACAGCCACGTGTAATTACTATTCTTTCTCCGCCATTTCATCATGGAAAGTCGATTGCATAATATGAGGATATGCAGTGGTGTGATAATTTCACCTTAGCCCACCAGAGGGCGAGCATTTCATTACAATCGCGGATAGTGAAATTTACTCGCCATGCTCTAAACTCTGCTTTTTATTAAGCAGACGATATTTCTCTTTTTCCTTTGAAAGTTCTTATCAAAATTTTTATTTCACTTTAAAAGTTAGATTGTTTTGAATTTAAAAAGAATTTTATAGCAAGAAATAGTAATTAGATGTACTTTAGAAGCCCTAGAAGTTATGTAGAATAAGGATTTTATTTCACAGGTAAGATTCTTTTTAATATTTTATTATTTCGTTCTTTTTAAGTAATTCTTTTTATAAAATTGTTATAATTTCTATAAATTCTCTAAATTGAATTAGTTTAAATATATTATACCTTATATGATTTCAAAAATGTCTATGATTATTTATGAGAGTTAAAGCGAGTATAGACAAACCGAAGTTATAAACACTTTTGAACTTTGTTGGAAAGTGGTAATAACAAGGTAAAAATAAATTTCAGCAGCTGTTTCGTTTTACACAAGTTTTCCTTGCTTATCTTTTAATTATAATAATTATAATAATAATAATATTTATATTCAGGACAAAAAATCGCCGATAACGGGATAAATGCCAAAAAAAGTAACCTTTTTCAACAATAACGTGGTTTCATCTTTGCATCTTTTCTTATATTCCCTTAATAATGGAATTCTCCGTCTACTCTTATAATAGGTCTATGACTAGAACTCAACCTTATTTCCCGAATTCATGCAACTACGCAATTTTTATGTTCAATATAAATTCCTGACAAAGTTGCTCCTACTGAAGCCTACAGAGTGTAGTCCTGCTGCTTCCTTATTTGTTCTCAACCAATCATTACGTGCTCAAGTAACAACTGGATTCATCATATTTTATTCAAGTTATCCTTATACTGTAACCGTATCAGAATTCCTAGTATATATATATATATAGGCTGACCAGATCAAAGTACCTTTATAATAGAGAAGCATAAAAAATTGCTACAATTATCAAATTATGGATGCATTTTTTTCATTCCTAATAAATAAGGACTAAAAATAAAGTGTTACTGATCAATAATTTAGTTTCTATAATTTTTTAAAACTTAGAAAAATGCCTTCAAAAAAAAAAGAAAAAAGAAAAAGGGCGTCCCCATTTGTCCCTAGAAAATGGGGACGTTTGGTCAGTATATATATATAAGATGCTGTCTCATCTGTTTTTCTGTAAATTACCTGATGATGTCATAACATTTGCGGCGCAAAGCTTTGTAAACGATTTTAATAAATTTTAATACGTATTTAAAGTGATTTTTAATGTATTTTAATTACTATGTTAACGCATGCGCTGAGTACAAATTCTAAATTTTTAGAAGATTTAGATTTTAATTAATTAATCATTAAATATAACCTATCATCATAGAGATTTCAAAAGAAGCTAATGATAGAGCTAGTAATGATATTATTATGAAAGTTGAAGACATTTTTGCGTGTAAAAAGTAATTTGTAAAGACATAAGCAGGTTCTTGTCGACGAATACACTTCATTTAATGAATATTCACCCTGCAGATATAGCCCTTAAATTTATTGTTGCGAAAGTTGTCGACATTTTAGCGTTTCGAAATTGATTCTTTAAAACAGAAATATGTTCTAGTTAACGAATGTATTTTATTTATGAATATTCAGCCCGTAGATAAATCCTGTAATGATAATGATAAAAGACGTATTGATAAATGACGAATTGTTCAAGAATTACGAAACAAACGAAAACATACTTAGGTAGAGTAAGCTTAATGCAATTTAATTTGGCTTAATGCAATTTAATTAATTATATGCTCCATTACTGTGGAGAAGGACTGCAAGCCATGTTAATATTAAGAGACATTTATTACATAAAAACAAAGACGGGGACATGATTACAAAACATAAACATATTACGGGCAGCGAGAGCCGTCCGCTCTCTACATTTGTTCAGCACTGACTGAATAAAAACAGGTGCGAGCGCATACACAGAAGGATGATGCAAACAGTGACGCAGTATCACGTCATGATTGCGTAAGTAGTGACGTCATACAGCAGAAAGTAAGGTGATAGCCGGGAAATAAGATTTTCCATATTGGCCATCATGACCAAGCAGGCGACCTCACCCGGAGGTTACCAAACACACACACACAAAATAAATAAATAAATAAAATAAAATAAATAAATAATTAAATTAAATTAAATAAAAAAATTAAATTAAAGAAAAACAAAAGAAATAAAAAGTATAGATATAGCTGCATTAACAAAAAAAAAAAAAAAAAAAAAAATGTATACATTACCAAATAAAAAATTGTGTAAGTATTACAGGCAAAACCTAAATCACCAAAATACTAAAATTAAATAAATAAAGATGTTAATAACATATTAGCAAAAAGCAAAGCAAAAAAAAAAAAAAAAAAAGGTAGATAATTTTTATCTCCCCCCCCCCCAAAAAAAAAAAAAAAAAAAAAAAAAGAATATGACAGTTATTGTTTAGTCTATAAAAATGTTCATGAAGATTAGTGTTTCTCTGATTTTAGCAAGTTCAAGGTATGATTTAAGAAAAAAGTCTCATTTTGTACACAAAAAAGTCCATGTAAGAGTTAAAAAAAAAATAATTAAATAAATAAAAGTAAATAGAAATAAAAAATAAATAAAAAAAAAAAGTATTGGAGAAATATATTAATCAAGAGTCTGAAGAGAGTCGCTCCAGGGTTTCAGGAATTCATCGCATGTGCTGGACTTGGATGGTCCTTCGAAAAAGTCACATTTTGCGACATCATATGTGTCGTTTGGTTTAACTTTATTAATTTTATATGGACCTAAAAATTTTTGCTTCAGTTTTAAACCTGAGCCGAACTGTGTGCGCTTAACTGCGACTAAGTCGTTGAGTTGGAATTTAGGAGCTAGTCGTCTTCTAAGATTGTATTGCCTGCGATTTTCCTCTTGAACTGTCTGAATCTGTTTTTTAGCATCGATGCGTCGCTCTTCTCGTTGTTTCTGGAATGTATTAGTAGATTATTCGTTGAGAAGCTCCAGGATCTTGATGTCATCTTTATTTTTCATCTCGGTGCCAAACAGTAACTCGAAGGGTGTAGTTTTTATACTTCATTGGAATGTTGAGTTAAGGATTTGTTGGAGAGCAGGCACGTGGGAAAACCCCTTTTCAGGATTATCTGAAGACAATTTCGGCAACACTGCTATAATAGTGGAATTTTTATTTTTAACCTGACCATTCGATCTTGGTGGACCTGCTGTAACTGCTATGTGAGTGATGTTTTGTTCGTGGCAATAATCTTCAAATGCAGTAGAAGTAAATGCTGGACCTCGATCTGTGATAATTCTGGCGAGGTTTCCGAAGACAGATCGTTGGCTTTCTAATCGACTGTTAACTTCTGCGGCGTCTGTAGATTTGGTGGGGTACATCCAGGTAAACTTGGAGAATGCATCAACAACGACCATAATGTGCTTATACTTTTTGGACGTGGAAGCAAGGGGATCAAGGTGGTCAGTATGGTATGTTTGTAGAGATGCATCGTCCTTGTCAATTGGGTGGAGGAAACCCTCTTGTTTACCACGTTTTCGATTGTAGAGAATACACTTTACACAGGGGCGTAGCGAGGAATGAATTTTTTATTCCAGTCGGCTTTTATTTCTAAGCAAATTTTTCAAACGGGAAATATATCGTTAAAAAAGTATTTGACCATCAGATGAATCTCTTTTATATTATAGCTCTAACACTCAATACGAACCTTCTAGTCAACTTTTCAACAGATAATCCGATTGATCGTCTTTTAATTAGCTTTTATTTCAAGTTAAATTTTTTAAACTTCGTACAAGCGAAATTTTCTAGTCCATTCCAGGTTGAAAGCTCAATGAAATTTGTTTTACTTTCGGCTCTAAAGTTCAATAAAATTATTCCATTCGGCCTATTGACAATAACCCGATTAAATTCCATTGCTTTGGGCTCCAAAGTTCAATAACAGTATTCTAGTCGGCCTACTGACAGATAACCCGATTAAATCGTTTTGCTTTCGACTTCGAAGTTCAATAAAAGTATTTCAGTCGGCTTGTTGACAAATAACCCGATGAAAGTGTTTTGCTATCGGCTTCGAAGTTCAATAAAAGTACTCCAGTTAGCCTATTGATGGATAACCTGATTAAATTGTTTTGCTTTCGGCGCCAACGTTCAAAAACAGTATTCCAGTCATCCTACTGGCAGATAACCTGATGAAAGTGTTTTGTTATCAGCTTCGAAGTTCAGTAAAAGTACTCTAGTCGGCCTAGTGAGGAATAATCCGATTAAATTGTTTTGCTTTCGGCGCCAACTTTCAATAAAAGTATTCCAGTCATCCTACTGAGAGATAACTCGATTAAATTGTTTGCTTTCGACTTCGAAGTTCAATAAAAGTATTTTAGTCGTCCTATTGACAGATAACCCAATTAAATAGTTTTACTTTCGGCTTCGAAGTTCAATAAAAGTATTCCAGTCGGCCTATTGACAGATAACTTGATTAAACTGTTTTACTTTCGGTCTCGAAATTCAGTAAAACCATTCCAATCGCCCTTCTGACAGATAACTCTGTTAAATTGTTTTTCTTTTGGCTCCAAAGTTCAATAAAAGTATTCCAGTCATTCTATTGACAGATAACCCGACTAATTTGTTTTGTTTTCGGCTCAAATGTTCAATTAAAGTATTCCAATCGGTAGCCCGATTAAATTGTAATCACATTGCTTTTATGCTCAGAGAGAATTATCTTGTGAGATGGCTTTGTTTATCCCGAAACTTTCAAATAAAAAACCGACTTTTTCTTAGTTGGTATTTGGTCGTTGTAAAAACCTTTTTAGGACTTTGGCTCTAAACCCCAGTAGAAACACATCGGCCTATTGACAAATAATCCAATTATTATACTTTTTTAGACAGATAACCTTTTTATCACAAGAATTTTCAGACAAAAAAAAAAAAAAAAAGAAAAAAAGAAAAAAAAAGCGCCGATTAAAAAAACTATTTTGTTTTTGATAAATCTCTTATGTACTATAGCTCCAAGCTCCAAAGCTCAATAAAAGTTACTCTAGTTGTTCTATAAACGAATAATCTGATTGATATTTTTTCACATAGCCTTTATTTTCAGATCGGATAAATTCCTTTTATTTCGGCTCTGAATTTTATTTAAAACAGTCCTATCGTTTAAATAACTGATAATCCGATTGATTTGTTAGTCTTTACCTTTTATTTCAGATATAAAATTTGCGATCAGAAAAAGACCCGTTTAAAAAGTACTCGGCTGTCGAACAAATCTCTTTTTTCACTTGGTCACAGACCTTTTCAATATCGACCAACTGGGTCTAGAGTGTGATAAAGCCAAAATAGGGAACAGAGCCAATTCAATCCCTCCCTTATCTACAGTCAGAAGAAATTAAAAATTGTTCACACGTTAAATTACATTTATGAACATATAAATCAATGTTTGTGGCAGGTTTTATTCATTGGAGGAGGATGGAGGATTTATTAAGGCCGATTGACTCCGCATGTGACCTAGGCTTATAAGGGAAATGCCCTCCGTGGGGGTCTTTCTAAGGGGTCCTAGCACGTATTTACGCGAGTATCGGAGGAAACCACGGAAAACTCCGAACGACTAGGTCGATGAGCGCGACCTGGGATCGAACCCGGCACCTCCCATCTACCAGCTATGAGCGCAGAACCACTCGGCCGCTGGTGGGCTTTATTCATTGGATGGTGGATGCTCTTTAACATCATCGGAAAATATTTTCCGGGTTGTTTTTATTACTATGCTGAAAAAAAGAAGACGAAAGTTATATTTTAAATAACATAACACAACGTACATATTCATCTTTGTAAGGCCACGCCAGTGTCCGAGACTTTTTGCTGTCGGACGAGAGGCACAAATTTCCATCCTTGGTCTCGCTCGTCGGCCTAGCCGTTCGGAGTTTTCCGTAGTTTTCTCTTAAAATCGCGTAAATACGAGCTAAGACTCATTAAAAATACCCCTCACAGAAGACAGATCATCCTAGTTCTAAGTTCCTCGTATAATCAGTCTGACTTACTCTCAAACATACCCCATTAATGCGGGTATGTCGCGTGTTTTGTAGTTTTGTAATGGGCAAAACAGACTAGTTTATATGAATTTATTTGGTCGAAAAGGCTTTCCAACGTATCTTGCATAGTTCCCTTTGTGAAAATACGTTTTACATAATCAGATTTTGATTTTTAACTAAATCGAAAAGAGAATTTCTTGAAACAATTACTATCTTTAAAAAAAAAAAATAGCATCTTCTTCTTCCTAATTACTGAAAATGCATTTTTTTCCCCTTGTAGCATAACTGAGAACATTAATCTGATGATTAAAGTGTTTTTCCATCAAACCATCTTTTATAAATCCGCATAATAAGTGGTTTCGGGCGTTTTCTTTCTATCCGTGATATTAAAAATGTATCTAATAGCAGGAAAAAAAGAAAGAAAGGGGAAAAAAAAAAAAGCTTATTTTTATTTTCTAGATTTAAAATTCTACACAAAACAAAATTTTATTTAGTACAACAGGACTTACTTTAATTTATTCTTGCATGTAAAGGCATGCAGCAACTGTGTTTTATTCTCTAGTTTCGTTACTATATTCATTTTTTAAGATGTCTTTAGTATAGCTTTACCGAAGGAACTCCTTGGTGGCTTTTAATTTATTATTGTCATTTTAGCGATGAATTAAAATGTCTATCGCAATTGCGTAAGTAAAGATCTTGGCGAGAAACGTCCGAGTTACTTTCATGCCAAATTTCAAAAGGCACAATTTAGACGATATACAGGGCTACATAAAAACAATCTTTATACCACTTTCATTTTAGAAATAAAGCTTTAAAAAATCTTTTGTGAAATTTTTACTGCAGAGCTAAAAGGAAATGTACTTTTGTAGGTTTGTTGTCTTGCTACAATATAACAAAGTTCGAGGTGAGAGCTACACAAAAGAAATGTGTTAATAAGTTTTTTTTTTTTTTTTTTAAGAAAAAAGGTATAAAAATCTTAAGAAAAAGGTATAAAAATATTTTATGTGTAATTTTTTTCTTCTAAACTAAAAACAAAATGTTTCTTAGTGTGCCATCACTGAGGTGATGGGTAAATACAGCTGAAAAGTTTTTCTAATCAATGCAAACTGAATTTTTTTTCATTCATGTTCAGTCGGGCTTAAGCCAGATTTGAGTCGGCTAATTTTATATTTTGCCCCCCCCCCCCCAATATTTATTGTTAGCTACGGCCCTGACTTTACACATAGTTCTTGATACAATTTTCAATTTTGTCTTTAAGGTGAGGATATAAAAATCTTTATTGATTAATTCTGGGGTACGGAGTACAGCAAAGTGTCCGCGCTCGTGTGATTCTTTTATTATGTTATTCTGCAAGTCTTTAGGGACTATAATTAAATCAACACCGTTGACTGTTTTGTACAGGATGTTGTTTTTAACGATGTAACTAGCATGGGGGGGTGTAGATTCTAGAAGGGTTTTTAGTGCTTTTATTTCATCATCGGTTTGCTGAGCTTTCAAAAGCTTTATTTGGAGGCTATCTTGGACGATGAAACATTGTGGAGCTCGACTTAGAGCGTCCACATGCGCCATCCGTGATCCTTTACGATGTTCGATGGAATATTGAAAATCTTGAAGATAAAGGGTCCATCGTGCAATGCGGGAATTAATTTCTTTTTTATTCAATGTTTTGACAAATGCGTCGCAGTCAGTAATCATTTTAAAGTTTGTTTCGAGGAGATAAATTCTAAACTTCTTGAGAGCTTCTACCACAGCAAGAACTTCAAGTTCTAAAATGGTATATTTTCGTTCGTGGTCAGAGATTTTCTTAGAAAAATAAAAAGACTGGATGAAACTGATTATCATCGATGTTTTTCTGCAACAGGACTGCCCCCAAGCCATCTATAGACGCGTCTGTATGTACCTCAATAGGGAATTTTTATTAAAAATACTGAGTACTGGTTCTTGGGAAAGTAAATATTTTAATTTTTAAAATGCGGCTTTTTCTTCACTTTGAAATGGAAAAGGGGTGTCCTTACGCAGAAGATCACTTAAGGGTTTTGAAATGGTTGAAAAATGAGGAATAAATTTCCTTAAATATCCTGTAAGGCCAAGAAATCTACGTACGTCTTTAACATTTTTAAGGTCTGAGTAATTTAGAACAGCTTTAGTTTTGGAAGGGGCTGGCAGCAGTTTACCGTTTTCTATTATGTGACCGAGGAAATCTATTTTGGTATGTATAAATTGGCACTTGTTAAAATTTATGTCAAGTCCGTACTCGCTAGCTGTTTGGAGAACAGTTTTTAGACGTTCTACGGCTTCAAGTACGTTACTCGCGGTTATTTCAAGGTAATCCATATAAGGGAGTACAATGCCGGCAGCAATTAGGTCTCTAAAAACTGCATTTCTATATCTCATGAACACTGAAGGGCAGGAGCTAAGTCCGAAAGGCATGTAGCGGAATTGGAATCGGCCGTTATGGGTTACAAAACTAGTAAAAGGGCGGCTCTGTTTGTTTACGGGTACATGAAAAAATCCATTACGTAGGTCTATCGAACTAAAAATTTTGGAATGTTGAAGTTGATCCAAAATATCATCAGTTAGGGGGAGGGGGTAGTGATCTTTTACTAACTTACGATTGAGCTTCCTGTAATCGATACAAACTCTGTGTTTGCCATCTTTTTTGCGAACGACTATCACTTGGCTGGCATATGGGGAGGAACATGATTCGATAATACCATTTTTAAGCCATTCAGAGACTTGTGCGTCTACAATGTCTCGTTCGGTAAATGGTAGACGGCCGGGTGTGTGAAAAATTGGTGCATCGTCTATTAAATTGATGTTAAGTTCAATGTTCGCAGATTTTCTTAGGTTTGTAGGCCGACAACAGTTTTTCAATTTCGTTACGAATGTGTCGTGAGACATTAGGACCGATATCAAAAGTGGGATTACCGTCAGTAATCGTCCTTTGCGACACACTCATTTTGTTGCGAAATACTAGAAAAAGTAACTGCTGTAGGTGAAATGTTAATGTTGGTTTGTTGGATGACGTCGCATCCAACATGTATGTCATATGTTTGTATGTCATATGTCGCATGTATGTTCATTTGTCGCATGTATGTCATATGTTTGTTTATAATTAACCATGAGATCATAAAATGTAGACATATCGGGTACAACTGAAATCGTATCTGAAAACTCTTGATCGTCTATAGTAATAAAAGAATTAAAAGTACCGATAACATGTATACGCGCAAAGCCAAAACCAGTTAAGGATTTATTAATTTTTGACAACGGTGGAGAGCCTATTTTTATCCACGCGGAATGTTTTAAAATTGTTAACTGTCTTCCAGTATCAACCAATCCAGTTAATTTATTACCACGAATGGAAACTTGTTTACACATATGAGAAGCAAGAGATTCACGTACAGTGTTAACTCTATCCTTAGGGGGGAGGTCCGTCATTTGCAGTGGTTCGGCAGCAATTGGTGAACTTGTGTCCAAAAAGACCACATGTAAGGCACCTAGGACAACGGGAGCGGTTAGGGCAAAATTTAGATAAATGACCTAGATCGTTACAATTGAAACAACGTAACTTATTTTGAGATGCCGGACCAATATTAAATTTGGATTAGCAAGTGAAAGTGTTGGTTGTGTATAAACAGTACTGAGTTTTCGACTGTCATATGTTTGTTTATAATTAACTGAATTTCGATGATTTAAGTTTATTGTATTAAGAGCAGTTTCATAAGTGTGCAATTCTTCCTTAAATTCTGCAAAAGATTTCTCTCCACAAAGGAGAATTTTTTCAGGGGGGTTAACCTGAAAAAACTGCTAGGCGGGAAGTTAATTAAATAAATTTTCTGTTGAATCATTTAAATGCTGCCGAAGACAGCAGGGACCTGAAACGGTTGGCTAAAAATATTTTAAAAATGCATTGTCACCTTGTTCTGAGCTACCCTGAAAGTTTCAAATGTCTAGCTAGTCGAGAAGGTAGTTAAAAATCGATTGCAAGATTTGCACTGGTAACCCTACCAAAGGCAGCAGGAACCCGAAACAGTTGGCCAAAAGTATTAAAAAAATGCATTGTCACCGTGTTCTGAACTATTTTAAAGTCTCAAATGTCTAGCTAGTCAGGAAGTAAGTTAAAAAAAATTTCTGTTGAATCATATAAACGCTGCCGAAGGCAACAAGGACCCGAAACAATTGACTAAAAGTATTTTTCAAAAAAATGCATCGTCCCCATGTTCTGAACTATTCTGAAAGTTTCAAATGTCTAGCTAGTCGGGAAGTTAGTTAAGTAAATTTTATATTGAATCATATAAACGCTACCCAAGGCAGCAGTAACCCAAAACAGTTGGCTAAATATATATAAAATAATGCATTGTCAACGTGTTCGGAGCTTTGCTGAGAGTTTCAAATATCTAGCTAGTCGGGAAGTTAGTTAAAAATCGATTGCAAGATTTGTACTGGACACACAAACAAAGAAGAATCGAAGTTAATAAAAGCATGGAAATATTTTGGGAAATACTGCATGTATGTTTATATTTTTATTTGTAATTACATTTATATTTTACACCACTCGGGGGCGAAAATTCCGGATCCCGTTTGAATTGCTACAAACTAATATGAAATATTAACTCATTTGCATCACAAGGAAATATGAAAAGAAGTAACATCCTCCATTTCTATTTTTTAGCTAACGAATAATTATATGTCGCCAACAAAGTTGAGGGTACATGCGACTCTGATGACAGCAAACAGAAAAATTTAGCGTACATATACACTTCGCTTATAATAACCAGCATACGCACACGCTAATGATTAAAATTTGTTTAAAATATTCCCTGTGTATTTAATGTGTATTTAATGTATACATGTCTCTAATTGCCGCAGAACTTGAATTGTGTTTTTAAACTATTTATTGCACAGTTTTAAGTCATAAATGCAATGATAATATTGCGTATTGATTTTACAGAGGTCCGTAGATATTTTTAGTATTTTAGTTAATAATATTTAGTATAATATTTTTTGTTATTATAGTATTTTTAGTCCGTAAGTGTTTAGTCTTATTTATCGAACGAATTTTTTTTTTAAATTATGCATTGATATGAAAAGAATATCTGAGTTTCAGGACACCATCTGAAGCAGTCAAACTCTTAAAAGTTGAATTAGTCTTAGGAGACGTTCACAGGCGCTATTTAGCAAAACCGCTTCTTGCGCCATTTTTGTAATTTTCATGTTCTCCGTCATTTATTTAGCAACCGTATTCACGATGCTCTCAGCATCTTCTCTCGGAGTTCTCCTTGATATTGCTGTTTCTTGTTCCCGCTTTTTTTTCTTCTTCAACCAATCACATGGTTTCTGACTCACATTAGTCCGAAAGTGATACTGAATTCATCATAATTTTGCATAACTTGCTATTTGAGATCCTACAGGTGTTTTTAGAAAATGAGTCAATAATGTATTATATGAGAGTAAAAGGGTGGCAGTGAATTATGATTATTTTCTGGTCCCTAAGGGTGATGCAACACATTTTATGTTTTATTTATTTTAGGACTAACAGTAGTTCAAAAAATATAATCAAATTAACACATACTATAAATATGCACACATGCATGTAGAATAGAATAAATAATTGTTTTGCACGGCCAACAAATATTTAGATACATTAGGGGTTATAGTAGCCCATAAATGTGGTAAACGAAGAATGATAAAAGTATTTATGAAAGAAAAATTATAATAACTGCCCATCAGTGTTTTTAAAAATAAGAAATAAGTACGTACTTTTATGTAATCAAAACACGAGACAAATATTTTTTTATCAGCATATATAGTTACCCTCATCCGTGGCTGATTCTGTCACACTTTAGGCTTAAGGGTAGGCTTAAGAAATTTCCTTGGACTCTGTCTCCTAATTTTCATACTTTAGTCAATTTAAAAAAATCTAATTGCCCGATCTATAAGCTGTTTAAACCAACGGATTCAGAAAACTTACGCCTTTCATTTGGTATCTAATTTGTAACGAATATATAATTAGATTTTTTAAAATTAATTAAAATAAGAAAATAAAAGCTTTAAAATACATTTTAAAATTTTAATTGTTAGCATTTTTTCAGCATAAAATGAAATTTGCTTTCCGTAATAAAATAAAATAAAATAAAAATAAAAATAAATTTGCTCATGCATATGAAAGAAAATGACGCCTATAAAATAATAATTTTAAAGGTAACGAAGAGATAAACAAAGTGAGAAATAAATAAAATAAAACGATTATTTTTCAACGGGTGCCTTAGTTGCCCTACAGTAAACAAGTTTAAAAATAGAACACAAAATTCTTTTAAAACAGTCCGAGCGTGAACGTTCAAATACTCATTTTCTACAAATCAATCATTCCTATTTACATTTACAAATCATGAAGATTTACACATAATAAACAGGTTAAATTGATCCCTGCACATTATTAGTAAGGCATAATTACCCTTTCAACTGTTACTATAAGCTCCATACGTTACGGAGATGATTATTAATTTTAAATGTTCGTCAGTTAAATAGCCGCTTTTAGTCACGCTTTCAGGAAGTGAGCTTATACATAACTAATGTTTACCTGATAGGTGGAGATGATATTGTGTACTTTGCAGATCATTTAGCTGTATTACTGTTCAGCCAGAAATATATTTACACAAAATGTAATTACATAGACGAGATGACATATAAGATCGTAAATAGTTCAAAATATCCATACAAGTTTAAGAAATTGGTATATTATAATTCGGTTTTAATAAATTTTATTCTCACAAAAGGGGGAGTTTTTAGATTAAGAAAAATAATCTTGCGTGACATTCACATAAATTTCTCTTACCCTGCATTTAAAATTCGTTATAGTGAAAGCAGATTTCACAATAAAGTGTAAGATAACAAATACTGTATGTGAACCTACCTCAAGAACAATTGAAAATATATTTATTGAAATTTTATTTTTCCGACTGAGTGAAAATAATGCCTGGACCGGGAGTCGAACCCCGGATCTTTGACTTACAAGGTCAAGACTCTACCAATTGAGCTATCCAGGCCGACAACCGGTCAGCATTATTCACTCAGACAACCTTTAGGCAGAAACATCTCTGGTCTATCATGTAGATAGCTCAACAGAAATAAGCCGCAGGAAATGGAAAACACCATTAAACAATGGGAGAAAGAAATACAATTTTTATTACAATCACACAATCACTGTGGAAGAAAATCATATTTATTGAAATTTTATTTTTCCGACTGAGTGAAAATAATGCCTGGACCGGGAGTAGAACCCCGGATCTTTGACTTACAAGGTCAAGGCTCTCACCAATTGAGCTATCAGTAAGTCAAAGTTCGACTCCCGGTCCAGGCATTATTTTCACTTAGTCGGAAAAAAAAAAAATTTCAATAAATATGATTTTCTTCCACAGTTGATTGTGTGATTGTAATAAAAATTGAATTGAATATATGTTTAAAATTGTTTTATTTTGCAAATAATGTTATGTGAGAAGGGCTACCCCGTTTGAATATAGTATCTACATTTATATAGAAATCAAGACTGTTATTAAATTTAAAAGTTCATTCCAAATTATCCAGGCAACATCCCCTGCACAATTCCTTGAAACTTATCAAAGTTTTCAAGTGGAAACCCTCATATAAACTTCAAAATACAGCATTTGAATTGCCTACAGTTATTTGTTTTTAAATTAAGCTGATAACACAAACACACGAAGATCAACCGTTAAAAACTTCTCTTTATTACTCAGAAAACTAAAATATGCGTAATTATATCTGCTGTAAATTTAATTAAAAAATATTTAACTTGTTGTATGGGTATGAGGAATTAAATTTCGTTTCTGAGTAGTTTTCCCAGCCTTGCCTGGACAGGCAAAATATAGTAAAGCAATACCACCGATTACATTCAATAAAAAAGAGTGTTTTTGCTTGCTAGACCAGTGAGTCTTCCATGACTTATGTCCCACCACGCTATGTACTTCAATATAGCCCTGTATTAATAACAACACAGCATAACCTAGAACGAACCTCCAGTAATTTCCAAGCACACTTCCACTACATTCTAGTTCTTTTGGGTAGCCTTGTAAATGAATGACAATTTATTTTCATTTCATTCAACACAAAGCGTATTTTTATGCACATAATATATATATATTCATTTCATTTTTTTAGGGCAGTCTATAGATGTTATACACTGTATTTAAATGAAATGTCTCACATTGACATAATGTATTTAAATTCTTTTGGATATCCCTGTACACGAGCCATTCGCTTGATCTTAACAAAAAAAATTAATTTAGAGTCGCTATATGATGCAGATTTAGAACACCAATTTTGAACTTTCTACTCTATTTATTTTTATTATATGCTGATAACAGACACAAACGCACACAAACACAGGACCGACACACAGACTCTCTCACAGACAGAGACCAACTACTCAAAACCTGATTTTCAGATGAGAAAGATTTCAAACTGTTTAAATATAAGAAAAACTCAATGTCGAAGATTTGATGAAAAACAAAACTTTTTCTATCACACATATGGGCAAGAGGAAGTAAAAAATATATTTTCACTTTATTTTTATTTACTTATTTATTTATTTTTCACCAGTAGATTTGCCAGTACAGGGTGCTAGATGCAAGCAATCTCAATAATTGCGCAGAAAATTCCTATTAAACAAGAAATGTACGATTAAGAATACATTTCTGATGACTAATAACTTAGAAGACTTTCTACTTTTTAAATATGATGTTAACAAGCAAAGGTCTTTGATGCCGAAACATTTTTTTGGCATCAGCCATTCGAGAGTATGGAGAGTATAAAACTCGGAAATAGTAATAGATTAGAATGTTGATGAATTTTCAAAATGTTAAAATATTGCGTGGCTTTTAATTGTTTTAATAAATGTATGAAAAAAAAAAAAAAATGGGATAAGTTATCGCAAGTAAACTACATTTGACTAAATTATGAAAAATATAATTTTTATAATCAGTTGGGAGTCTTGGTTACTATTATGGTTTAAATACTATTTTGATTTTTAATGGAATACTTTTTTAAAAATTTGATATTTTTAAAGATTTATTTTAGTAAGTAATATAGAAATTTCAATTTTTTTAAAAAATATAGTTAGCAGCGGCGCAGGTAAAGAACATTAATTTTAGTGTATAAAAAGAGTTTAAATATTAACTAAATTAATAGATATAATAAAAAGAAAAAAAAATAGAAAGAAAAATGAAATTGAAACTGTATCTGTAGTTATTCCTTTACCTTTAGTACATAAATTAGTCATAAATTTTATTTACTAAATTATCTCTGTGTATTCCTGTGTGTATTTACTCGGAGAAAGACAGCCATTAGAGAGTCTTTCCCCGAGTAAAAAAGGAATCACATTTTCTCCCTCGATGATAAATCAATGTCTTATTACTATATCTATGGGTATATCAGATTATATGAACCTTGGGAAAAGAAATCTACAAGAAAAAACTAGTATGCTGTGGTCACCACAAGACTTTCTTCTATACTTTCCTATACAAATTCACTCAATAACAGTAAAAAAAAAAAAAACGATTTTTTTTTCTAAGTTTTATTGTCGTTAAAAGTAAAAAAAAAAAAAAAAAAAAAAAAATCGATAACTTTGTTTTAAATTATCACATATTTATAGTTAAACCATTCGTTTTAAAGGTATTGACGAGACCTTTCAAAAGTTACCCACCTTGAAAGTTTACACCCCCCGGGGGGGGACGATGCCCCCATATGCACAAAGTTTTTTTCCTAGTTAGCTACTACTATTATTAATAATTCATATTAATTTTACAATCACAAGTTAATAATAACTCTCATTATGTACATTTATACGAAATTTTGTCCTATACAGCCATGTTAAAAATATAGAAAAAATACGGTCACAGCGCCACCTGTTAAGCGATTGATCCCCAAATCTAACCAGCACCAGTTTATGTCCGCGGTCAACTAAATACCAAGTTTGGTTAAATTTCTTTAAAAAAAAAAAAAAAAAAAAAAAAAAAAGATTTTTTTTTCGTTAAAAGTAAAAAAAAAAAAAAAAAAATCGATAACTTTGTTTTAAATTATCACAGAATTATAGTTCAACCATTCGTTTTAAAAGTATTGACGAGACATTTCGAAAGATACCCATCTTGAAAATTTCCCCCCCCCCCCGGGGAAGGACTTCCCTTCAGGGGGAGGGACGATGCCCCAAATGCACAAAATTTTTTCCTAGTTAACTACTACTATTATCAATAATTCATATTAATTTTACAATCCCAAGTTTAAAATAACTCTCATTATGCACATTTATACGAAATTTTGTCCTATACTTCCATGTTAAAAGTTTGCAAAAAATGCGATCACAGCGCAACCTATTGAGCGATTGATCACCAAATCTAATCAGCGCCAGTTTGTGTGAGGGTGCAACTAAATACTAAGTTTGGTTAAATTTCATTCATTGGTCCGTGAGATACAGTGGACACAAAATTGGTGATACACACATACAGACAGACATTTTCTAAAAACCATCAATTCGTGTTCAGGACATCCGAAAACGTGTAAATCCATCAAAAAACGGAAGTCGAAAATTTTCACGAATCCAATACTTTCTCTATATTACATATAGAACAAAGTAATAATAGTTGAAATTTTGATCGAAAGGTTGCGCTTTTCGTAAAATATGGAAAAGACGTTAAACAAGTTTTGTGTGTTTTAAAAAGGTAGTAGTTTATTTCCTTGAATCATTGTTCACCATGGCTTCATAATAGATCCTTATTATTCAAGTTGTTTTACCAAAACGGAGGTAATTTTTTAACTGGATTGCGAGAATATCAAAGCTGGAAAATGTCTTGTTACAGGTCGAAACTTGTCTTGTGTAAGAGGATTATTAAATCTGAAGAGATTAAAATGCTGGGTGTGCAATTTATAAAATGGTGTAAACTGATTTCAAAATAAATATGTAAGAAATCATGTAGTCGTGGTCTAACGAGAGTCTAAAGGCATTATCAGCGGCCATTTTGATCGAAAGAAGGCAAGCAAAATCAATGTATTTTGTTAAATCCACAACGTAAGGTTTTGTACAGATATGACTTTATAAATGATTTACATAAATTTTCCTACTGTACAGTCGGTAACAAAAGTGTCCGAACACTAGCAAAAATTCCTATGTAAAAAAAAGTACACTTCATACGGTTTTGTTAAATAAATCCTTATGGAATCATGTTCTTACACTCACTAAGAACAGGATTCGACAAGGATTTATTAAACAAAACCGCATGAAGTGTACTTTTTTTACATAGGAATTTTTGCTAGTGTTCGGAGACTTTTGTTACCGACTGTAGATAAAGGGTAATGACATGACACTGCAATTGTGAATGATTATTGAGAACCAGACGCTCTTTCAACCACGGTAATATGACTTCATAAATAGTTTCATTTAACCTGTTTTGCAAAATATCCATTCATTCAGTCTCTCCAAATTTAATACTCCTCTTTCTGACACCTTGTTTCCACAGAAGCCTTTTATGCAAACCTTTCAATTGTCGATATTCTCACAATGCATTCGAAAAATGATTACTGCTCTGATAAAGCAACTTTATCACAGCTTTTTCTTAAAAAGACATGGTGAAAATGATTTTACGGCAGCATCTACTACCCTTTTTAAAATGGTCCACATTTGCATAACGTCTTTTCTGTATTGAATAAAAAGCGTCACCTATCAATCGAAGTCTAAACTTTTTTCTTTTTCTTTTTTTAGATAGATTTTTCACGTGGTCTGTATAACGGGAAAGGTTTAACGTATACAAGGGTTCAACGAAATACGGCTTTAAGAACAAAATTTTTGCTACCTCAAAGAAAAAAAAAAAAAAAAAAGCTTATTAGCAGAACTCATATTATTTTGTTGTTTTAATCAAAGAATTTTATTGATATAACATCGCTTGTTCACTGACTGTTTACTTAGAGATCTATTGTATAGCTTATCGAATTATCCAGTAACAATTATTCTTCCGTATTCTTTTAGTTAATCGAGGCAAATTGATTTAGTTAAACTGAACAAAATTATTGTTAAAAATAACAAAATAAATCTAGAAATCTGTCAACAAAAATTTAATTTTTTAAGAAAATATTTTTTTCAGTGTGCGTCCTTAACATTCAACAATAAACAAATGTCCGTTTGACTATCTCCTCCAAAATACGCATGTTTTAATTAAAGATGAAGTATAAATTCTTTTAAAGTAATTATTACCTACAGGATGAAGAAATGAATTTTGTGTTGTTTGTAAAAATTCTTCAGTAGGATTTATACTAATAGAATGAAACCTAGTGAAGATTCTTAAATTTCAATAACAGCATATTAAATAACTCGTCTATGCACGTGCGGCCAAGTTCATGATTTGAAAAATAAATATTTTTCTTATTTCCTACATTTGTAATTTAATACAATCGCTCAGAAATAAAAGATAAAATGGCCTGTTACCTTTTAACACATAACAGAAATAAAAACATCCAAACTACTTACTTTGAATGTTAATCATTTCATATGATTTGTTACAGGTAACTGCTCATATCTCTTCTAGAAGTTTATAATAGCAAAACTATTAAGATTACAGATCTTATGAGTTAATTGTTTTTCATCAATAGAATATATTATAATATTATGCTTTACATTATGCATTTAAATAATAATAGAAAATATATTCCAAAAATACCAATTATGTACGGCACAAACTAGCATAAATTTCAAGCGTAAGATAAACCAAAACCTGTTTTTGGATAATAAGCTTTACTTTTCATATACATTATTGATTATCGATAAAACATTTCCATAATCATACACTTAGAAAGGTTCTCGATAATGCCTAAAAGTGGTGTTAATTGATTAAAAAAATTAGTGTGCGACGCATTTTTTCTTCCGTTTCCTGTTACAGAGAAGCAGAAATTAATCAACGAGCAGCAAATATTTTTCTGTAGCAAATTATGTTCTCCTATAATAAAGGTGTATTTATTGAGCTTAATATTCTAAGTTCATGTATTGTTTCAGAGACAAAATGAAAATAATCCAATTATTTCTTACCATAAATTACCTATTTAGGATATGCCATTAAGAGATAAACGAGCAATTAGGATCGTTAGCTTAATGCAACATTTATGTATGTTTTGCATGCTACTTTTGTTACTGTTTTAATTAACTAGTTAGAAGAGTGTTATTATACAGTAAAAACAACCACTGTTTTATTTATTTGTTTTTTCCCAGCAGAAACAAATAATATTTATATCATACGACACATGTTTTAAATGACTTTAATTATATATGTTTTGATAAAATGCCTTGTGAAAATTTTTTGACTTTTAACCTTTGCAATTTATTAAATAATTAACAAAAATATCAGTGATCTAATTACTGATATTTTTTATCTAAATATTTCTTCCAAAAATAACAATAATCACAAAAATATGAAGATATTTATGGAACAAAGATTTTAAGAAATTATATACAATACTTAGTAAATTATATACTATTGATAATAACAAATTTATAAAGAACATAATTTATATTTTTCATTCATAATTTATAATTTTAGTATGAAAGCATGAACTGTGTGCTTTCACACACACTTGCACGTACATTTTTTTTTTCATCCAAAGAACTAGTTTAACTCGTGACAATTGCTACAATTTTTTCAAATTACTAGAGTTTTATGTCGGTAAATTCATCTGAACCAAGTATTATGCCATATTCAAAATTTATCATTAGTGTGCGTGTGAGGGGAGTGTGAGGAGAGGGTGAGATAAGGCCAGATGTCTTCTTGAGAGATTTAGCCCTAATAGGGATCGGATGATATTCATGGGAGCCTTTGTGACGGGTCCTAGGCCATATAAATTCAAGTTTGGGAAATTACGGAAATTTCGAACAACTAGAATGATGTGCGCGACTTATGTTCAAACTCCACACCTCTTTTTTACTAGTTTAAATAAATGTATATGATTTGAATAAACCCATTTCTTTATAACATTTCATGAATAATTACATTTTCATCTATTATCGCACTTATAATATATATATATATATATATATATATGAAGTTAAAACTTCTTAAAAATACTCCTTATAGCATTGGTTTGTTTGAACCTGAATTAATTTAACTGACTTATTGTTTATCTAGCTAAACGCTAGATGGCGCTTGCTCACTGCTGACTTAGTTTTCTAACATTAATTTCCTTTCTATGAAAGTTTTAATGTTCATTGATTTACGTACAATTTAAATTAAAAATTTAACTAGATTAAACTTTAACTAACTTAAAAATAAATTTCACTAACTGAATAAATAATTACTCAGTGAATTTAATTGTTAATGAAACAGCACAGACATTAATTCTTTATCGATTAATCGACGTTTGCTATGCTTTTTATTTTTTATTTCAATAATTTGTTGGCATCTTACTATTCTCCAGTTTGTGTAAAAGTTTTACATGTGGCTACTCTGCATTTTTCTAGTTTTCTCTATGGATTCCTTGATGATTTGATTTAATAATTTATTTAACTTCTCATTCAAATTGGTTTTGCTGCCTCGATCGGGGCTGGAACAATATAAATTGCTATGATTAGCTATATTGTTTTACGAAATCGATGCAGCTTTCACAGCTTTATGAAGTACATGCCACCTGACGAGTTTTTACTTCTAATTTTAAGCATTTCTATCCAATTATTATTTCTGTGGTCCGTTAGTGTGGAGACAATTTCTTTGTCATTAAGTTTAATGGTCCTTTTTTATTTTATTATTATTATTCGTGTCGGCGTAAGTAATTTAAATTGTTTTTGTCTCTTATTGGTTCTTAATCAGTATCGCAACATTTTTGTGTCAGTCTTACCTATAAGTTAAAATCAGTTCTATTTTTGTTGTGTTGGTATTGTTTTGAATCTATTAATTGCTAAATTTTAAGGTTAAATTTTATTACGATATATATCATTTATATAGTACACATATATATATATATATACATACATACATGATACATCTATAATGAGACAAATGTAGTAGAATGCATGAAAACAGTCCTAAAACTCCACTCATTGGCAATTTTTCTGGTTGTCCCTGTACACAAACAGGTTGTACAGGGATACTACTTTAAATAGAGACCATTTAATAATGAACTTGAACAACATGTATCATTTTTAAGAAATTCTAAAATTCTAAAAGGTTTTCAGACGATAGAGGCAGACAGACGGACAGTCAGACAAAAATGCGCTAATTCAAATCATATTCATTTTTAAAAATCATAAGAAAGTGTGAAAAATGGTTAATGTAAACAAAAATGCAATTTCAGCAATTTTCCAATAATAGTCCTTAATATAACTTAATATTTTTGTGTGGCTCTATAAATCTTAGTGCTAATAATATAATATTCTATAGAAAGCATTCTTTTATGCATATGAACAACATATTTCAATTTCATTACTATATGTAAAATAAGTTAATAAAATGTGGTTTATAGAAATACCTCTCATTTCACGAATATGTACGGAAGTTAGATCGCGAACAAACAGACTGACCGAAGTTATAAACACATTTAAAGTTTGTTGAAAAGTGTTATAAAGTAGAAAACTAAAGCATAATTCAAAATAATTTACGGTATTAATCAATAACAGTGCATTAAATGACCAAAAAATATTGAATTTAAACAATAACTTTTTATATTTTTATTAAATAAACTTATTTAAAAAAAATTGCAAATATATCGACATAAATCCAAAAATAAATTATTGGGTAGTAGTAGTACAAATCAAATATTTATAATCCAATATTTTATAATTATTTTATTATATTAAGATCTAATATGTTTTTAATGATTAATTAGCCAAATATACATAAATTTAGAATGAATATTTATATCTATTGCTTGAAATTGTATTATAATGCATTAATAGTGCATATTTTTTTTTATGTGTATTATCTATTAACTATTTTATATTTAATAATCTTCTCGATATACAAAATTTATAAAAAATAAATACTCATATCTAACAACCGTTTCTCATTGTATAATACAGGGTAGGCAAAAAGTCCGTAAAAACTTTAAAAAATCATAAAACCTGAAAAAATAACCGAAATAAAAAACGGCTTGCAAATTTAGCATCGATAAGTCACGGGATTTTTTTTAAGATAAGAAAAAAAAAAAGGTGGCGTTTCGTACATAAGTGAAAGAAAAAAAAAAAAAAATACGTGTGGCACTCGAGGACTGCCGCGGTAAAGCTATTGCATAGCATTTTTTATCAACTTATGCAATTATAATTATTTATTTATTTTATTTATGCAGTATTTTTTTTTTCTTTGATATTAATTCAAGTTTTTTCTTTGATATTAATTCAAGTTACACTTTTTGAGCGTGGTGACCGATAAGAAAACAAATTTTTTTCTTTTATTGAATAAATGAAAATATATCCGCAATGAGAATATATCAAAAACATCCGCAATCGATTTGTAGGTATCGAAAACCTCGATGTACCAAATTTGAATGATCTAACTCTATTTTTTGTGAAAAGGTATTTTAATAGGTTTTTAAAGGCCTGCAAGTCGTATGGGGATATTCAAGTTTTTTCTTTGATCTTAATTCAAGTTACACTTTTTGAGCATGGTGACCGATAAGAAAACAAATTTTAATAGAGAAAAGGTATTTAATAGGTTTTAAAGGCCTGCAAGTCGAATGTGGATATTCAAGGTTTTTCTTTGATACTAATGAATAAGATAACAATAATGATAAGAAAACAAATTTTAATAGAGAAAAGGTATTTTAATAGGTTTTAAAGGCCTGCAAGTCGAATGGGGATATTCAATTTTTTTCTTTGATATTAATTCAAGTTACACTTTTTGAGCGTGGTGACCGATAAGAAAACAAATTTTAATAGAGAAAAGGTATTTAATAGGTTTTAAAGGCCTGCAAGTCGAATGGGGATATTCAATTTTTTTCTTTGATATTAATTCAAGTTACACTTTTTGAGCGTGGTGACCGATAAGAAAACAAATTTTAATAGAGAAAAGGTATTTAATAGGTTTTAAAGGCCTGCAAGTCGAGTGGGGATATTAAAGTTTTTTCTTTGATACTAATTCAAGTTACACTTTTTGAGCGTGGTGACCGATAAGAAAACAAATTTTAATAGAGAAAACGTATTTAATAGGTTTTAAAGGCCTGAAAGTCGAATGGGGATATTAAAGTTTTTTCTTTGATAGTAATGATAAGATGACAATAATGATAAGAAAACAAATTTTAATAGAGAAAAGGTATTTTAATAGGTTTTAAAGGCCTGCAAGTCGAATGGGGATATTCAAGTTAAACTTTTTGAGCGTGGTGACCGATAAGAAAACGAATTTTAATAGAGAAAAGGTATTTAATAGGCTTTAAAGGCCTGCAAGTCGAATGGGGGTATTCAAGTTTTTTCTTTGATATTAATTCAAGTTACACTTTTTGAGCGTGGTGACCGATAAGAAAATAATTTTAATAGAGAAAAGGTATTTAATAGGTTTTAAAGGCCTGCAAGTCGAATGGGGATATTCAAGTTACACTTTTTGAGCGTGGTGACCGATAAGAAAACGAATTTTAATAGAGAAAAGTTTTTAATAGGTTTTAAAGGCCTGCAAGTCGAATGGGGGTATTCAAGTTTTTTCTTTGATATCAATTCAAGTTACACTTTTTGAGCGTGGTGACCAATAAGAAAACAAATTTTAATAGAGAAAAGGTATTTAATAGGTTTTAAAGGCCTGAAAGTCGAATGGGGATATTCAAGTTTTTTCTTTGATATTAATTCAAGTTACACTTTTTGAGCGTGGTGACCGATATAAAATAAATTTTAATAGAGAAAAGGTATTTAATAGGTTTTAAATGCCTGCAAGTCGAATGGGGATATTCAAGGTTTTTCTTTGATATTAATGAATAAGATAACAATAATGATAAGATAACAATAATGATAAGAAAACAAATTTTAATAGAGAAAAGGTATTTAATAGGTTTTAAAGGCCTGCAAGTCGAATGGAGATATTCAAGTTTTATCTGATCTACATTATACACAAATTTTACGCGTACAGCTATTCACTGTTGTACATAGATGATAGATACCTATACACCTATATACTTTCTCACAAACAGCTGCTTATGTATTCGTCCGATTTCGGGGAAACTCGTCTCGATCTGTGCGAGCTTCGTACAGCCGAAGTCTACCGAACTGTGTTAGGTTTTTTTTTCGTTACGGAATTTTTTGATTCGGTCGCCGCGCTCAAAGCCCGCGATAAAAGCTATACAATAGCTTAAAAACAAAAAAAAAAACACGTAAATAACAAAAATAATGTTACTTAGGGGTACATACAAATGAAACACTTCCGTTTGCAAAGCTGTCTGCAGCCGTTTGCAAGCGTTCCAAATGTATGAGTACAGTCGACAGCAAAAGTATCCGAGCATTAGGAAAAATTCCTATGTAAAAAAAGCACACTTAACACTGTTTTGTTAAATAAATCCTTGTCGAATCGTGTTCTTAGACTGACTAAGAACAGGATTCAACAAGGATTATTTAACAAAACTGCATTCAGTGTACTTTTTTTTATATAGGAATTTTTACTAGTGCTCGGATACTTTTTCTGCCGACAGTATTTGCAAAAAACTTGCAGAATTTACGTCATTGAAGTTGCAAGCGTTTCGTTTGTATGTAACCCCAAATCATTTATTATAATAATATGTGTTCCACTCAGCTCTTGGCGGATTGCGTCTTTCAATTCCGACAGATTCGGTGGACGGGATCCTTATTCACTTACACTGGATGCAACGGAGAACTGGTTCTGGATTAAGAGCGCAAGTATTCATAATCGCAGTTTGCATATTTCGAACTAAGTCGTTCCTACCAGCGCCATCTGCCGGCTGTTTTTTGAATTATTATTTTTTTCTTATTTTAAAAAATCCTGTAACTTATCAATGCTCAACCTGCAAACCATTTTTTATTTCGGTTACTTTTTCGGGTTTTAAGAATTTTTAAAGTTTTTACTGACTTTTTGCCCACCCTGTATAATAATAAATTTTATTCACCATTTCTGTAATTTATTGAACATAGACCAATAAATTAAATTATTATGTTACATATATATGTACAACTACATTTATGAAACAAACTATGCATTGTTCAAAGTATATTTCAATTAGTAAAATACAGTAGAGCCTCGCTTATCTAAAGTAATGTGGATTGCAAGTACTGTGGATAATCGAAAACTCGGATAACCCGAACTTTGTCGTAAATCGAGGAGGGGGGGGGAAACATACGGTAAAGTTTAAAGTGAATGAAAACGTAGTCAATGAAGTGGAAGAATGCATCAATTACATAAATACATGTAATCTGTTAAAAATGCATTACGATACATACATAAATTATAAAACACAGTAGTGCAGAGTAAGTTACGTAAACATGACTGTGACGTGACCTTTTCGAAATTACCTCAGTTAACCCGGAACTGGGTTCGTCAGGGTTCGTCAGGGTTCGGTTAATCGCGGCTCTACAGTAGCAATTCTTTTACTCCTTTAAAATTAAGTAGCATAGGTGGACCCTGCTCAAATTTCCATCATAATATTTTTCTCATAAATTTTTGCTACAAGCTATACTATATTCATGTTAAGAAAACTGACTTTGAGAGATAGCACGACTAAATGACAGACTGAAATGTCCCCCCTAATAGGATACCCATCGTTTCTCTAAACTTGTTATTAATATTATTGGGTCAGTTTCTTATTTTAGTTTTTAGGCAATTCCACATTATTTTCAATGCAATGATCCACAATGGAAGTTTACACGAAATATTGCTCTATTCTGCTATGTAAAAAAAAAAAAAAAAAAAAAAAAAAAAACTTAAATAAGAATAACATGCAAACTTTTAAAATTAGAATATTCGTATTCATTGATAGTTAAACCACTATTATAAGTAATATTTTAAAAGTGGTCTGATATCTTTACGATGAAAATATCTCTCAAAATGGACATTTGTGCGCAATTCTGTCCTATTCTGCCGTGCTAAGGAATTCGTAAATTTCAATTAACTTACGAGGTTTTTAAAATTGTATTTTCCTGGTTAATATTGCTTATGCCAGCATCATAACTGATACTAGTATCGCCCAGTGGTCGAAACTCGACCATTTTTTTTGCAAAGCGAGGAAAAGCAAAGTTATTGCCTTGTCCTAAACGGAATGCAATTGCAACACAACTGCGGCAATTGTTTTCCGATATTCACTCTAACTGAATCAGCAGAGTTTTTCTGAATATAACTATTTTTCTCTGTAGATGTTAGTCTTTCCAGAAATGAGAGAAAATCGCAACGTGAAAACGCCCCTTGTTGTGTGATACAGCCCAGAAGCTAATAGGTACCATGTCAAACCAAGGTCCAACCAAGTATCAAATTCTGTTAAATTAATTCGATTGGTTCATAAAGTACAGTATTTGAACAAAAAAAAAAAAAAAAAAAAAAAAAAATATTTTTCAAAAATGGTCGAATTGAGTTCGGGAAATTTCAAAACGTGTAACTTTATCGAAAACCGAAAATGTAAAACTTTTCTGAATATTATATTTTCTACTTATATATGCAGAGGAAAGAATAATAAATCCACTTTTTAAAAAATAAAAATAAGTAGTCAATTTCACTTAATTAAAATGCAAGGAAATCTCAAAACGTGTAAATTCATCGAAAACCGGAAATCAAAAGTTTTTATGTATCTTCTACTTGCTTCTTCTACCCACAAAAGCTAGCAATAAAGACACTTTTTTAAAAAATAATTAGCCAATTTCAGTTAATTGAAACGTAAGGAAAGCTCAAAACATGTAAATTCAGCAAAAAACGGAAATCGGAATTTTTTCCGTATCGTCTACTTATACATACAGCAGTTAGTAACAAATCCATTTTCCTTTTATTTAGTATATTAGTTGAAATATCACCCTTTGAAATGAAATGTTTATGTTTACATTCGAAACTGGAAGTTTGCCATTTTTTTTTTCTGGAGTTTTGTGATTTTAAATTAAAATTTTATCAATTTTACAGAAAAAATAACTCAATCAAACACATGTAGACAGTAACTTATATATAACCAACGATATATATATATTAGAGTGCTGATTCAATGGATGAAGTATTAGCTTTCTCCGTGGTTCAAGATGAATCACGTGACATGCTCGAATAGGTTGCTGTGTTTGGCCCTTTATCGCTATTTTGGCATTTAAAATATCAGTTCGACAAATTATCATTATTATTAGGTAAAATGACAGTCCTATGACCGAAATAAATTGTTTTTTAAATAATTTTCCACACATTTCACATTTTAATAAATAATAAAATACCTTTTTTTTCATCGTTTCCCAACAAAGTTTAAATGTGTTTATAAAAGAAAATTTAAACTTTTAAAGAGCTAAATTTAACAACAAATAATAATTTTTCAACTATTTTTAAGCATTTTGTCGGTTAAAGTTCAACTACACGAAATAAAAAAGAAGTAAAGTCAAAATCAAAATGATTTAGAACAAAAGAATATTAAACTACGTAAGTAAACAAAAACATTGGCTGCGAAGAACAATCTCCAAACCGTTGCCATAGAAATTTACTGAAAATAAGCTGTTACCAAGGGAACCGCCGAATACGCAGGTGCAAGGAGAGCATGTCACATGACTCATCTTGGACCTTCTCAAGGGTTACCATTTGTCACTCTACTTTATATATCTCGTTGTATATCAAGAGACTCGGCAGAGTCTCAAGTGACGCAAGCGCAAAAACAAACGAACGCCACGACACTCAGCGGAAACGGAAAAACGAACGAAAACTACGACACTTTATATATACAGCAATTTTTAGATCAAAGAAACCACTGAAAGCCGACACTTAATATCTCAGGAAATATGGGAGGTTATGTTCTGATATTTTCAAAATAGTCTTTCACCTTCTGTCTGATCCTATCCTGAAATCGCTACATTTCTGCGTGAAATCGCTACATTTCGAGATATGAATTGGCTCATTTAAGTTGTAAATGGGCGGCATATGTGAGGAACAAATTTTTCTCGAATATGGCTCGCTCGAATGTGGTTTAATTTATATATGATATTAATCGC
>OZ005653.1:71519638-71557290 GCA_963930645.1 Salticus scenicus | reverse complement strand
TTTTATCTGATGTGCCTGACATCTCCCTTTTCCCTAGGAAAACTCTTGTTTTTTTTTATAACTCAGTTTAAAAATCGAACTATTTTTACTCCGCGATGCAAAGATTTCTATTGCTAATTCTCAGAATGGACTCTTCCCACCTGACGTCAGAGGTCACATGATAGAGGAAAAACAAATAGCAGACGAAGTCTTGTTTATTTAGAGCGATTGCTAAAATAACATATTTTCTATTCTTATTTTTGATCAATCGTATTTAATCTGTGTTATTTTTTACACATCATCATTTTTAAACAATTTTATATCATTATTCATCATCTTTTGTTTGCTGTATACATTTACAATCATCATTTAGTTTATACCTGTTATTGATGTTTATGAAGACATGTTTAAATACTCTGATTTTTGGTACTTAAATCAGTGACAGTGCAATATCGTACTACGTAAATCCATTTAGACCAGTAACTAAGTTAATTAACTTGTTGTAATACATTTATGCAATTAAATTAAATGAAAACATTTTAAAATTTCAATTTATAATCCGTAAACATTCCACAAGAAGCTATTATTTATTGCTAGATCAGTTAATGTTACAGTTACACTACAATATACAAAAATCGATTCTTATAGGTAAAAATAAATAAACACATAAAATGTTTTTTAAAAATCATTAAATTTACAAATACAACTATTCTACTGTTTACAAATGCACAATATTACTTTTATTTTATTTTATATTAAATATTAAAATTTTTGTTCTTAAGAACAATATTTAATTGAATTCGATTCTCAGAATTCGATTATTCGTTTTCCTCTATCACGTGATTGAGCAGACGACGCTGGGAAGAGCCCATTCTCAATAGGTGTAATTCGGTTTGGTCTTGTAGTTGGTTGGTTGGTTCAATCTGAATGCAGTCAATAAAAAATTTAGATTTTGTTTTTTAATGCAAGAAAGAAACTTTATTGTTACTTTTAAATATTTATTGTATATATACGAAATAAAATTTCACTTAAATATATTTTATGTAATCCGGTTTGGAATGTTCGCGGACGTATACAGTCTTCGTTTCCATTTGAAATATTCAATCTCAGATAGGTAATTTGGCTCCATCTGTCGGCAATTAGTGTCAAAAACAAACTTACAAAATAAAATATTTTTCTTTCTTTAATATATATATTAAATGAGTCATTTATTTAGAGATTTGTATTTTATATAATATTTTTTTTCATCAAAAATATTCATTCAATTCCATTGTTTTCAAGTTGATACGTTGTTAACTTTCAAAATTGGTTTTATTTTAAAAAGTGATTGCAACAACAAAAACCTTTTTCTTTACTTTCATAAAAATGATAGATAATATCATTATCATATACAAATATTTCTAAATTTTTTTAAAAAAAACTAAGTGATAAATCACTTAAACTATGGATAGAAAGAATCCTGAATTATAATAATAATAATAATAATAATAATAAATTGGTTAATTTGCTCATTAAATTTCTATAATATAGTATGTAAATGAAATATTTTACAAAGATTGTAATAATTATAATATATCAAATCCAAATCTAAAATTTCATGTTTTCTGTTATTAGTATTATTTTTTAATTTTATAAAATAATATTGTAATGAAAAAAAAAAAAAAAAACTCGGTTACCAAACACTTAAATGCATTGGAAAAACTCTGAAAACAAAATTAAAATTAGTGAAATAAGTAATAAAATAAAATGAAGTAAAATACATCTTTATTTGACTTTAATTTAAACCAATAATATATTTTAAAAAATATTAATTAATTAATTTTGTTTTTCGCATTGTGATACTTAATTTTACGAAATAATACATTTCTGCAAAGCATACTGGTAAAATAATTAAGAATTATACAGTGTATTACTTTATAAATTACTTTGTTCATTAAATTTCCAGTAAAAAACTATACTACTTAAATATTTACCAGTATAAAAGTTTCACATTTTAAAGATTTTTCTATTTTTATTTATTTTTCTCTTTTAAATCAAATCTATACTTCAAAAATAATAATTATTTCTTTCTTAAATTTAACAGTAGGGAGCAGGCATGAATATAACAATAAAAGTACTCTAGAAAAAAAGAAAAAAAATCCTCCTTCACTTGTACAGACTTATTTCTTACATATAATATTGATAGAAAATGAAATTATCATGTATCTGCAACCTTTAAATTAAAAATTAATAATACATTTCAAATTTTGTATTATTTTGCAAATTTTGTTTATTGCCTTTATTCAGATATTGCAGTTTATTGCCTTCCCTTAGTATATGTTTATTGCCTTCAGAACATCAGGTTTTTTCCCCCACAAAATGGGTATTTTTGAAATAGTGATTGCTGGTACCAAACGGTACCGCTAGGACTACCCTGGTTAATCGTTTTTAGAAAAGTGTGTTTCTGAAGTTCATACAAAATCTTCAAAAACAGTGTCGAATACGAATTATTCAATTTGTTTTTCTATATCCAGTAATTTTCGGAATTTCTAAAAACTGTAAAACACGTCTTCGACAATTTTACGGGATTTTGTTTAGTTAAGAAAAAAGCAAATATGTATGGGGGGGAAGGGGGGGGGGAGGTGGGGGTGTCAGACATGGGCAAATTTTAATTTTGTAAATGTGAAAATTGGGGGAAGGGGGAAATCTGTTACTTTGATGGAAAGACCTTTTCAAAACAACATTTTAACAAAAAATGTTTTTCTCTACAATTATTAGTTAGAAAAATATGAAAGAAAAATTTTCGTTTAAAGTCTTCCCCCTGGGTCTCGAAAACACCTTGGAAATTCTAAAAACCTAAAAAAAAAGGGGGGGCTTAATCAGTTTGAAGGATCATTGTTTTGTTTGGAAATTTTGAAAAAATTTTGGAAATTTCGAAAACAGGGACCAGCGAAAAGCGCATCTTTGAAATTTTAAACAAATGCATTGCTTTTTTCAGTTTGTCGAAAATGTCTTCTATAAACATAAACAACTTCTTAAAAAAAAAAAAAAAAAAAAAAAAAAAGAAGAAGAAGAAGAAGAAGAAATTGAAGCTGTATTACGATAGGGGGAACCTTAGAAAGCAAACAGTAAAATTTGGAGGGGAATTAGGGGGGTTAAGAGCTCGTTCAAAGTTCTTACTTACAGACTCATATTCAATTTGCACGTTTCTTACATTTTTCAAAATTTTCGAGTCGTTTCCGATAGATTTGGGGAGGATGATGGGACTTTTAGAAAAAAAAAATTATAAGTTCCTTAAAAATGCCCCACCAGCGGCCGAGCGGTGGATGAGAGGTGCCGGATTCGATCCCATCCTGCACTCTTTGACTTAGCCGTTCCTTCCGTGTATTTATCCGAAACTCGCTTAAATACGGGCCTCGACCCTTTAGAAAGACCTCATGGAGGCCATTCTACCAATATGCCTAGGACCCTAGCGTAGTCACTTGGCCTTAAAACCTACTACCAACCAACCTTAAAAAAGTATCGTTGAAGTGATTGCATCTAGAAGATTTCTCGAAGTGCTAAAAAATCCTTATCATTTAAAATTTTAATGTTAGATCTCTTAGTATACTTTTTGCCCCAATAACCCAATTTTAGAAAATGAGGCAATGTCCAAAATCCCTTCACCACGTTTTAGAAAATTTTCAGGAATTCTAGCCAGGAAGAATGTGGGAACTATGTAAAGTATATTTAACCAGATATAGGAATAAAACTACATTCAACAAAACATTTTCTAAAAAACGTTTTCCCGATTAAAATTTCAAAGTGGTCTAACTGATTGCCCCCCTCCTATTTTCCCCATCTGAATTAATTTTAAACCAAACAAAATCTCCCTCAGATTGATTTAGCATCTTTTTTAGAATTATCAGAGTTTCCAAAGGAGGATCTGATCCCCACCCCCATGATGTTAGGTATTTTGGAAAATTACTGTCAAATCCTTACAACATTTTACTTTAAACATCTCCAATTAAAAATATAACAAAATATTAATCTTTTGTTCATTCAATTGGACCATTTAAAAACTTGTGTTTAATTTTTTTTTATCTAACCAAAATCTATGCGGTGAATGGAGCTCTTTAAAAACTTATTCATAACACTTTTTTACAAAAACTTTCGTACACAAATTATTTTTTGAACATTTATTTTAAATATTCTGATGAACTATTTAAGAAACAGATGAACCGTTGAACCAAAGAAATTGAATATTAAATAAAATAAAATCTCTCTCTCTCTCTCTCTTTTTTGTAGAAATTGTTTGTTATTTTTAAAATATACTATATTATGCCTTTGTAATGTTGCGTGTTTCCATCACACAACAAATATTCTTTCTTAAAGTTTTTTATTTATCACTTTTCATAAATTTTTAAAATTTCATTTAGTTTGTTATTTTGTTCGAGGTAAAATTTAATGTGGTATGAACTATGAAACGGCACTTTTTAAGGATTACAAACTCATTGCCATGCTCCTTTAATTTTACATTTTAATCATTAACCCCTAAAAAGTAATGATATCAATACAAAAAACCCTTAACGGGTTATAAGTTTGTGACGCAGCACTGCACTTTATGGCTATAAGAATTAGAAATACGGGTCTTAAAAATAATGATATCAAATTTTCAGTGACGCTTTGCTATTAATTAAAAAATATAGAGATTTTCTTATTTGAATTTGTTTTTTTCTTCTATTTATTTTTACAGTGTAAACGTTATTTTCAACATAAAATAATATATATCATTTACTTACCGATACCTTTTCATTCACATCTCTTATAATATCAAAATATGTGTTTAAAAAGAAATGATATGAAATTCCAGCAACGCAGTGTTGTTACACTAAATGATTTCTTTTTAAATTCCACTGCAATTATTTTGTTTTGCATATTAAAGTATATTTGAGCATTGAAATATTGCTTTTAATTTTCAAATACGCAGTCAAATATATCACTTTCATTAAGTTTATATTATGTACTGAAATGTATTTATTTCAATGAATTATTTTATCTTTTGCGTCACGCTATCCAAAACTGTAAGTAAAATTTATGGAAATGTTTATTTTGTGCCATCTTATCCAAATTAATTGAAAAAGCATACAAGTAGATAGTGTGCTGCAAAAAAAAAAAAAAAAAAAAAAAAAAAATGCGAAATTTTTAGTTGTAGTTTTGGATGGCGTGACGCAAAAGATAAAATAATTCATTGAAATAAATACATTTCAGTACATAATATAAACTTAATGAAAGTGATATATTTGACTGAGTATTTGAAAATTAAAAGCAATATTTCAATGTGCAAATATACTTTAATATGCAAAACAAAATAATTGCAGTGGAATTTAAAAACAAATCATTTAGTGTAACAACACTGCGTTGCTGGAATTTCATATCATTTCTTTTAAAACACATATTTTGATATTACAAGAGATGTGAATGAAAAGGTATCGGTAAGTAAATGTTATATATTATTTTATGTTGAAAATAACGTTTACACTGTAAAAATAAATAGAAGTAAAAAAGAAATTCAAATAAGAAAATCTCTGTATTTTTTAATTAATAGCAAAGCGTCACTGAAAATTTGATATCATTATTTTTAAGACCCGTATTTCTAATTCTTATAGCCATAAAGTGCAGTGCTGCGTCACAAACTTTTAACCCGTTAAGGGTTTTTTGTATTGATAACTATACCCAAATATCGGAATTAAAATCGGCAGATAATTTCCGTTATTTTTTAGTAATTTTTTACAAAAAATCCAATGGATGATTAGCATAGAAAATCTTTTTCATGGCTCCATGGACAGATAGTGACGTCATCACTTCGCTTGCGTATAGTGATGCTACATTATACAAATTACTGTGTCTATGGTTTTATTTGAGCTTTATGAAATTGCCAGATTTAACAACTTTCTACTTTTAGGTATTTTTTAATGTAAAGGAATACGTGACTAAAAGGGAAAAATGGGGGAAAATGCATGAAAAATAAATGTATTTTTAAATACCTTCTTGACATCGTAAGAAAATAATATTTGTATTCGCACCTTCCGGCTAACCATACCTTTCGAATGATACCATTTTCAACCCTCTACTCCCATAATTAATATGTTAAAAAGGGACTACAAATTTTATGCTTGCCTATTAATATATAGATTTTAAAGTTGAACTGACATCTTTACTGTAAAAATATTCCTTTTAATGCACATTCAAGCGAAATTTTTCCCGTTTTCCCATGTTAAGAAAATCGTAAATTTCGAATATCTTACGAAGTTTCATATTAGAACATTGGAAATTAATAGGTTGTATACCAGTGTCATAAGTGATATTTTAAAACTTGTCTGATCCCTATGCGATTATCTCTTTTTGAGATATCGTGTACGCACTCTAACAAACTAGCACACTAACATATTAACATATTAACGCACTAACACATATCCTACTGTCAGACACCAACACTGATTTTGTGATTTTCACATTCTTGGAATCTGAAAACGTATTAAAAAAAAAAAAAAAAAAAAAAAAAAAAAAAAAAAAACCGAGGTGGAAAATTTACGCGATAACCTAAGTTTCCCATACCTTTAGTATTATAGGGAACTAAAAAGTTATTTATTATTCACAGAATTCACGAAGAATTGAATGAAATTAAAACAATTTTAAACTTATAACTTTTTAATATTTTCCAACAAGGTTGAAAAGTGTTAATGACTTCGGTTTGTATGTCTGTCCGTCTGTCATCTGTCTGTCCGCCTGCGCTCTAAGGCTCTAACTCCCATAAATATTCATAGAATTTCTTGAAACTGATATATGTTATTCAAGTTCACAATTGGATGTTTCCTACTGAAAATAGATTGGATATCTCTACCGGTTTGTGTACAGGGACACTCGAAAGTATTTCAAAGCACTGTGTTCTATGAGAGGTATTTCTACAAATGATATTTTAATACCTTTTATTTAATTGAATCTTAATGAAATTGAATATGTTATTCAAGTTCACTATATGATGATTTTTATAGAAATGGAGTAAATATTACCACTGATATATGTACAAGGACATCCGAAAGTGTTCCAAAACATTGCGTTCAATGAGATGGATTTCCATAAACCAAATTTTAACAACTTTAATTTACAGAAATCTTAATGAATTTAAAATATGTTATTCATATGCATAAAAGAATGCATTCTATCGAATATAGTATGATTGGTATTAAAATTTATAGGGCCACACACAGGGCCACTGTGTGTTCAGTTACATTAACAACTATTATTGGAAATTTGTTGGAATTGCATTTTCGTTTTTTGAATATATTTCACATGATGTCTAAACTCGAAAGTATCAAAATACTTATTGGTAGATAGTGTAATTTTGTATTCAATTTAAAAAATAAAGAAATTGGAAAAAAAAAAAATCTCATAAAATTATTATTATTAAAATGTTTAAGAAATCTTTACATACTTGAGTACTGAAAAACAGGACTTTAAAAATAGGATTTTTTATAAGCTGGGAAAATTTCATAAACCTTATACATACATACAAATATACAAATATTATATTTAGACTGAATTCAGATTTAACCGAAAGTCATGCTATATTTCGGTAATATATAAACTTGATAACATGTAATAAGCTAATATAAGCTGAAAATAAGGTTACCTATTATTTAATAACATCCATTCAAGAATCTTTAGTTTGTTTGATAAATAACTTTATTAACATTATTTATAACAGCGACCCATACGGTGTGGTGGTTAACGTCCATGACTCTTACATGGTAGGGCTTGTTTTGGAATCATGGACAAGGCATGGATGTTTTGCCCTATTTTGCCTTTGTTAAGGGTAGCGACAGTCGCCTATTGGGTGCTGCTTCACAAATGCTCATCAATTTGGCGATCTCCTGCCCCCAGGCCAATGCTTTGTCGCAAGTTCTGCACCATTTTGGGTGGAAAAAAAAATTCGTTTAATACATTACAGTTGTATTGGAAAAATGTGCCTTTCAAAAAATAATACACCCATATTTATACGAATTACATTTACTTTAACTTTCACTGAAGAGTTTTTTTAAAACTTGATATGTTAACGGACCTACATGTTCATATATTGTTTACTGTAAGCAAGTGATTTTTTTTTTTCGTCTAAATTTTCTTATATCTTCTTATAATTTTTGTATTACATTTATTTTATTTTATTGTTCATTTTTTTTTTTTTTTTTTTTTTTTTTTTTAGGTGAATCGGACATTATTATCTGTTATTTCTGAGCTTTACTCTAAAAGATATACATAAATTCACCTATATTTGCATATATTAAATCAATTACTGCCACTGATGAATGTTATATATTGTATGCTTTCATTTTTTATATTTTCTTTATTTATATATATACATATATATATATATACAGTCGGCTGCAAAATTATTCGAGCACTAGCCAATAATTCCTATATTTAAAAAGTACACTTAAGACTGTTTTGTTAAGTAAATCCTTGTCGAATCATGTTCTTAGACTGATTAAGAACATGACTCGACAAGGATTTATTTAACAAAGCTGTATTAAGTGTACTTTTTTTTTGGCAAGGATTATTGCTAGTGCTCGAATAATTTTGCGGCCGACTGTATATATATATATTTTCCTTAGATAAATCTGATATTTCATCCCATGATATTTTCCATTTCTTCCTCGGATATGTTCGGAAAGGTTTTCACACACACAAACACAGGGCCGGATTTACCTTACAATTGAGGGGAAGCACAAATCCATTTGGGGGGCCCCACTGACTTATACAAACATCTTGAAAAATTTATAAATTTTCCATTAAATTTTGTAGTTACCTGGAATTGAGGACAAGTAAATTTGCTTAAAATATAGACAAGAAAATTCACTTGATTTTTGTACCAAGATATAAACTGGTGAAAGCCTATATTCATCACAATATATGAAATTATTCCATTACAAATGAATGTGTAAAAGCTTTATTAGCATATATCCTATATAATCTAGAAATGATAGTTGTGGAGTCAGATAGGACTGTGATGTTTTATAATCAGACAATGCTTTTAGGCCACAAGCTTACAATTCGGGGCCCATTTTTTTGCTTAATTTGGGGCCTTTTCAAAAATTTCCAGGGGAAGCACATGCTTCTCGTGCCTATTGTTAATCAGGGCCTTCACATACATATATATATATGATAACTTAGATGTTTAATTATAGATATAAGGCGTTTAAATTTAACTATCGATATTTTGACCTGCCAATGTACATGTTATCCATTAAATATCGATTATAATTATAATATATTAGGAAGATCTAACTTGAAATGTTCCAATAATTTCAAAAGATTTATTCAGTTTTCTTTTTAATTTATAAAACTTTTAATATTATTATAATTTTAGTCAGTTTTTTCTTTCTTTCTTTTTCTTTTTAAGTAATTTTTTTATCAATCTGAAAATGTAAACAAAAAATGTAAATGTTAAGATTTTTTTTTTATCAACATTAAATTAAAAACAATATACACATTACATTAAAAATTATTATCTGCTATACTTTTAAATATTGTGAATAATAGTTTATCTTCCTTATAGTTAAAAATTATTTTTGAATTTACAATAACTTATAAATATAAATATAGTTTTTAATTTATATGTTAATGCATATTTGCAATTTGCAGTACACACTCCAACTAAAGAAAACAATGCCTTATTAAGCTGAATAATAAATGAAGTATATATATATATTTATGAAAAATGTTGTCTTTAAAACATAATCAAATGCTTATATTTTTTGTTTAAATAACCAATTAAGTTAAACGAAATATGTTTAGCATTTAACAAAGTAAATACCTCTTATTTAAATTCACTTAATTATGGTAATAATTAGAGGAAGGAAATTTTTCTTTCAAGAGATATATTGTCATAACTTTCATTCACTAATTTAATTATTTTTCTTCTAATTTTATTATGAAATATTTTGTCTTTAAATTATTATTATCATTATTATTATTATTTTTTTAATTTAGCCGTTTTTATTTAAAAAACTTAATTATGGTAATAATCATTGACGAAAAGATTTCTTGAAACAAAATTGATTGTCATGTGTTCATTTATTCATTTTATAACATGTTTTGTTTTCTGTTTAAAATAAAACTGAAGCTAATATTATTTATAAGTGTACAATAACATATTTATGTTTAATAGTGTATTTTTAATAATATAGAATACGATTTACACAACATTGAATATAATGTCAGGAATATTATTTAATTTTAATATTAGAACCATGAATTAATCTTTAAGTAGAGCTCAAGATTATATGTATTTACATAAACAACAACAAAAAAAAAAAACTGTAATTTTATAGGTGAAAGATGTCATACGATAAGAATTTTATACGTTTATAAGTGGTGCAAAAGCATGTTAATAAATTTGTTCTGTTCTCGGGGTGGTAACCATATATAAATATAATCTAAGTTATATCATTTACTGTCTTTTTAACGAATTTAAAACTCAAATCAATCTTCCTAGCAATTTTAAAGCAACGTGTTATCCAGGTCCGTTGGAAGACTCTCTCTCAGGTCGGCCCCTGCAATCAAGGTGTCCCCCAGGGCAGCGTCTTATCTCCGTCCTTGTTTTTAATGTACATGCTGGACATAGTCGAAACTCTTGAGGAGGGTGTATATATAATCGTCTACGTCTATGACATTTTGGTCTACATTGTCGGACCTGATGAAGCCCGTGCTCACCAACAACTTCATAATACGCTGTGTCGCATCCATACCTGGTGTTCGGCCAACAAACTCCCTATTGGCCCTGATAAATGTTCCGCAATTAATTTCTCCCGTTCCAGAGATCCCTGTTCTGTTATTATTCTTACGGGATTTAATATTCCGTGGAGCTTCTGTGTCAAAATCCTTGGCATCCGGTTTTCTCGCTCTTTGTCTTTCGCTCACCATTTCTCCTCCCTGAAAGTGAAGGCTTTCCGGAGAATCAATTATATCAAGGCCGTCGCTTATCGTTCTCGCGGTTTAAATAGCAATCATGCGCTGAAGATCATTAACTCTCTGATTCGAAGTTGTCTAGAATATGGTGCTGACCTTTTTTATGACGCCCCCCCCCTCTACTCTCAAAACTCCTGAGATTTGCTATAATGCTGCTACTAGAGTTGCCACCGGTTTTGCCCGCTGAGCCCCTATTCCTATACTCCGCCGTGAGGTGGGTGTCCCTAGCATGGCTTCTCGGCTCTCACTTCTCACAAAGCAGTTTCTCCTCCGCCTTCTTGCCTCCCCTCCAAGCCTTCGGTTAAGCTACTTAATCCTGTCCCAGCTACTTTGTCCCTCTGTGAACTGGAAGTGGGGGAAATCGCTTAAAAAAATTCGCTTCTCCTTAAATTGTTCCCTTCTGCAAATCATTCGTTTCGTCTGGCCATCGCCCGCTTAACCTTTTGAGAGGGTCTCTTACGAAATCCTATGGTGAAGCGTGACAGATGCTGTCACAGCCCCTTTCAAAAGGTTAACTCTCTCCAGTTTAAGGCGATTGTTGATGAACTCCCTTTTCAAAACCCTTCCATCCCTGACGAACTCATTGTAAAAACCTGGAACAACTGGCGCTCTCCCCCCATGTGTACTCTCTTGGCCAGGAATGCCTCTAAAGATGACAACAAAACGGCTGCTGTGGTGGTCAATGCAAACACCATCTCTTCTCTGGCTTCTCTCGTATCCCATCACAACACTGTTTTCACTGCCTAAACTCTGGCTTATGTTCTTGCCACCTACTTCTTATTGCCAGATTATGATCCTGTCGGACAGCCTCTCTGCTCTGCTTGCACTCAACTCCTATTTTTTCCATTTTCCCAAAGTTATTCTTCACCTTCTTTCTGCTATCCATGCCTGCAATTAGCATGGCCATCACATAACATTTATGTGGTGTCCTGGTCACAAGGGTATTTATCCTAATGAAAGGGCGGACAGCTTAGTCAAGAACGGTCCTTACTCCTGCCACTTCATCCCTTGGATTTCTCCTGAGGATCTTCGCTCTGATATAAAGAAATCTTCACTCATTGAAAGTAAGTATAGCTGGTTGCAGAACGACTATGTCTCTCCATTTGACTGTCTCTCTCCCACTAGATCCTTTCCCAGTTGGGCCTCCTCCCACATGGCGGATGTGCTTCTGGCCCGTTGGTGCTCCAAAACCATCATAACTCATCAACGTCTATCTCGCATGAACCTCTGCTTCTCTCTTCTCTGTCACCAATGCTGGGATCAAGAAACCCCTGAGCACATTTTGATATATTGTCCTTTCTATCGGAATCCTTGCGCAGGCTTCTCTCCGCTCTTAATTTCACTAACTGTTCTTCCTACGGTGGTATTATCTTAGCTCCCGCAATGGCACCTTGAGTCTCCTCTCTTTTTTAAAAGTGTTTTTCCAGATCTTGTCTAATTTCTTTGTTTCTTGTACTCTAATGGGTACTTCGAGATAACGCTGCCCTAGTGGCACAGCACATATCTCATGTTCTCGCCCTTCCTACCTACCTACCTACTAGATGTAGCAAAACTCCTCTGTAAACAATGTCAAATTCATAAAATAAAATCTGGAAGTAGTTTCTCTTGCTGCAAATCTGTCAGAAAGTGTTGAAGAGGGAAGAATATCTCTATGAGCTAGGGAATAGACCTCGAAGTCTTCGCCTTTTTTCAGGACACTTTCAGGGTTGAAATCTTTCACCTTTTTTTGCTTTCATATTTTCCCACACAAAGCTTTACCGTAATTTTATAGAAATATATTGTAATTAAATATGATATAGGTTATTGCTTAAAAATAATGGTGACAAAAAAGGCAGTAAGTTTTCACCCATGAAAGTATCCTGAAAAAAGGGCGGAAACTTTATGCTACGTAGGTGATGAAAAATATACAAAATGCTGATTAATACTTAGTAACTCCTATTTTTATAGAAATGATCCTTGTCAGTACTACAGAAAAAATAATTATTTCTCTGTGTACTTTAAAAATCAAAACTGCCTCTGACTGAAACAATTGTTGAATGTTATAAAAATTTAGCAATATTTAAACTTATTTTACACTAATATTTTTGTTCAGATTAAATGATTATTAAAAACTCTCCTCTGATTTTCAATATGAAGTCTGATATATTAATTTAATGTTTGTGAAATGTGACAATTCTCTCTGCCTCTGTCTTTTTTTATTTATATTTCTGTTTCACAATTTAATGTCAATGAAAAAAAAAGTGTGTGCGTATGTAAGGGGAGAGAACAGTGCCGTTAGAAATTTCTGTGAGTTAATTTTAGGTATAGTTATAGGACAATGCTGATATACTGATTTATGCTTCATATGTGTTTAATGCAATGAATAAAAACTCAGTTGTGGGGATTTGCGTAGGGTAAAAGGGATTTTTTTTTTCTTTAAATATACATTTTCTAAAGATAATTCAAAATTTCATCTGACAACACTGTAACTGCTCCGTTATATAATCAAACGGAAGCAAACTAGCGGTGCCACTGTCCTTCCTAATCAGATTTCTACATATATAGGGTTTCAGTATGAGATAATAATTGTAGTTGAACATTTCTTTTTAAATTACAAGAAGTGGTTAGCAGGTTCTAGCCGAGCCTGATCCCACCAGATTTTAAATACGCTCTGCTATTCATTAAATCACATGAAATTGTTCATTTATTTTTATTTAAAGTAAAACGTTAAACTATAAGTGGTGTCCGTAACATAAATAATCAGATCGGTTTACTAATAAGTTGTAAAGCATACCTGTCAATATCCTAAAAGTATTCCGTAGTGTTGGCATTACGCCCTTTTTTTCATACCAGTAAATTTGTAGAGTAATATTCTGCAAATGCTATTACAATTGAATAAGTAGGAAAATACTTTTAAGAAATACTGGAGTGAAAAAATAGTCGGGGCTAGCAGTACTACGGAATATTAATTAGGATGTTGGTAGGTATATATGAAGCAAATTTTTCGTGACGTCTATTTCGAAATAGCTTACCAATCAGTACACTGCGTTTGTGTGTTGTATTATCACGGCCAAACTCGATCTTTCCATGCGGCTTTCACAATCACCGCTGGTTTCGAAATCGCTAAAATGATCTTTTCCCCACTAGCAGGCGCATTTTACCAGGGGGAGTAAATAGTGCTTTTAACCCTTTCACTACCAATATAAACTGCAACTGGAGACCGAGAGCCTTTATTATCACTTCTCTTCCTCCCATCCTTCCGCTCCTTTCTCCAACTACTGTTATAATGGACTGAACCATTTCGTTTAAGCTCCATCCAGAGCCATTATTGAAAAGAACTGCTAGTGTGTGTATGTGTGTGGGGGAACGATAGAGAACAGTACTGTTAAAAATTTCCGTTGAGATAATTTTTTATATAGTTTTTAACAAATGGCTAAATAAATACGTACCTCAAGTGTAATGAAGAAAGAAAGCTCTGCAATCTGTATATTTTAAAAAATATTACAATTTTTTCTATGATAAAATAAGAATGGTAAAATAATACAGATATATTAAATATTAGCTGTACAGGGTGGTTTCTTATTGCACCGTCAAATTCAGAGCTGTAATAGAAGAGTTCATGTGGCGCATAAATTAGTATATGGAGCATAAATCTACCTTGTTCTATCTCAAATCGTTTTCAAGTTACTGCAAATAGAATGAAAGAGATAAAAACCTTTACCTATTCCTCATTCCTAAATTTTTAAACATACTATACAAAAATCAAGTACGTATATTGCAAGAACAGAAAAATTCATACAAAACGACATCAATAGTGTCAGAATACCCAGATTTCGTGACGAGTTACAAGCGTTAAAACAATGAAAAAATACAATATTCAATATACGCCCATATATTTAATCAATAATTTCACAAAAACCTTATTTCACTGGGTAATAGAAGGGGGAAAGAACATTGGGTCCAGTGGGTAATAGAAGAGCTCATATGGAGCATAAATCTGTATATCAATTCAATCCTATCTCAAATTATTTTCAAGTTACAAAAAATAGAATGAAAAAGCTAAAAATCTTTAAAAATACCTCATTTTTGTAGTTTCTAAACATACTAATACTACACAAAAATCAAATATTTAGAAAAAGCTGAAAAAAACCCTACGAAACGACATGAATTGTGTTAGAATATCTATTATACATTTAATGACGAGTCACGAACGTTGAAACAGTTAAAAAAGGCAAAATAAAATATACACCCAAATACTTAATCAGTAATTTCTCAAAAACCGCTCAATATATAATTATAATAAAATTTACTAAAAATTGATCTATTCCAATAGCTTTTGAATAAGCTAGCTATATCTGTTTTAATTGTGCAGGAGGAATTTGACTGTTTTTAAAGACTAAGACTCCGCCTAACATGTTTTGTAACTTCTCTTACCAACTCCTCATAAACATACTTATAATATGCATTAATTTACAGCTTATTTACACAAGGACAATAATTGTATGAGTATTTGTAAAATAACATTATAATATGTATTCATTTGTATTTTGATTAAAAGGATATTATACAGAAATTATTGCATTTAAACTCGGGAGTAATTTAATTTCAAAATACCTAAAATGCCCGTATAAGATGCGTCAATTTTACAAAGCAATATAAACAAATTATTAAAAGGAACTGACAGATATATACTCGATTAAAATATGTATGCATAACGAAGATTTTAAATTTTCATTCCCTTGTAAAATTTCTTCTTTGGGTACTGCATTCGTTGTACGTATTTTACAGAATAAACTATTAACCCTTTCATGCGCGGTGGGATATACACTGATGGAAAAAAAATCCCAACACCAGGAAGGAGCCGTGCTAGATAAACGAAATTTGGTAGGCGTGTTTATACATCATAAAAATGACGTCGATTCAAATTTCGAGCTACGCGCATAAGTGTGGCGCTAGTATCGACACTATGAACATGCAAATGAGGTTTGATTTAAATAAGCGCTGTAAGGTTCGTGATCGTTATTTACAGTTGAGATTTGACGTAGTGGGTTAATGTTAGTCAAGGATGCCTCTAAGAAGACGAAGAAGCCCTTATCAACAGCTCACTGAGTTTGAACGAGGTCATGTAGTAGGGCTACGAGAAGGTGGGTTTTCTTTCCGCGATATTGCAGAAGGACTTGGCAGGAATGTATCCACTGTACATGAGTGTTGGCAGCAGTGGTCAAGGGAAGGTACTGCCTCAAGAAGACCGGGTTCCGGGCGGCCACGTGGACCTACTGAGAGGGAAGACCGCCGTGTTCGGCGTATGGCTGTGGCTAATCGTACTGCGTCTGCAGCTGGAATTCGAGCTGCAGTTGGCACCACAGTGACACAACGAACTGTTACAAATCGGTTACTTCAAGGACAGCTCCGAGCCAGACGCCTTGTAGCGTGCATTCCACTGACTCCAAACCACTGCCGTTTGCGACGTGAGTGATGTCAAGCTAGAGCTCATTGGAGGACGGAGTGCAGATCTGTTGTGATCGCCTGCCAGCGACCTGTCTGCGGCCTAGACACACAGGGCCTACTCCTGGAGTTATGGTTTGGGGAGCAATTTCGTATGACAGCAGGAGCACTCTCGTGGTTGTCCCACGCACCCTGGCTGCAAATTTGTACGTCAGTCTAGTGATACAACCTGTTGTGCTGCCATTCATGAACAGCATTCAAGGGGGTGTTTTCCAACAGGATAACGCTCGCCCTCATACCGCTGTTGTAACCCAACATGCACTACAGAGTGTCGACATGTTGCCTTGGCCTGCTAGATCACCAGATCTTTCTCCAATCGAGCACGTATGGGACATCATTGGACGACAACTCCAGCGTCATCCACAACCAGCATTAACCGTCCCTGCATTGACCGCCCAAGTGCAACAGGCGTGGAACTCCATCCCACAAACTGATATCCGACACCTGTACGACACAATGCATGCACGTTTGCATGCTTGCATTCAAAATTCTGGCGGTTACACCGGTTACTAATGTACCAACATTTCACATTTGAAATGGCTCTACCTGTGATCTTGAAACTTTTATCAATTAAATATGTTACCTAGACAAATGTATTGCTGAAATTTCATTACTGTACAATAATTTTTTCTTGGTGTTGGGATTTTTTTTTCCATCAGTGTATTTTATACCACCTAATTTCACTTCCCAACTGCAAGAATTCAGCCCAGAAATTTTTTAGAAAAAACTTACGTTTTTAACATATCAGAAATGGTTGGTTTTTTTAACCTTAAAATTCAAAATTTCTTTTACTTTAATTTAGTTGACGAAATCCGGTGGCAGTGTAATTGAAAGGATCCGAATTGTCTTGCGCCGGAAAGGGTTAACACGTTTAATTATGATAATTTCTGTAATAATTTTTTTTAATGAAAATACAGATTGATTAATACCTCGATATTATGATACAGGTAAACATACAATTAATGGGTGTGAATAAATAAACTGTCAAATTAATGCACATAAGTATAATCAAAATTGAATTACTAAATAAAGAGTGTTGTTAACGGAATTTCATAATGTCTAACATTTTGGGCGGAGTCTCCCTCTTTGGAAATGTGAAAACGAATAGTATATGACAAACAAGCAACTAAATTTCTACTGCACTAGTAAACCTCTATGATTCACTGTGAACTTATTCGAAAGCTATTGCAATGGGCCAATTTGTAGGTATTTAATAATTGTAATTTAAGAGGTTTTCAAGGGTCATTAGATGTGCTGCCCTGGTAGAGGGGGGGTCAAGGGTCGTAGTCTCCGCCCCTTTTTTCAGGACACTTAAAGAAATGAGAAATTTATGTCTTTTTTGCTACCACTGTTTTTATACAATAAATTCTGTACTGTTTAATTGCGGCATATAACATTGATAAAAGTATAATATAGATTTCTCTAAGAAAAAAGTGATGGCAAAAGAGGCAAAACTTTCTCATTGTTGAAAGTGTCCTGAAAAAAAGACGGAGCTACTACAACTCCTGGAATTTTCACCATTGGGCTACGTTTTTTTTTTTTTTTTTTTTTTTTTGAGAAAATGTGTTTTTTAAAAATTGAAACAATTTTATAATACTTTAGCACATTTTAAAAGCAAAAAACTTTTCTAGGAAACAATCCTAATAGTGTAATAAGAGAAAATCAATTAAATGATATTCATTCGAGAGGGCATAATCTAACGTGATTTTCGATGCTTAAACTGTTTGCTCTCATGAGCTTGTTCTCGAGAAATCTATATTTGAGTAAAAACATAGTAACGAGAAATGAGTGGGAGGAGTCTTTATAAAACTTGTCTAAACAATAAACCTGCTAATTATGCTAATTTATCCGTAATGGTAATAGCCTCCACCTTTTTTCACACCAGAATAGTTGTAGAGCAATAGTCTTCTTATTTAATCATGAGAATATATTGCAGAATATTACTCTACAACTATTCTGGTGTGAAAAAAAAGGCGGGGCCTATTACCATTACGGATAAATATCACAGTTAGCGGGTCTCGAACTAGAACAAGGAATTTTATCAATTTTCAGATTCTATATTAGTCAATTTTCCGGCATTATATCTCGATAGAATATAACTCGAAACTGAAATGGACGATTGATTTATGCATCAGACAACACGTTGATTAATATCTCTCGATTGCTGGTTGTTTGCTTTTCCTTCATTATTTTAGTAAGGCGTGGTTTTATTTGTCTTTAGTGAACTTTCAGAATTTATAACTCGAAAAGGAACTGACGAGGGTTATTGATTTATGTATAATTAAGTTTAAGAATTTCTTTTATTGTATATAAATTTTTAGTTAGTAAGTTTTATTATATTTCTTAAAATACAATAACAAAAGCTTCGTATGATATTAACTTACAAAGCACCTAAAACTTTCAATATATAAAAACAATTTTTAGCTGGTTTTGTCTGAAGCATATATAAATAATAAAAACTTATTCAATTTAGTTTTTAAAACACCATAAAGATTTTTGACACACATATTTTTACATTGTTTAAATAAAATTTTTAAAATGAAACAACATTAATGTTATAAAATAATACACATATACGTCAGCATGGCTTACGGAGTGTGCTATTACATAAAATTATCCGCATACATGTCATGTATGACTTAAACCATTTTATCCAATTTATTAATATTGTTCAAAGTAGAGAAAAATCATATTTTTTAAGGTTAATTAAACCTAAATAAACTAAATACAACAAAATTTGAATATATATATATATATATATACTGTATAAAAAATCTTATTCAGCTTCTACGCAAGACATTGAGATAAAGGGGATGAAATTTGCACTTATATGTTTTATTGTTTTCTTCTATAGTGAAAAATGCTTTCCGAGTACAAAGTTTTGCTTTATCTGAATAATACTTTCTTATTTACATAATAGTTCTGCAGAAAGAATTTTCTTCCGAAAGGGAAGATACAAACCACGCCCACTAATGTAATGAATAAACAAAGTTTCCAGATGGAGGAGGAGGAGGTGAGACACATAACACGCTAGCAGAAGCTTATATGTACCCCTATATGTTCCAGCTGACAAAATATTCACACCAAGGAAATACTGATTTCTATATGCTATTTTTCAGCCGTCCGTTAAATAGGACAATGGAATAAAATGGGTTAACTATATACTGAAAAATAACAATATACTGAACTAATAATAACTGAACCAATAATAACTGAACTAACAATATACTGAAAAATAACAACATACTGAAATAACTATATACTGAAAAATAAACTATAAAATTATGCAAATTTTATGTAAGTCTAATTACTCTTAATTAAGTTTTCTAATTAAAATTATGCAAATTTTATGTAAATCTTTCAAGTTTGTCATATGCTATCTATGATTCACCACTTCTGGGATGATTAGTGAATCACTCAGATTTTTAAATTAATGGTCATCCCAGGCTAGTAATTAGGGATAGCATATGACAAACTTGAAAGATTTACATAAAATTTGCATAATTTTAATTAGAAAACTTAAGAGATATTTGAAAGATTTATATAAAATTTGCATAATTTTAATTAAGAAATTTAATTAAGAGATATCTTCGCGGTAGGTGGCTAGGTGAGGGAAAACCTATGTCTCATTCATTCTGCTTAGGTGAGGGGAAAACCCATGACTCATCCATTATTCAAAGACGTCTAATCAACATGGGAGATTTATAGACCTTGTCATATCGTTAGATTTCAGTTCCAGTTTGACTCTCATCTTGCTAGCATCTCTTTAGCTGTGCGGCTTATTTTCATTGGGTAGTATGCATAATTTCTCCGGCATATGCCGATCTTTTTTCCGCGTGTTATATTTCAATTTACCGTATAAAACAATAGAATCCTTTTGAGTAATATACACTTTGAGTATTTTTCACTTCGTATTGAATAACATTTCCCGCTTGTTCTGGTAGCTGATAAGCAATCGGTGTCGTCACTGATGATAGGGTGATGTCATGATCACATGACTAGGATTTCGATAGATAAGAATGTCTCGTATCTTTCATTTCCTGCAAGTCTCCCTATAGAGTAGGACGTGTTTTAAGGTAAGTCCCAACCTTTTCTGAAATAATGACAATTCAGTATATAGTTAAGTCAGACATGTTATTACATGTATGCGGAATAACTGTATGTAATACCACACTCGGAGAGTCAGGCTGACGTATATGTGTATTATTTTATAACATAATGTTGTTTCATTTTAAAAATTTTATTTAAACAATGTAAAAATATGTGCGTCTAAAATCTTTGTGGTGTTTTAAAAACTAAATTGAATAAGATTTTATTTACTATTTTATTTTATTTACCTTATTTACTAGCAGGCTACACCCGCTTCGCTGGTCACTATTTTTAAATGACTCACAATAATTAATGAATTCTCAAAATTGCATTAATTTTTATCATGTGATAAAAAAGAGAAAAAAATTTCTCTTTGGGAAAAATGTCGCACCGAGTCCCCACTGCCTTCGGCAGCGTAGACCCGTGCGCTGGGCGTGCGTACTCCTTCACCATCCTTATGACTTCTTAAAATTCCATGTTATTACTCATAAACTTTCATTCTTAAGAAAAGGAATTAAAAAATATATCATTTAGCATCGGGTAAAATCTCACACCGGGACCCCACTGCCTTCGGAAGCGCAGACCCATGCGCGCTGCGCGCGCACGTTTGAGGATATAGGTGCGCTGTACACGCATATGCCTTCTCAACTCAAACTTTTATTATTAAGAAAATAAAATAAAAAAAAAACAATCTTTTATAATCCGGTACAAACTCGCACCGGGTCCCAAACCCATGCGCGCTGCGCGCGTATTCCTTCCCCACCCTTCCAGCCCCTCCTAATTAACTTAAATATACCAATTTTGAACGGTCTTACACAATTAGCTGAGATGCAAAAGAAAACCCGATCAGGACACCTTAAAAATGTAAATCAGGCGAAATCTCGAATTCCACTTTCGATAATATAAAAGAACTTTAAAATATCTTTCGAATGATGTATTAGAAATAATTTAATCATAATTAGAAATTGAAATATTGAAATTTAAATGATGTATTACTTATAAACCTTTTTAAATTAATAACTGAGATACAAAAAAAAAAAAAAAAAAAAAAAAAAAAAAACTGATTCAGGAAACCTCAAAACGTGTAAATCTGGTGAAAACTTTCGATAATTTAAAAGAACTTCAAAATATCTTTCGAATGACGTATTAAAAATAATTTAATCAAAATTAGAAATTGAAATTTTGAAATTTTAAAATACTACAGCGCCATCTAGCGGTACAAATTTCTGTATTCCACTGTTCGATTCCAAATCAAAAGAGCTTTCTAATGATATATTTCCTTTGAAATTATTTTAATTAGTAGCTGAAATACAAAAGAAAACTGATTCAGGACACCTCAAAACGTGTAAATCTGGTGAAAACTTTCGATAATTTAAAAGAGCTTTAAAATATCTTTCGAATGATGTATTAAAAATAATTTAATCATAATTAGAAATTGAAATATTGAATTTTTAAAATATTACAGCGCCATCTGGCGGTACAAATTTCTGTATTCCACTGTTCGATTCGAAATCAAAAAAGCTTTCTAATGATGCATTATCACTTATGAAATTATTTTAATTAGTAGCTGAGATACAAAAGAAAACCTAATCAGGAAACCTCAAAACGTGTAAATCGGATAAAATCTCGAATTCCATTTTCGATAATCTAAAAGTACTTTAAAATGTGTGTCAACTCAACAAAGCTTTCAAATGATGTATTACTTAGGAAATTTTTTTAATTAATAACTGAGATATAAAAGAAAACTGATTCAGGACCCTCAAAACGTGTAAATCTGGTGAAAACTTTCGATAATTTAAAAGAACTTTAAAATATCTTTCGAATGATGTATTAAAAATAATTTAATCATAATTAGAAATTGAAATATTGAAATTTGAAAATATTACAGCGCCATCTGGTGGTACAAATTTCTGTATTCCACTGTTCGATTCCAAATCAAAAAAGCTTTCTAATGATGTATTACTTATGAAATTATTTTAATTAGTAGCTGAGATACAAAAGAAAATCTAATCAGGACACCTCAAAACGTGTAAATCGGGTGAAATCTCGAATTCCATTTTCGATAATGTAAAAGTACTTTAAAATGTGTATCAACTCAACAAAGCTTTCAAATGATGTATTACTTATGAAATTTTTTTAATTAATAACTGAGATATAAAACAAAACTGATTCAGGATACCTGAAAACGTGTAAATCTGGTGAAAACTTTCAATAATTTAAAAGAACTTTAAAATATCTTTCGAATGATGTATTAAAAATAATTTAATTAGAATTTGAAATATCGAAATTTTAAAATATCTGACGGTAGAAATTTCTGTAATCTACTGTTCAATTCCAAATCAACAAAGCTTTCAAATAATGTGTTACTTATGAAATTATTTTATTTAGTAGCTGAGATACAAAAGAAAACCTAATCAGGACATTCTAAAACATGTAAATCACGTGAAATCTCTAATTCCATTATCTACGGTAGTCGGTTAATGGATGTAAAAATAAAAATGAAAATTTTTTAGGTCCCCAAAACCTATATATACCACGGTAGTCGGGTAATGGAAGTAAAAATAAAAATAAAAAGTATTTTTTAGTTCCTCCAAATGTATTTTGTTGCTATGGAAACTCCTATCGTCTATTGAAAGATAGTTTACGTGTTAGAATAAAATTTAATTTGAATTAAAATGTAACTGCTTTGTTTATTAATGAAAATTGATGAAATTGTAACTGCAGGCTGGTTTTGTGCTGAATAGGTTGTATATTAAATGTTGTGTACGAAAAAGAAAATTTGAAGCACTTTGAAATTTGCAATTTTTAACCCCAGTTCAAGTTCATGTGACATTAATGACTTCCGCATGTTTTGTTTCCGTTCGAGACAGCCGTTAAAATCGTCTGCTGATAGAAAGCCTCTTTTTAAGCAATAAGGATTTTTGGTCATTTTTCGATCGACATGGGTCAACGTTTTAATTAATATCTCCGAAACTAATTAAAATTTTTAAATTCTGTTTTCAGGAGCCCCTCGGGAAGGCTCCTGCGCGCATCCGTATGTCAATTTTTGTACTTCTGCGTTCAATAGGGGCTGAACGCATAAAAGAACAGACAGACTGACAGACAGACAGACAAACCTTTCCTTTTATTATTATAGATATATGCTTCGGACAAAACCAGCTGTAAAATTTTTTTCTATACATTTAAAGTTTTAGGTGTTTTGTAAATTAATATCATACAAAACTTTGGTTATAGTATTTTAAGAAATATAATAAAACTTACTAACTAAAAATTTATATTCTATAAAAAAATTCTTAAACTTAATTATACATTATTTTATCGCTAGTCTGTGAAATTAATTATTATATGACTTTTTTACTTAACTAAAAAGCATAAATATTTATCTATATTATATAGATGTTTCCTAAACTTGATTTTCTTACAAATATTATTTTGATTAGAAATTTTAATTAAAGCATGTTTGAGCATGTTTCATACATGATGAGCCATATTTAACTTTGTAATAAAAACAAAAGTTTGATGATTATGTATTAAGGTATAAAAATTTACTTCAAGATTGTGTGATAATAAATTTAAAGTTTGAAATAAAACATACAATTTTCATTAAAATATATTTTATTTTAGATTTCAACATTCAAATTATTAAAAAAAATTTAACAACTCCATATTCTCATTAGAAGTATTTCGATTATCATAGTCACCATTCAAACAATTCATATTTTCTTTAGAAGTAATTTGATAAATATACTCACCATTCAAAAAATTAAACATGTTCATATTTCCATTACAAGCATTTTGATTGTTACAATCAACATTCATATTATTTATCAACTTCATATTTTCATTACAAGTACTTTGACTGTTACATTCAGCATCCAAATTATTTAACAAGTCTACATTTCCATTACAAGTATTTTGATTGTTACATTCGGTATTCAAATTATTTAACAAGTCCATATTTTCATTACAAGCATTTTGATTGTTACATTTAGCATTCAAATTATTTAACAGGTTTATATTTTCATTAGAAGTCTTTTGATTATTATATTCGGTATTCAAAAAAATTAAAAAATACATCTTATTTTTTTCTGAAAGTTGTTGTTGGTTGAAGAAACATTCATTATGCTTTGTTCATTACATTTTGTACATACATAAAGAGAAGAGTCCTTTTGATGATTTCTGTCCTTATACTTCAATAGTTCACGCTTGCTTCTAGAGGTTCCAGTAGATAATTTACTTAAAGGTTTAGACGAAGGCTTTTGATGAATCATTCTCTTATGGTTTAGTATATCATGCTTGCGAATGAATGTTTTGCTACAATATTTACATCCATATCCAACGTGAGTCTTTCTGTGAGTTTCTAAATGCCTTCTACATGATATGTGCTAGGAAATGCTTTCTTACATATAACACAAATGTGTGGTTTTCGACCGCTGTGAATTTTCATGTGACGAGTTAGACAGAATGTTTTTTAAAAAGTCTTTTCACAAATTGAACATGACAACTTCTCCTCGTTAAAACTCAACGAGGAGAAGTTGTAATGACAACGACGACAACATCTCCTCGTTAAATCCATCTCTTGCTCCAACAACCAGAGTGTTACGCAATATCCAAATTAAACGTCCGCACTTCATAAAAATAAGGCAGCAACTGATGAAAATTTTCCGTCTCTCTGAATTTATACCCTATGCACCAACTCCTATAAAAAATGTCAGCCAATCAGAATACAGTATTTCTTCACGAATGAACCAATCAGATTACAGCATAAGTGTCGCAATTTAATTTGATAAGTTCTAATAAAATTCCTTAAAATCCTGATGAAGAAGGGTAGTCATTCGAAAGGTATAACAACACTTCGTTTATTGTCTTGTTATAATCTACAAACCCTTCGTTTAAGTGTTTACTACATGACATTCATCAATTAACCAGCCAACCCTTATTTAAATCTTAATTATTATTATTTTTTTAATAATATTAAATTATTTATAATTTTTAAGCATAGTTTTTATTTATATAATGTGTTTAAATATGTATAAGTATAAAAAGGAATAAGTTCAATTTAACACTTATGCAAATGAATAGTTACTCAGTTAAATCTTTTAGTACGGGAAGAATTATATAATGCATAGTGCATACATTTATATAAAAAATAAATAAAAAAACGACTTACATATAGAGATGTATAATTTCTTGTAATATAACTAACGCATGCAAATCTAGTAAATTTAAAACCTTATTAAGTGCTTTTCATGAACATGTCGTTGTAAGGATTTTAGATGACTAAGCGATTCTGTGTTTAAAACTTTCTTCGAGTCCAGCTTATCAACCTAGTCGTTTGTAGTTTTTCTTGGTTTTCTCTAAAACTCGCTTAAACATAAGTTAAAAAAACTCCCACATAAAACAATCTACTTACAGGAGCAACAGTTAAGTATTTAATTATATAAGTTTATACTTGTAATGAATTATTTAAAGTTTTATCCATACAGGAATAATATAAAAATTTACATTTATGTGGTAGTAAAAATAATTGTCTCATTAGAAGTTTCATTAACTGAAAACAATAGGTTTCAATACAACTGCACGATTGTAGTATGAGTCATTAACCTTGCGGTTAGATAACGATTCTATGATTAAAGCGGGGAAGTGTTGGGTTCGATTCCAACTTATTAACCTAGTCGATTGGAGTTTTTCTTGGTTTTCACTAAAACTCGCTTAAATACGGATTAGGATTTCTTAGACTCTCGTGAATTTCGCTTATAGGATCCTCATTTAATTAATCGATCTTAAACCTTATGAATATCCGTATGCGAATTTTTATTGTATAATAAAACTTTTAACACATTGTTGTATAAAGTAAGATGTTTTAGTAATCCTGTTTATGCATAAAGGCTAAGCGATTCTGTGTTTAAAACTGGGATGAGTGTTTTCCGTGTTTTTTTCCGAAACTCGCTTTAATATAAGTTAGATCCTTTAGAGAGACTGTCATGCAGGGCATTCCGCTTATGGGATCCTCGTATACTCTTAACCCTAATGAATATCCATTATGGTTTTTATTGTGTAGTAAAATTTGGTAACACTTTTGAATATAGTATTGTTTTATAAAAAGTGTGAACCTGATTATGTATAAATGAGTTACCGATTATGAAATAAATTTATCATTTCTATAATACTCACATTAAAAAATTCTCTTTCTGACTTATACAATTTAGCGGTTATGCAAATGAATAAGTTATATTACTTATAGTACAATCCGTATAACTAAGGTGAAATTTTCCTTTTGGAAAGTATTGCATGCATGCATATATTTAAATAATGTTAATTATAGATAGTTTATTACTCAGTTTATAACTTGATAAAATAATTACGAAAAAACAATAAGATTTCTAATTTTATTTTATCCCATTAAGTGATTTTAAAACCTTTCATTAAAAATTACAGTTACATTTTATTAAAACGTTGTTTATTAAATATAAAAAGCGTGACTTATCATAAAATAATCCTGTTTCAAACACATTACCCTAATTATTTTCTTAGTATAATTTTTAAAACTATCGATAAATATTTAATAGGAAGTTTAACTCTTAGTGCACTATTTAAATGAAGACTTGTGCTAATGAGTAAGTTTTACTTATAGCTCAACCCCTATCACTACGTTGAAATTGGTGCTTTGCGAAACCTAGTATGACTCAACATTCTTATCTTATGCATGACTCAGCGTTCCGGCGATAAAGCAGTTCTTTGCATTTGTGTGCAAGATTGAAGGTTGGTTTTTCACGTGGAAAAAAAAAAATCTTCAATAATTTTTAAGTATGTTTCATAATTTATTATTACTATTTCATAATTTATTTAACTTAATATGTATATCTACTCTATATATAATATCTTAATATGTATACTCTAATAAAATTATTTGTCTATAATAATTTTTTTTTATTAAACCGTAACTTTTATTATTACTTTATAAACATTATATAAGAAAATTTTTATTGTTTCCTTGAAGAGAGAGATGAATCAATTTAAGAATTTTTTTTTTTTTAATTCCTTTTTTTTTTTTTTTTTAATTGATATTTACTTATAAGGAATTTTTTAATGTTACACTGTAAACTTTTTTTTTTTTAATTGTTACTTTACAAACTTTTTTGTTTAATTAAAACTAAATTTTGCGAAACATATATAAAACATCTTTCACAAACGAATTTTTATTGCTTAACTATAACTTAATTTTATATGTATTTATTTATTTAAGTACTGTTTAAGTGATAGGTAGGTAATAATCGTTTAAAGTCATTCTATGATATGCTTTGTGAAAAAATTATTGCATTTTCTTAATTATTCGCTGTATTTATTAATGATTTTTAACTTAATTTTTATATGAGGTAGTGTTGATTACTATTACGCATAATTCACCAGCGTATATTACACATGATTCAATAGCTGTATGGGTTTTTCGTTATAAGGGGATAACTATGACTCATAGAATATTCTCGTATTATCTGTTTTAAGGAAACTGTTTATTTTCATTTAAAATAGTTTGACGAATTGAATTTTTACGAAATATAATATTTACCTCGAAATTTTAAATAGAAATGTTTAATACAAAATATATTTTAGCAACTGATAGTTTTTTAAACGTAACTAATTCTTTTTTTATTAATGTTTATATCAATAATAATAATAATAATAATAATAATAAATTATTTGTTTTTATTTAATTATAAACTTTTGTGTGCATTTTTTTTTTTAAATGATAGTAATTTTTAAAATTCATATTACATGCGTGTTAAATTTTATCGAATGCTACAGTATTTATAAGTTAAAGCTTAAATAAGTGTTTAGTGTGAAACTTATTTAATGATGAATGCATGAATAAAATTTATATAGTAACAATACATATATATATATGTATAACTTAAAGGATAATTTAAATTAAAAAAAAAAAATAATACACACATATTTTTCATAGACATATTTTTATTTTAGCATTTAAATTACAAAAATGGACTATTTTTAGCCATAGAAAGATCTAATTTGTTAATTTTCGCTAAAACCAATTCTGATCCTCGTTCATTAAATACTTCATAATTTCTTATAATTTTTGAAAAGGCTTTTTGAAGCTCCTTATTCACATCATTTCTTAAAAGTAACACCTTTTTTAATCGAAAATTAGGATTAATGAAGTCTTCTTCTTCTTCAGCATGGCGACTGAGGGTAAGATTCACAACAGCATGCCATTTCATTGCTCCTTTCTCATTCAGTTGGTAAATCAATTCGTTTAAGATGTCAGTTCTTAAATTATTAAAATATGACAATAAGTCTATGTCTTTATTTTCATCATCAAATGTGGTGGTTGTAAACACATTCAGAGCATTTTGTCTTCTAAAATGCTTAGTTTTTTCTTTAAGCAGATTTTGGTCTGAATTCCTCAGAGGCACTAAAGGCTTTCCGTGAAACATTATCTTGTGCTTTAATAAGTCTTGATTAAGGTTGAATTTTTCACTGCATTTATCACATAAACGTCGAGGCGAAGATTTTCAATGATTCATTTTCTTGTGCTTTAATTGGTCTTTTTTGTGATGGAACATTTCATTGCATTCATCACATAAATGTTGGGCGAAGACTTTCAGTGACTCATTCTTTCATGCTTCAATAAATCTTGCTTGCGGTTGAGTTTTTCACTGCATACATTACATAAATATTGGGGTGGAGACTTTGGGTGATTTTTTCTGATATGTTCTAATAACTTGTATTTCCATGCAAAGGCTTCGGTACATAGATGTTGAGGTGAAAATTTTTGGTGATTAATTCTTTCATGCTTCAATAAATCTTGCTTGCGGTTGAATTTTTCATAAATGCTTGCGCATAAATGTTCACTGCATACTTTCATAAATGTTGGGGGGGGGGGGGGAGACTTTGGGTGATTTTTTCTGATATGTTCTAATAACTTGTATTTCCATGCAAAGGTTTCGGTACATAGATCACATGAATGTTGAGGTGAAGATTTTCGGTGATTCATTCTTCATGCTTCAATAAATCTTGCTTGCTGTTAAATTTTTCCCTGCATACATTGCATAAATGTTGGGGTGGAGACTTTGGGTGATTTTTTCTGATACGTTCTAATAACTTGTATTTCCATGCAAAGGTTTCGGTACATAGATCATATTAATGTTGAGGTGAAGATTTTCGGTGGATGTTTCTAACATGTTCCAATAACTCGTATTTCCATCTAAAAGTTTCATTGCATTGAGTGCGTTCATATTCTATGGGGTAATTCTTTCGTGAATTTTCGAATGTCTCTCTAAATCATCTATCCTAGCAAATGCTTTCTGATACACATCACAGTTGCATAACTTTTCATTCAGATGAATCCTCATATGACGACTCAATAACCACTTTCGCCTAAGTACCTTGTTACAAGAAGCACAAGTAAAAGTTTTAGATACTTTCTTAAGATGCAAGTTTGATGAAAAAGACTGTTGGTTTGAAACAGGCATTTCTTCAGGTCGATCCATCTCTTGTTTGAACAACCTGAGTATTACACAGCATCAAAAGTAAACGTCTGCACTCCACGAATATAAGGCAGCAACTGAGAAAAATTTCCCCTCGCTCTGAATTTATACCCTAAGTTTGTCTCCAAACTTATTTTTATCGCCAATTACATCCTAAATGTCACCAAATACTCTCTAAATCTCGCCAAATGCACTTAAAATCTCGCCAAATTTTTATTAAAAGTCACAATATTTTTGCATTTATCACACAATTCTAAAGGGTTGCTTGAATGTAATACCAACTCCTATAAAATTTTAAGTTCAACAATATTAAATTGTATTTATTCATAAAATTAATGTATCTTGTCAACCAATCAGAAGACAGTATTTCACACGAATCAACCAATCAGATTACAGCATGAGTGTCGCAATTTAATTTGATAAGTTATAATAAAAATTTTTAAAATCCTGATGAAGGGGATAGTCTTTCGAAACGCCTCAACTGCCTTCCAATTAGAATCACCCAACTCTTTGTTTTTATAAATTGTGTAAAAATTTCCTAATATAAATTTACAATCTCCGAATGGCAACACTAAAATTTTAAAGTCTAAACCCTTATTTAAATTCATTATTTATTATCTTAACGAAATACATTTTCAATCTCTAAAAATCCTAAGTTCCTAAAATATTCATAAATTGTTTCTCTCTCTGATGTTAATTAACTTCAGTCATCCATTGTTTCATTCAACCCAACATATTAAGTCCCACCGGAAATTATTTATAATCTTCAATGTCAGCGGTCTAAAAGTTTCTATTCTCCTGATGGCAACGCCTAAATCTTAAAGTCTATACCTTTATTAAAATTCATTATTCCTTATCTTCATCTACCTTTGTTTCATTCAATCAAATTCCCTGAAATATATTTTCCATCGCGAAAAATGCTAAGTCCCAAAAATTGTGAAAATCAATCTAAGTCCTCGAAATACATTGTCTATTTTTATCCTGACTCATAATGGATGGTTGCCAAAGCTCCGAGTGGTTGGACTTCTACCTGTTGGTCAGCGGGAGGTATTTTATTTCCCTCCTACCACCCAAAGGATAACCTATGGAGGCATTCCCCGATCCGCCACCTGGGGACGCGCTCTCTAGGGGTTGTAAGACTAAGGACCATAACAAGAGTAAGGACAAAGCACTTTAAGGCCATGAAGATTCTGCCCGATGGTTCCAGGACATACGTGGAATACAGGCACTGCCCAGGCACGCAACTGGATCCCAAATACCTTTTTAGCTGCCCTTCCATTGCTGGTGCCCTCTTCAAGATATACAATGGCTGCAACATGGCCATTTCATACTCAGAAAGAGCCATAGACATTGCCCATGCTGCGTTCTTGGCTTTTGGCAATATTTCATTTTTATCTCTCTTTTTTTGTTATTCTTTTTCTATTTTTATCACTTTTGCACTTTGTCATACACGAAAACAACAACAACATCATCCTGACTCATCGCAAAAACTTTCATCAAACGTGACGTCATCTCACTCCCGTGCTAGCGAACAGAAATCCTTTACACACTCCCAATGTCAACGCTCCAAAAGTTTCAACTCTTCTGGTGGCAACACCACTCGTCCAAGATCATGAGTCATCCACCCTCGTGATACGTGACGTCAGCGAAGCACCTGCAGCCCAGCACCGCAACCCGCGCCAGCGTGCCTCCCGCACCCCGAATACACCCTGCACCCCGCACCTCAGGCCCAGTACTGTCATTTTCCATCTACTCAGTAATCGAAGCAACATTACTTCTAAAAAGTATTTCTGATAAATTGGATAAACAAACTGAATCCTGGAAATTTCACTTCGAAGGGGATCGGGAAAAAATTCATAAAAACGTTAGGTTCTTTCAAAGCAAATATTAAAATTGATGAATTTCATTGTGAAGTTGATGTTTGTGTTGTAAACAATGATGTCATACCTCATGACGTAATTATTGGCCTAAATGTATTAATGCAGGGTGAAACCATGATAAATGAGAATGGTATTATTATGAAGCATAAATCCGAATCTATTCAAGTTAACTGTTTATCAGTGTTATCTGTTAGTGCATATCCCGACGAAGTTGAAATAGATGTTGCTCATGACGCTCCCATTATTTTAAAAATGAAGATTCAATCTCACATTACAAACCAAACAAAACTTTGTCGACGGACATTGACTTAAAAATTTTGTTGAAGAGTAGAGAACCTATTTATCATCAGCTGCGAAAATTACAATTTTCAGAGAAAAAATTGTTGAGGAAATATATTAAAATAATTATAATTTGATGATATACCTGATTTCTCTGATTCTGTTATTTTACCCCCCCCCCCTTCTAGTGTAACGCCTTCCACATGGGGGGGGGGCTTCCTATCTAAAAGGTCCCATCCCGCATTTACAGGAATTTCGGAGAAAACCACGTAAAACAACGTACGACTAGGTCGACGATCGCGACCTGGGATTGACCAGGGGATTTTCACGTCTACCAGTTTGGAAATTGTCAGATAGTTCACTTTCAATTGTGCTACTTCATATGATAGATCTGATTTCTTCCTGTAATCATTTTATAAATTATTTAATTTACGAAATACGTCAATATAGCATTTTTAAATAATTAAAACCGTAAAATATTTGAAATCCACTTTCGCTTTTCCTTTTGATCTTTTAGTGATAATTAGAAATTTTAAAATAATCAATGTTTGATGATATATCACATTTCAAGTCTGATGTATTTTTTTTTTTTTTTTTACTTTTTCTTTAATTTTACTTTTAATTATGCTACTTCATATGATACTATCCATCTAATTTCTTTCTGTAAGCATGCAGATTATTTAATTTACGTTTAAATTATACAAATTATTTGAAATATTATTATACAATTTATTTAATTTGCAATCAACTTCATCATAATATTTTAAAAACAATTAAATAAGTAAAATATTTAAAAATTGCCAATTTCTTAAAAAAAAAAAAAAAAAAAAAAAAAAAAAAAGCGATAATTTGAAAAACGTTTGATGATATACCTGATTTGCTTGATTTTCTGATATTTATATATATATTTTTTTGTCCTGAGTGTAAGACCTTCCATATGGGTCTTTCCAAGCTGCCATAGCACACATTTACGAGAGTTTCGGAGAAAACCACGAAAAAAAAAAAAAAAAAAAAACGTGCTGCTAAGTCAATGACCCAACCTGGGATCAGACAGGAACTTCATGTCTACCAGCCTAAAAATTGTGAGATGTTTAAATTTAAATTGTGGCGCTTCATATGATATATCTGATTTCGTCATGTAATCAATTCATAAATTATTTAATTTTCAAACAACATCGTCATAATATTTTAAAAATAATTTAAAATGTAAAATATTTCAAATCCACTCTTTCTTAAAATAAATAAACAAATAAATAAAAATAAGCAATAATTCGAAATTTTAAAATAATTAAAATTTAATAATGTATCTGATTTTTGCATCTAATCATATAACAACTGATAAATTCTTCATGCAATAAATTATTTAATTGACACACGGCATATTCATTTGATTAATTGTTTTTCTTTAATATTTTTTAAATAATTGAAAATGTAAAATAATCAAAGTTTACAGTTTCTTAAAAAAAGAAAAAGAGAAAGAAAGAAAAGAGAAAAGTAATGTAAAGTAAAAATTCGAAATTTGAAATGATTTAATGTTTGATGACATATTTAAATTTTCGTGTAATTATTTAATAAATTATTCAACTTATAAAATGACATGATAAAATTCCTAATAAATACTATTATTATTTTTCCTTTAGGATTTTTCTTATCAGTATACGTTTCACTATATTTCAGAATAAAGAGAAAATCCACATTTTTCTGTTTACCCCTTATAAGCTATAAAAACTGCACGCTATTCGCTTAGAAAATAAAACTTAAAGTTTTAAGATTATTATTATTATTATTAATATTATTATCCCATTCATTTCCATTGAAATTTCCATTGTTTTTCTAGTAAATCTATTATGCGAGTGTGTCTGTCTTGATAATACAGTAAATAGGCAGTGAACAATCTCATCACGGCTCCTGATTTCCCTCATAATTAACTTGTCCGCTTCTTAAAGAGCCGATTTGAGAATGTAGTGCTAGTGTTACTTTCTATACATATCATGACGTGATGGGTGGAATCTCACTTTTTGAAAACGTGGAAACGAATAATGTATATGAGAAATAAACAACTAAATTTTGTTTCTTAAAACAACTGAGAAAGTTTCAACATTTAAATCACAGTCGACTACTAACTGCCCTCGCTTATTTCCCCCCATTTTTGAAAAGTACCAACTGCTCTTGGACATGCAAACGCCCCGTAAAACCTGAAACCCCTGTTACGAATTTGGTTCGTTCCTCTTAAAGAATTGAAATAGAAATAAAAAAATGTATCGGCAAAATATCTCCACCCCCCCCCCCCAAGTTTATAAGGTTATTTACGTATTATCGAAAGCTAGTTAATAATCGCCCAAACATCGCCAAATTTTACATTAATATAAATATAAATAATACGGTAAACTTATATTTAATAATTGTTTATAATATTTTTTTTTTATTTACTGGCACTTACATGCACCAACGGCACTGTACAATACCAGTACGACAGTACACTTACATGTATCAATATTTTAATGGTACTTGGCTGTGCCTGAATCTCAGGACACATAAAGCTCGGTTCCGCAGCAATCCTTATCAAGTATGTATTCTTCTCACACATGAAAAAGAAAAAAAAAAAACACTGGATGCCGCTATTACGCTGTGCATATGAATATTAAGACGCACAGAATTTTGATCTGCAGCAATCACTATTAAGCATATATGTACGCTTCACGCATATAAATCCCCCCCCCCTCCCGAAAACAAAAATAGCTGGGTTCAGCTACCACACTGTGCATGAATCTCAAAACTCACAAAACTAGGTTCCACCCACAGCAATCACTATCACGCTTGTATGTACGCTTCGCGCACACGAAAACAAGACAAAACAAAACGAAAACAAAAAGTCATTGTATATCCCTACCTTGATGTGCATGAATCTCAGAAGTGCACGAAATTACGGTACTTATGTATTATTCGTAATTACAATTAATCTTAATTAATTACAAATATTATAAACAGTAATTAATTATAAAGTTTGCATATTTATATTTCTATTTATGTAAATTTGGCGATTATTCACTAGCATGCGGATAATACGTAAGTACGTTTTTAAGAATTAATATTATTTATATATGAAAAAATAGTTAATGAGCTTAATTATCAAACTTTACTAAATTCAATATTAAAATATTATATTTTTAAATGTTGGCAACTATATTTTCACGGAAATAACTTAGATGGGATTGGAAAAAGTAGAAATTTAAGCTCAAAAATTTCCATTTTTTTGCCAAAACTGCACGTGATGGAAATTTTTGAATATATTTTCTTTAATCAGCATATAAAAATACACCAGAAAAACACTGCACCCTGAAGAAAAAAAATTCATCGCAGAACTGTGTAATTTGTTTGAAAATTTACTAAGTGTTTATTATATGTTTATTATAAATTGCAATTATTAATAAATTACACTTAATTTTTAGAACTAGTTAATTCATTTTGTGTTTTTCTAAAATATTCCAATTTTTATTGTAACTGAGAAAGAGAAAGAGATGTATTGAGAAAAAGAAAGAGGAACAATGTTTTGCAGTGTGGAAAACAAAAAAAGTTCTTGCAAACCGAACGGATCTGGCCGTTTTACTCGCAATTCACAAAGCATTGAGCAACAAATAGGGGATTTTATCAATATTTATTTACAATCAACGAACAGTCTAATACCATTGGGCATTGATTGAATAAAAATAAAAATGTGAGTAAAACCTCTTATAGTTTAGCGTTTATTTTGAGAGAACTGAAATTCTGTTTATTCTATCTTTCATAACTCCTTGTATTTACCTGATATTTGTTTAAGGTTTTCATATAAGTTGCTCGTTAATTTTAGCTATTAAATTATACAAATTAAATTTCTTAAAAGCCAGCGCATGCGTAGTTAAAAATTATTTAGTAAAAATACTCATATTTCGTAAGATATTGAACAATTTTGCATTCTGATTGCAGTAAACTGTGTCAAATGTAGTATGCCAAATGTTTTAAAAATGTCTTTGTATTGGGTCTAATACCCTATGTGTTATAATTAAAAAAGAGGAATTTCTTTTTGCAATTTTTAAAATAAACTGTCATATCTCCATGAATGTATGCGGTAACCGTATAAAAATTTATACAGATAATGCTAAAAATCCTCATAATCACATGTGTTCGTAAATGCTTCCTTTTTCTCCCATAAAATCAGAGAGATTGAACGAGACTATCTGGACTCCATGGTCTCTTCAAAATTACTAAAAGATCATTTTTGGCAACCAGTTTTTGATGTTTTTAGAATAGAGAGAGTTTATGATCTGACTTGTAAATGCTAGAGTTTCTTTCGTTTCAAGAGTAAGAATTGAAATAAGAGGATTTTTATGAGTATAAATTCTTTTAGAGTTATTCTACCGTTATAAAAACGGATAATTATATATATGTGTTAAGAGTTATTTTCATCACAGTCTGGTGAATTGCATCTGTAAAAGAATAGCCGATGCCGTGTTATATTATTCTTAAGTTTTTGTATATAGATCCTGTAAATAAACTATATGTGTTTTTTTTTTTTTTTTTTTTTATACGAAGTTGATGTCTTATCTGAGTTTATCGCCGACATTTGGCGTCCGCGACAGAACACGGCTGCTTTTTATGAGTGAGTAAGAAAAATTTTTGCGTATTTTGTTTTGTTCATTATGGAAGCTGTATTGAAAGATGGAAAACAGCTTAGAAGGCTGTTTACTCGAGCATGTAATTCTTTTGATGAGGAAGAAATTCTGCTGAATTGTGCTGATAAAATTAATAAATTAAGGCTTATTGAAGAGAAAGCTTTATTAATGATAGCATGTGAAGATAAATTTAAGCAGTTGTTGTATTCTGAGAAAACATCCGGTGCAGATATTGAGAAAGAGGTAGATGAGTCAAAAACATATATTGATCGCTGGAGATCTTTAAAAGAGAAACTAGAAACATTAGTGAGAGTACAATTTTCTTCAAAAAATGAAAGTTTTATTATTATCTCGCAGCCAAATACCTTATTACATTATTCAAAAATAAAATTACCTACTTTTGATGGTAATGTGAAAAATCGGCTCTACTTTTAGGGACAGTTTCAAAAATTGATGAGGACATTAATATTGATTTTCATGATAAATTTTCATATTTATCTCAAGCTATGGAAAAAGGAAGTCCCGCTAATGAATTAATTAAAAGTTTCCCCCAGGTTGTTATAGATATGAAAAAGCTTTAAAACAGCTAAAAATGCGTTTTGGTAGAGAAGAATTATTAATTCAAATATATGTTAGAGATTTATTAGCCTTAGTTCTTCAAAAACAGAACTGTTCTAAAAATTCGTTAAGAAAACTAATTGACCAATTGGAAAGTAAATTCCGTTCACTTGAATTACTAGTTGTTACTAGAGAAAAATACGGAACAATGTTATTTCCTCTTGTTTAGTCATCGTTACCCG